>BSBK01003475.1:0-300000 GCA_027943335.1 Chamaecyparis obtusa
CCGCACAAACCAAGAAGCTCCCACTACATTGGTTATGTCAAATCTGAAATAAATCCACTAATAACATCACATAGAAGTGTAACCATGTAGTAAGAAGGAACATCTATAATAATATGCAACATTTAAACAAATAACATACAAGAAAAACTCTCAAAAAGGTCTCCAATATTCTCCCATGGTCTCCACAACCCACAAAGGAAAGAGATAAAGGAACCATTATGTCATCTCTGATATTACATAGTACATGAACGCAAATTAGTGATAAATAAAGTAATAACCAATCCCAAATCTAATGTAACTTAACCTAAAAATCTAGGAAGATAATCAAGACCAAAGAGATAAATAATGCAAATCAAACTTGTACCATTTCCTTCTACACACACATCTACACTCCATTTGTTTCAACTATGTTCTCCTCTATATAACCCCATAATAAGCCACAACAACACCCCAGACATAGATAAAATCTTTAGGCCAAACAAATACTCCATATGATCATATCAAATAATTGTATCATTCTACAACTCTAAACTAGTAATCATGAGAAAAACCATGTCATTATAGAAACCATGATAACATATCAAATGGAAGGATAAATCACACATCTACCAAGGACCCTTGATTATTCAATATGTAAACATCTCCAATCACAAGAAGATAACCTTTTCCAGCTAGTGATCTATAAAATATGAAAAACCCTTGGATAATGAAAAGATCTAATGCATCATCCAAAATTTGAAAATACTAAATAAGATCACCCACCATCTAATAGTGTGTCCACACCACTGCCAACAACTTCCAAAAAATTCTGGTACCAAGTCATACATGGCATCATGACAACTCTATCCTACATGAAGATCCTTTATGTCTACACACGTACAATTGACATGTCACTAACATCAAGTGAAACAAAGATATCCAAAATAGCAAGATACATACAACTTCCAAAAACCACCAATAGGAATCAATACTACACTGTAAAGACATCACTATCATAATTTTACTACTAAAAGTGAAATAAAGAAATAATAACAATAATAACAACAACAACAACAACAACAACAACAACAACAACAACAACAACAACAACAACAACAACAACAACAACAACAACAATAATAAGAATAACAACAATAATAACAATAATAATAACAACAATAATAATAACAATAATAATAATAATAATAATAATAATAATAATAATAACAACAACAATAATAACAACAACAATAACAACAATAATAACAACAACAATAACAACAACAATAACAACAACAACAACAACAACAACAACAACAACAACAACAAGAACAAGAACAAGAACAAGAACAAGAACAAGAACAAGAACAAGAACAAGAACAAGAACAATAACAATAACAATAACAATAACAATAACAATAACAATAACAATAATAATACGACATGCTAGAGATCACAAAACTAACTATCCAAGGACTATAATAATAATAATAATAATAATAATAATAATAATAATAATAATAATATGACATGCTAGAGATCACAAAACTAACTATCCAAGGACTATAAATATAATCCATCCTCACATCTCAAAGGAATACATATGAATGCACAACAGACCATAAACAAGGCCAACTAAATAACTCTACAACAATAATAAATCAAACCTAGTAAATTTACATAGTCCACATGTGATTTAACCCATTATAATCAATAGGTTGTGGATACCTACGAATCACATAACTCATAAATCCAAACACTAAACATTTAAACTCATCATAAAATTATTAAATTTTAAACAAAGATATTAGAGAGAATAACACTGTAAACATATGACTCAAACACCCAATCAACATCTAATTTGATTTACCAGAAATGTCTATGTCATGAATCTGGACATTCTTGATGCTGATGTTCAAGGATATGTTCATCTTTAGGAAAATTTTCTCATTTCATTTATGAGATTCATGCTGTTGCATGATAATGATTTCATTGTTAGCATTTTTAACCTGGTCCCGAGATAGTGAGTTTTTGAAAGTACAAGCCCTTTGTATATTTCCCTAAGATAATGAACACTAGTTGTGCAAGTCATTAAAGTGGTTTTTCTCCTTGTAAATAAGCCTAAAACATTTCAATTTAAGATATTTATATTGTGAGTTTTATTTTTACCATGGTTTTTCCCAATTTTGGAGTTTCCATGTAAATTAGGTGTTTGTGTGCTCATTTCACATTTTTTGTTTGAATAAATTAAGTTAGTAATGCTAATTTGACACATATTAATATTTGTATTAGATTTATTATTGCTATCTAGACGTATTCAACCCCCCAGTTGGATTGTGTGGGTTGGAAATATGTAAAGGTATGTACTAAGAGGGGAGGAGTGAATCACTACCCTTAAAACTTTTAACTCTGAATCCTTGTAAACATGTCAATCATTAACCAACTGTATCATTTGCATTCACCATACATCTAATAACATAATTGAAATGTAAATACAATTAATCTAATCAAATATGCAAACATGAAACTTCATACACATAACACATGTATTTTTGTATCGTAGAAACCCTTGTTAGAAGGTAAAACCTATAGTGGGGATGGAACCCACAAAGCTTTACTACTATAGTAACAAAGTTGTTGGTTAAGGCTACAAAGATTTGATCACTTTAGGTGATATTACCATATTCGAAGTAACAAAAAGATTAGCTAGATCTACCTAGTTAGAGGATTTTAGAAAGACAATTAAGTGTGCACTCAGTTAAGAGATTTTATAAAGCATTGTCAAATTTACTCTATAAGGAGATTTAAATTCTTCTACAATGGCTAAAAAGTAACATTAAAATTGATCTGTGGATAGAAACTAATCTTGCATGATTTCATATCTATTATGTACTTACCTGTTATCACCTCAATGTAATTGATCTCTTGTCGAAATCCTTCTCGGTAGCCTTTTATTTATAATAAAATGTATACTCTATCAATGCTTCATACTTAACCCTGTCAGATATTTTGATGTCTCCAAATGGTGGATACTTAATGTGTGATACATATCAAAATGGAATCTATACAATATTTATATCAAAGTGATTTGACTTAATTAGTGTTTTGACACTCTAAGATCAATGGTTCAAATGATTAACCTGGATCATATTTACATAGGAGTCATCAATCATTAAATAATTACATCCTTATTAAATTTCATCTCAATCTTGGTAAACCATTTTCTAATCGGTGTAAACCATTTTCCTTATTGTTTGTGCCATTACAAATTGCTATGTCATTTCTTGTTTCACTCATTGAATACTAAATTCATCACTCGATATTTAACTGATGCTTGGTACATATAAATTATCGGTGACTACTATGCTTGGTTCTTAGTAAACATATGGCTCGGTATGAGTACTCAATCAAAACTGTATTCAATTAGTATAACATTCTACCTTTTATCATGTTTGGTATTTAGACTCTGTGTGTTAACCGACTGTCCCATCTTGTTTTCTTTACTGACTATATGATTGAATGATAGAAATGAGAACTCTTAATTCTCTTAGGAGTAACAATCTCCCCCTTTGGCATTAGTATCAATAAAATTATGTATATGTGTATTGACTTCAAAAATTTGTAAACCAAATAATATGTTTACTGTGTGAACTGCCACTTTGTACATGCTCTTTGTGTAAAGTACATACAAGAATATATAGATATATAGATATATAGATATATAGATATATATATATATAGATATATATATATATATATATATATATATATATATATATATATATATATATAGATATATATATATATAGATATATAGATATATATATATAGATATATATATATATATATATATATATATATATATATATATATATATATATATATATATATATATATATATATATATATATATATATATATATATTCCCTCTTTGAGATTCTCTACAACAATTTTCTCTAAATTGACTTGTGTATGCATATTTAAAATGTTTTCTAGAACTAAAATCTCATAGGTGGAAACTAAGTATTTTTCCTTGTTCACATGCCTCTGCATCACCTCTCTATTTGGAAGTAACTCTTCTTGTAGATCATTTACTTGTTTTCTTATTTTATCCTCTTCCTTCCTCAACTCAAGTCTTAATTGATGGATTTGTGTAAATTTGGCATAATGCTTATAAAATGCATTTGGTTTGGTCAAAAGACTATTTACACTAACCTTCAAGTCTTCATCTACTTCCTTATTATTTGCACTAAGATTTATAGTGAAAGATTCCATAGTGCATAGCTTGTACAAAATTGTAATAATCCTTTGAATAATAACATCTAGCTCAGTTATTACCTCAGATAGTTTCACCTTATTTACTATCACTTCTTGGTTGATTCTCTCTATGAGCTTAAGTTGTATCTTGGCCTTTTCTATCTCTTTACTTCTCTTCCCATCATCTATATTTGTAGAATTTATATGCTCAGTTAGAGTGTGATGCATAAGCATTTTGGGTCTTTGAGCAATCTTCCATCAACCAAAAACATTTCCTATTTTCTATACCTGTATGTTGTTTGCATTATATCCTTTGTGGTTGTTGGTTCCAATTTATAAGAAGCTAACATGATGTTGAGGACCTATTCTGGAACCCTCTCCTATGAGCGCATAAGGATTGGATGGATCATGTCAAAGTTAGAGTTATTTTACCTTGTTGTTGGAGTCATATTTTCCTTCTTTCCACATGTTGATTGCATGTAATGTAGCTGCTTATCCTTAATGAATAACCATTTGAAATCGTGGGATTTTAAAGAGGACCTAAAATAATATCTTCACCTAATACCACAAATCCTAATTCATCGAGAGTTTGGAGTTATCAACATTTTTCTCAGGATCGATTGTTAGCCAGTTTCACGTGAAACATGGAGTTTCTCATCTTGCACGGTTCTGTAGGACAAAATGGCATCATGCTAAGTTAGGATTATGTTGTTGGGTCAAGTGTGGACCTAAATGTAACTTAGCATTGATTTTTGTTCATTTTTTTCTTTATTTTTGGTTTAGTCTTCCTGGTTGGACCTATAATGTAATTAAATGCTTGACTGGACGACTTGTGGCTTAGCTGGGTATATAAGAAGCCTAGGTTGTTTAGTTGGTAATAGAGATGGTAATAGAAGAAGATTAGTAGATTTAGAAAATAAGATAATATGATAGCTAAGACTTTGAATTCATAATTCTCTTTGTATAAGGCCGAAACATGGAAGCCCTCATAGCTAGGCATGTTGCCTGATTTATTTTAATCACACTAGTTTGTCTTCTAGTTGCCTTGCCTCATATACATTATCTTTTCATTATTCATATGAATTATATATTTCTTCTTTGTGTAACTCTAATTAGGGCTTGTTTGTTGGTTCAAGTTCAGTCAAATCTTCTTGAATCTACTTTTCCCCTATGTCATGTGGTATCAGAGTTCTTTCTTTCTTGTGGATTGGATTGTGGAGAACCTTATTGGATTGGTTTTAGGGTGGTGGATTTGAGATCTGACCTATAACTTGCAGAAGGTTTTGATCTTACTGGAGCCTGATTGTCAAGATGGTTCATGGTAGAGGAAATGATAATGCTATCATGGATATGTTAAGGAAGATTGCAACTAGGCTTGAAGTTGTAGAGACAACCTAGAGAAGAGGTGCACATCTTGAAGATGTTAGTGATGAAGAAGAGGTAGCACCTAATCCTAAACCTGAAGTTGAACAAGATGAGGAAAGACTTTTGAGATTTTTGCCTCAGGCTAACTCTAGACCTGTGGTTGAAGTTGCTTTCTATGATGGAAGACTTGAGACCGATGCACTTTTTGATTGGATCTCTGAGATGGATAAATACTTTGAGCATGAAGTTAGTCCTGATAATAAGAAGGTTAAGATAGTAGTCACAAAGTTGAAAGGTCATGCATCTCTTTGGTGGGATCATTTGAAAACTAAGAGACAAAAGAGAGGAAAAGAAAAGATCAAGACATGGATGAAGATGCTTGGAAAGAGGAAGATGAAGTTTCTTCGAGATGATTACCAATTTAGTTTGATGAGAAAAATGCAAAGTTTGAGACAAAGGGACATGAGTGTGAAAGAATATACTTAGGAGTTTTACAAGTTGGATATTAGATCTGGACATGTGGATGATGGAGTTGAGAAGGTGGCTAGATACCTGAATGGTCTGATGACATTGATTCAAGATGAGATCAATCATGTTAAAATATATAGTGTGGAAGAAGCATACCAATTTTCTTTGAAGGAAGAAGAATGATTAACAAAAAGACATGATAAAATAAAAAGAGGAAGAGGTGGCAGATTTCAGAGAAGTAGAGGTAGAACTTATGGAGAAAGTAGAAGATCTGACAATGCAGTACAAGATGAAAGATGGAAAGATGAACCTGCTAGTAGAAGAGGTAGCTATACTGGTTACTCTAGGAATAATAATAGTGGGAAAAGAGAAGATAAATATTTGTTTAGAGTTGTACTTGTTACAAATATTGTGAAGAAGGACATAGAGCCTTTAAATGTACTACCTCTGAAAGAAGACTTGAGGTAATCACAGAAGAAATTTGGCTTGTGAAGAAGTTGAGGAATTATGTAATGAACCTAAACATGGTGAGAACTTGATGCTTAGAAGGATGTTGTGGAATGAAGAAGATGATGAGGAACCTCTTCTAAGGAAAATTTTATTCAGAACCAGATGTAACATCATTGAAAAATGTTGCAAGGTAATCATTGATAGTGGACGATCTGATAATTTTGCATCTGAAGAGCTAGTTAATAAATTGCAGTTGCAAAGTTTGAGACATCCTAAGCCTTACCATATTTCTCAGATCTAGAAGGAGCATAAACTACTTGTAAGTGAAAAATGCATTGTTAAATAAAAAATTGGGAATTATCATGATGAATTCTTGCATGATATTATGCCTATGGATTGTTGTCATATTCTTTTCGGTAGACCTTGGGAATATGATAGGAAAGCTTTGCATGATGGTATATTGAATCAATATACTATTTGGATTGATGGAAAGAAAAAAGTATTATTGCCTTTGGTAGAGAAGATTGATGAAGGTCACTATACTACAATCAGATTATGCCTGGTTGAGGGTAAATTTTTTGCAAGAGAAATGAAAGAACAAAATGTTTGCTATTCTTTAATTCCAAGGAAAACTGAGAAATAAGATGAGTTAGAACATGCACCTGAGGTTAAACCTTTGTTGACTAAATTTCATGACATGATTTCTGATAATGTACCTGATGGTTTTCCTCCTAGGAGAAGTATAAGTCACTGTATGGATTTGATACCTGGAGCTAGTTTTCCTAATAAAGCACCAAATAGGTTGAAACCTGATGAGAAGATTGAGTTGAATAGACAAGTGCAAGAATTTCTTGAGAGATGTTTGATTAGGGAAAGTTTGAGTCATTGTGCAGTACCTATTGTATTAGCACTAAAAGAGAATGGAGAATGGAGAATGTGGACTGATTCTAGAGCTATAAACAAGATAATAGTAAAGTACAAATTTCCTTTACCTAGGATGGATGACATAATGGAGAGTTTGAGTGGAGAAAAGTATTTCACAAAGATTGATTTGAAGAGTGGTTATCATCAGATTAGGATTAGAGAAGGGGATGAATAGAAAATTACTTTTTAAGAATAATGAAGTTTTGCATGAATGGTTGGTTATGCCTTTTTTTCTAACTAATGCACCTAGTACTTTCATGAGGTTGATGAATGAAGTTTTGAAAATATTCTTGGGTCAATTTTTTATCATATATCTTGATGACATTTTTATATTCAGTAAGAGTAAGGAAGAACATCTTAAACATATTAAACAAGTATTGCAAGGATTGAAGGAAGAAAAGTTGATGATTAATTTAAAGAAATGTTCATTTATGAAAGAGGAGATTATGTACCTTGCTTTTGTAATTTCAGTTGATGGATTGAAGATGGCTCCTAACAAAGTAAGAGCTATACTTGATTGGTGTACACCAGAGAATGTTGGAGAGGTAAGATAATTTCATGGATTGGAAAGTTTTTATAGGAAGTTTATTAGAAATTTTAGTTCTATTTGTAATGCTATGACTGAAACTATGAGAGGAGATAAAAGGTCTTTCAAATGGACACATGGAGCACAAAAGAGTTTTAAAACATTGAAATAAACAATTGCAGAGTTTCCTACACTTGCTTTGCCTGATTTTAGTAAGGTTTTTCAAGTTGAATGTGATGCTATTGGAAGTGAAATAGGAGTTTCTTTGAGTCAAGAAGGAAGACCTGTAGCTTTCTTTAGTGAGAATTTGAATGATGCTAAGAGAAAATATCCAGTTTATGACTAAGAATTCTATGCTATTGTTCAACCTTTTAATAAATGGAGACATTATTTGCTGCCTAAAGATTTTGTGTTGTATATTGACCATAAAGCTTTGCAGTATTTGGGAAGTCAGAATAAATTGAATCAAAGACATATAAAGTGGGTTCAATTATTGAAGAATTTTTCCTTTTCATTGAAGCATAAAAGTGGACGGTCAAATAAAGTTGTTGATTTCTGGAGCTGAAGAAGAAATTTATTGATAGAAATAAGAATTGAGGTACATGGTTTTGATGATTTGAAGTGTTTGTATGAAACTAACCTTGATTTTATAGAGCCTTGGAAAGCTTGTAAGGAATAAACAATGAGTGATAAGTGGACTGATTATTTTATTCAAGAAGATATGTTGTTTAAAGGAGTTCAGTTGTGCATACCTAGAGGGTCTATCAGAGAGAATATAATAAAGGAGAAACATAGTGGTGGACTTGCTGGACATTTTGGGATTGATAAGACTGTGAAACTAATTTTAGAAAGATACTTTTGGCCACATATTTATAGAGATGTACAGAGAATGGTTAGAGGTTGCCGAATTTGCCAAACAACAAAAGGAACTAGTTAGAATTTGGGATTGTATACACCTTTTCCTATACCTCATACACCTTGGGAAGATGTGAGTATGGACTTTGCTCTTGTATTGCCGAGAACTCATAGAGGTAATGATTCTATTTTGGTAGTGGTTGACAAATTTTCAAAGATGGCTCATTTCATACCATGTAAGAAGACATATGATGCATTACATGTAGCTGAATTATTCTTCAAGGAAGTGGTAAGATTGCATGGTTTGCCTAAATCTATTATTTTAGACAGAGATACCAAGTTTACTTGTTACTTTTGGAAAACAATTTGGAAGAAGATGAATATAGAATTGAAGTTTAGTTCTACATTTCACCCTCAGACAGATGGACAGACTGAAGTTTTGAATGGAAGTTTGGGAAACTTGTTGAGATGTTTAGTTGGAGATAAGCTTGTTAATTTATATTTAGTTTTTGCACAAGCATAGTTTACATATAATAATTTTGTGAATAGAAGCACTAAGATGACACCATTTGAGATTGTTACTAGATTTCATCCTAAGGGAACCACAGAGCTGAGATATTTTCCTATTAAGACAAGAAGAAGTGTTGAAGCTGAGGATTTTGCAATCTTCATGAGAACTTTAAATGATGAAGTCAAAAAGAGTTTATAGGACATTAATCTAAAATATAAACAAAGAGACATAAATATTTTGAAGTTGGAGATGAGGTTATGATTAATTTGAAGAAGAATAGATTTCCAGTCAGTACCTACAACAAGCTGAAAATGAAGAAGTTTGGACCTTGTGAGATTCTGAAGAAGTTTGATAGTGGAAATGCTTATGAAGTGGAATTACCAGAGGACATGGATATATCACCTATATTAAACATTTCTAATATCTTTGAGTAATTTGAAACAAATGATGGGATAGAAACTGATCTAGATTATCCTAAGAAGAATAAAGACAACATTGATAAGATCTTGAATAGTAGAGTGAGACAAAGTACCAGAGGAAAAGACTACATGGAATACCTAGTTCAATGGAAAGACAAGCCAGTTGAAGACAGTTCATGGATTACACAAGCTGAGTTGGATCTTTATGATTCAGGTCAAAATATGAGTAGTGCTTGATGTGGACATTAGTTCTTTATTTACCCCAGGTGTCTGATGCAGGAGCATCTTGAGTCTTTGAACAATCTTGCATCAACCAAAAACATTTCCCTTTTTTTGTACCTATATTTTGTTTTCATTATATCATTTATGGTTATTGGTTTCATGTTATGAAAAGCTAACATGATGTTGAGGACCTATTATGGAACCCTCTCCTATGAGCGCATAAGGATTGGATGGATCATGTCAAAGTTAGAGTTGTTATACCTTGCTACTAGAGTTGTATTTTCCTACTTTCTACATGTTGATTGCACATCATGTAGCTATTGATCCTTAATGAATCATCATTTTCAATATTCGGGTCTTAAATAGGACCTAAAATACTATCTTCACCTAAGACTGCAAATCCTAATTCATCAAGAGTTGGGAGTGATCACCAGTTTCCTCGTGTATTGATTTTCAGCTAGTTTTGCGTGAAACATGGAGTTTTTCATCTTGCAAGGTTCCATAGGATTAAATGGGATCTTTCTAAGTTAGGATTATGTTATCAGGTCATGTGTGGACCTAAATGTAACTTAGAATTTTTATTTTTTTCATTGTTTCTTTATTTTTTGTTTACTCTTCCTGGTTGGACATATAATATAATTAAATGCCTGACTAGTCGACTTGTGGCTTAGCTGGCTATATAAGAAGCCTAGGTTGTTTAGTTGGTAGTAGAGATGGTAATAGTAGAAGAGTAGAAGTAGAAAAGAAGATAATATGAGAGTTGAGACTTTTAATTCATAATTCTTTTTGTATAAGGCCAAAACTTGGAAGGCCTCATAGCAAGGCATGTTTCTTGATTTATTTTAATCACACCAGTTTGTCTTCCAATTTCCTTGCCTCATATACATTATGTTTTCATTGTTCATGTGAATTATATATTACTTCCATGTAACTCTGGGCAGGGCTTGTTTGTTGGTTCAAGTTGATTCAAATCTTCTTGAATCTACTTTGCCCCTGCGTCAGAGTGGCAAGTGGATCAATGATGGGATTTTCATCATCAACATTAATATCAGGGATTATTTTCATGAAAATTTCTCTAACATCCTCTAAGACTTTATTGTTTTTTGTTTCTTGTCTTATTTTATCTTGTGTAGCCTTCCTTGTGCACAATTCTCCATATCTCCTTAATGCTTCTAGGTCTAGGGTTCTCAGGTCACATGTAGGAATTTCAATAATCTCATCTAAAGTGACTAGACCCTTACCATGTTTTATTTTTTTATTCTTCTCCTATGTGCTTATTGTTGGTGATTTTCCATATGGAACTATATCTTTTGTCTCTGGGTTATACTTTTCTTTCTCAGTTGAGACACTATCTTCCTTGTCTTTCCCTTTGATTGGTCCCTTGGTTTGAGGTCTTTGGGCTTTTGATCTTCTGTGGATGGTACAAATATCTACTTTGGTATCAGTTGTAGCTTCTTTATTTTATGTCTCTTTCTTTTCAGGCTCCTTTGTCTCCTTCTTTCCTTCTTCACCCTTTCCTTTTGTTGTATCTTTCTGCCACTTGGGTGTGTGTTCCTCAGGTTTCCCTCGAGTGACAATATCAATGGCTTGCACCAATCTTGGTAAGTTACTCGATGTTCTTACTACTATTGCTTCAGTGGGTCTTTCTTCCTTGGTATTGTCTATAGTAATGGTGATATCTTCATCATATTTTTCTTTATCATCATGATCTCCATTTGTTATATCCTCAATTAGCACTTCATCATTCCTAGTTGTAATTACTTTCTCGTGAGTATCCTATTTTTCTTCTTTCATATACCTTGTCGGATAGAAATCTTTGGCATATGTATCATCATCTTATATTTTAGTATCAGATATGTCTGCTTAGTTGATATTTTATAATCCCATGTGTATGCATTACCTTGTCTTCTTAGTTGATATGTCTTGTTTTGTCATTTCGGTTTCCAAACTTGTTTTATATTTTTCCTGCATTCTTGTGATATATATCCATGCATGTTTCAAGTACGATAGTGATTTTCCATGTAATGTTTCCTAGGTGACTTATTCAACTTTGATCTACACTCATATTCTTGATGTCCATACTTATTGCATCTATAACAAAAACCATCAAATTTAGGAGTGGATCTATAAATACCTTTTTCTTTTCTTCTACAAAAATTTAATGTGCGACCTAGTTTTCCATAGTGATAGCATGAGAGCTTCTTTGGCCTTGGATATGCACAAGCATTATTTTTCTCAGCTTGTCTTGATGACTCTCCCTACTTGGTATAACCTAAACTAGTAGTGCAATCAATTCTTCTTTGACTTTTTAGAAATTCATCCAACCTTTTATTACTTTATTAAGCTTTCTTTATCATCTCATTATGTTGTTGTTAAATTTTCATTTCATTCTTTAATCTTTCTATATCATCATAAAATGGAAGCACTTCCATGTTAAGAATGTGTATCCCTATGAGTAAGTGGTTTGGGGTCATGTCGAATGCCTTGAATGGCTACTTGACTTGGATCTAGCTCTTTCCCCTATTCTACTCCATTTTCCACTGCTTCCAAGTATTTTTTTGGCATTATGGACTGAGATGCTGAGGTTTTTGACATCAAGGTCAAGGATGACCTTGAGGGTCAAGGATGACCTCATCCTTGACCTAGGTCAGGGTCAATGTAATTCTTGACCTAGGTTAGGGTCGACCTCATCCTTCACCCTAGGGTTTGGGATCCTCGAGGTTAGGTTTCAGTTTTGGGGTTTCATCAAAATCTTGTCTTTTCCCTCTTCGGGGCCACTATTTCTCGAATTAAGTGTCAAATTCTCAAATTAATATTTGAGGTGGACCTTTCTCAAGATTTGTATAGGATTCCTAATTTATTATTGGATATTATCCTTTCTCAATTTTTTGTGCCTAATGCTCAAATTAACTTTGGGGTTGGCCTTACCTTGAATTTTATGACAAGGCTCTTAAATAATTATTTGTATTTTTATATTAAGGTTGGTCCCCTTCTAGAGTTTTATGTCAAGACTTTAATTTAATTTCCTCTCCATGTGCACCTCTCTAGATTTTTGTGCCATGGGCCCTTAATTATTGTTTTCTAGGTGGCTTCTCTAGAAGTTTGTGCCCTAGATCACTATAAAAGGGAGCCATCCTCTCTCATTTTCTCCATCAATTCACATCTCAAGAAATAAGATCATGCATTCAAGCATCCAATTCATCAAGGAGATCCATTAGTATCCATTGAAGGATTCAAGTTCTATGGAGCACTCTTGTTGGAATTTCTCAATCCATCCATTCAAGCCTCTTCCTATTCCAAGATCCATTCAAGATTGGTGTTGAAGATCTAAAGACAATTGATTTGAGACATCCTACATTCATTTCTACATTCATTTGGAGCAGCCATACTTGTGGATTCAAGGACTCGAATCCTCCATAAGGGTTTTCAACATAAGCAAGGTGAATTGTTCCATTTAATTTGTTTATCTCTGTAATTTCAATTCAATTTCAAGGTTAATGTTGGAAACTACAATTGAAGCAATTGTTGTGTTGTCATTGATATCAAAAACTTAACTGGTAAGACTATTGCTACTTAGGAAAGTACTATATCTATTTGAGTGTTGCTAAGGGGATAGGCAAGGTTGGTAACAATAGCACCTAAGGAAAGGTTGAGTTATCTTGATACTAAAAAGTGTACTTGACTATGTTGTACAATGATGAGACAATGTATTTCTTATATTAGTAAGATTGAAGACTAAACTAGTAGTTTTGACAGAGAAAAAATGGAGAAATCATGTTTAAGCCGAGTAATGTTAGTGTCAACCAAGTCAGTGTATGCCGAGAAAAATTCTAGTGTTGACCGAACATCAGTTAATTGCCAAGTAAGATAATATAAGCCAAGGAAACATTTTTTAGTAATGACCAAGCTTTCTACATGAAGACAGAGTAGTTGATCATAGTATTGACCGAGCATCAGTATTTTTATATTTGAAGAGAATTCAAATTTGGAGCTGACATTGTTGAATTCTTGGATTATGTAAAACGTGTTGATTTTATTTATTGATTGTTTGAAAGCATTGAATGCACTGAAAAAGTTTTTATTGTAAATCTTTAAGAGATTTTAGATGTTTCTAGAAAAGGAGTCGAAAAACATAAAGCATGTAGATTCAATGAATCTGACCTAACCCTAACATCTACAAAGGAGATTGAGCAGAAAAAGATGAGTTAACCTAATTGAGGAAGTATTGAGGGAATCTAAGCATTAGGTATATGTGTGTATGGGTGAATAGAGGATGCTAGAAAATCAGTAGATTTTATTGACTGTATAAGCAGAAAAGGCTGAAGGAGAAGTGTGGTGATTTCTTGAAGAAAATTTCTGAGGAGATCAGAGATGGAGATGGCAAAGTTTCAAAGTTAGTAAACCAGCATTTGTGTATGGAATTGGATCTGATATTTGCAAAGTGAGTTGTATGTTTTTTAGATCAATACTACTGCTACTTTCTAACCATTGTAACAGTCGAAATCCTTTTAAAAGAGGTTGACCTAACAGTCATATGTTTAAATCCTTTGAACAAGGTCGCATTCTAATGGAATGTATGTAAGTCCTATAACAAGGCTCACTTCTAACAGAGTGATTGAAATCCTTTAACCGGGTCACACCTAACAGTGTGTATTGTAACCTTTGATAGGCTTGGCTTTTAACCGAGCTCACTTCAGAAGAGTGAAAATAATACTAGCATGTTACAAAGTGGTTTTTCCCAGATTGGGTTTCCACTATAAATCCTAGTGTCAATGCTTGTGTGAATGTTTTGGTTTAAACATTTCTCTATTTTACAAGTTAGATACAGCTGGGTAGTGGACTACAATGTTATATGTTTCTATTATTGAATCAGTGATGACCGAGTTGGTTTTGGTTGTTAGATCTGATTTAAAGAAAAGTTTTTGAAGTTTGTTTTATACATCTAGACTTGAGAACAACTGATTCACCCCCCCTCCCCTCTTTTTTGTTCTAAATCATATTAACAATTGGTATCAAAGCTGTGTTGCTTATTATTGGTGTTTACATAAATCAATTTTAAAGGGGCTTGAAGAAAATGATCAGGATGTATAAGAAGGAGTTACCGAAGCTGAATAAGGAAAATTTCCCTGCATGGAAAATCTTGATGAAGCTACATCTAGCTGGTATTCATGATTCTGTAAAATACTACATTGAGAATGAATATGTCTCACCTATCGCACCTTTGACTGCCAAAGAAATAAGAGCTAAGAAAGAACATAATCAGGCAATGCTAGAAATTGCATCTATACTAAGCTATCCAAAATTTGAGGACATTAAGGATTGCACAAGTGCTAAGGAGATGTGGGACACTCTTGCAAAGATCTATGGTGGTGACATAAATGTACTAAAAGCTAAGGTTGAGAATCTCATAGCTAACTTTGATGAAATGAAAATGCAAGAAGGTGAGAACATTACACAATATTGTGGTAAGATTAAGGAAGTTGTGAATGCTATTAGAGGAGCAAGTGGGACTATTGAGGATGAAACTATAATTGGAAAAGTACTAAGAACTCTGTGTCCTATATATGATATTAAGATCTCATCTATTCAGGAATCTAGATGTAACTCTACAAATGTGCTTACTTTGGAAAGTTTGGTTGGCAAGCTGACTGCTTTTGAACTCTCTAACTATGATAACTTCATTGTTGGTAGTATTGGTAATATTGAATATTCTTTTAAGTCACAAATAGTTCTGAACAAGCCAAGGAAAGAAAAAGAAAGATGCATCAGTGAAAGTAACAGTGACACTTCTAATGAAGAACTTGAAGATCTAGAAGATCTTATGGCTAGAAGACTGAGAAGAGGAAAAGGAAAATATAAAGGTAAACCCCCTATTATATGGTTTGCATGTAATAAAGTTGGTCATATAGTTGCTAGATGTCCTAATAGGAATGATAAAGATGAAGAAAGAAAAAGAAAACAAAAAGACATAAGAGATGAGAGAAGCTACAAAAGGTACAAAGACTACAAAGGAAAAGGTAAGAAATCTTGTTACATTGCTGAAGAAGAAACTGACACTGATAGTGATGATTTTGAAATTGAGGTAGTCTATGTTGCAATGAAAGATGAATCTAATGAGGATGAGAAAAATGCATTGATCTCCTATGTGAGAAAGAATGAAAAATGGATTATTGACAGTGGTTGTTCACATCACATGACTGGTGACAAGAGTAAGTTTGAGACCTTACATCATTATAGAGGTAAAAGTGTAAAATTTGGTAATGACGCACCATATCCTGTTAGAGGAAAAGGTTTGATAAAATTGACTGATAAGATCTCTTGTGAGAAGGCATATTGGTTTGAAGGTCTAAATTAGAATTTTCTAATTGTTGCTAAGCTCAATAGCACTGCTTACCAAGTGGAATTTCATCACAAGAAAGATAAAATATTTGATGCTACTGGTGAACTGATCAGAAGTGGAGAACATACTAGAAGGCTATGTCATGTTAATTTTGATAATCTGGTAGAAATAAGTAAGAAGAAGAAAGTAAGAGGTCTACCTAGATTGAAGAAACCTAAGAATGTGATGTGCAAGGAATGCCAGTTCAGAAAAATGACAAAGTGAAGTTGTAAGAGAAAATCCTTTACTTCTGATAACATTTTAGATCTGGTTCATACTGACCTTTGTGGACCTATGGGTGTACAAAGTTACTATGGTGCTAGATATTTTATCTTGTTTGTTGATGATCATACCAAGATGATGCATGTAATGTTTCTAAAAGAAAAATCTGATGCTTTTCAATTCTTTATGTGGTATTTGGCTAAGGTTGAGAAGGAGACAGGTAGGAACCTGAAATGTGTTAGATCTGACCAAGGTGGAGATTTACATCAAATGAATTCAATCTATTTTGCAATGAAAGAGGAATCAAAAGATAGATGTCTGCACCTAGAACACCTCCACATAATGGTATAGCAGAGAGAAGAAATAGATCTATCTTGGATTGTGCAAGGACATTGTTGATTGAAAATAATGTGGCACATAAATACTGGAAAGAAGCTATAAGTACAGCTATCTACACTCTTAACTGGGTACAAATCAAGAAAGTTACAAATCTGACACCCTATGAATTATGGTATGGGCATGCACCAAGTGTTAAATACTTTAGAATCTTTGGAAGCAAGTGCTACATATTAAAAGACAATAGGAATGGAAAATTTGATGCTAAAAGTGATGAAGGCATATTCCTAGGGTATTCCACAAAAAGTAAGGCTTATATGTGTTTGAACTCTAACACTAACAAAATTGTGGAAAGTGTGAATGTCAAAGTCGATGAGTATGCTGAAACAAATGAAGTTGACAGTAAAAGAGAACCAGAAGATTATAGATCTTTTATGTATATTGAAGAAGAAGAAGAGGCAAGTAACAGACTTGCACCTGATGCTGAGTCTCGGGTAAGAAATGTCGAGCGACAGGAAGAGGTTGTCAACCATCAGGAAAATAGTGCCGAAAGAGAACAAGAACATGCCAAGCGATAATATAATGTTGTCGAGTATCAGAAAGAGGTTACTGAGCATTCAGAAGTTAATTTTGAAAGTCTTGTTGAGGAACTAGATGAAATAGAGGAGAGAAGAGCTAAACCTATTTTGGCAAAATATGTAAGAAGACATCACAAGCCTGAACAGATATTTGGAGACGAACATACTGGAATTCTGGCCAGAAGTAAGAGAAAGCATCCAACATGTTTACTGTGTGAATTTGAACCTAAGTCAACTAGAGAGGCATTAGAAAATGAAGATTGGATACAAGTAATGAATGAAGAAATAGACCCGATAGAGAAGAATGATACTTGGACTCTGGTGCCGATACTTGAAAAACAAAATGTTATAGAAACAAAGTGGGTGTTCCGGAATAAGTTGAATGAAAAAGGTGAAATAACTAGGAACAAAGCTAGGCTGGTATGCAAAGGCTACGCACAAGAAGAAGGAATAGATTATGGGTAGACATTTTCCCCTGTAGCTAGATTGGAAGGAGTAAGAACTTTGCTTGCTTATGCTGCTTATAAAGATTTCAAGGTTTACCAAATGGATGTCAAGTCTAAATTCTTAAATGGTATACTAGAAGAAGAAGTTTACATAGATCAGCCATAAGGTTTTATTGATCCAAATAGAAGACACATGGTATGAAAACTGAACAAACCACTATATGGATTAAAACAAGCTCCCAGAGCATGGTATGAGAGATTGCATAACTAATTGATACAGATTGGATTTTCAAGAACAAATGAGACAAGCAATCTGTACATGAAAGATGAAGAAGTTAAAGGTATCCTATTGGCAAACATTTTTGTGGATGATATTATTTTTGGTGGACACGATGTTTTGTATAAAAGATTTTCAAATGAAATGCAAAATGAATTTGAAATGAGCATGTTTGGTGAGATCAAATTCTTTGTTGGTTTACAAGTATATCAACTGAAGAAAGGAATTTTCATTACACAATCTAAGTATGTTAATAAAATACTGAAAACTTTTGGGATGGAAGATTGTAGACCAGTGAGTACTCATATGGCTATTGGAAAAAAGTTATCTAAGAATGATGATGCTACAGAAGTGAAATAGACTTTTTTTAGATCCATGATTGAAAATTACAGTATGTTGTACATAGTAAACCAGATATTGCACTAGTTGTTGGGATTGTGGCAAGATTCTCTACCAATCCTAAGGAAACACACATGATGGTTGTAAAAAGAATTATGAGATACTTGAAAGGGACTACTGACAATGGGCTATATTACAAGAAGGATGAAAGATTTGAACTAAGAGTATATACAGATGATGATTGCACAGGAAATGTAGATGACAGAAAGTGTACTAGTGGTGGAGCTTTCTTTCTTGGATAGAGATTAGTCTCTTGGATGAGCAAGAAACAAAATTGCATTTCCCAATCTACTGTTGAAGCCAAGTATGTTGCTACTACAGTAAAATGTTCAATTTTGGTATGGATAAAACAATTGTTGGTAGGCATGAAAGAAGAAATCACTGAACCTGTTGTTATTTTCTGTGACAACACAAGTGCTATCAACATTTCTAAGAATCCAGTGATGCATACTAAGACCACACACATATCAATCAAGTATCATTACTTGAGAGAATTGGTACAAGATAAAGAAGTCCAAATGGAATATGTGAATACAAAGGAACAATTAGCAGACATATTCACTAAAGCTTTAACTAAAGAAGCACATGAGTATTTGATAAGTCAATTAGGGGTTCTTCCCCTAACTAAGGCTGCCTAGTTATGCTACGAGCATTGCATCAAATATGCTACAACAAAATATCTGACAAATTGATGCAGAAGATTGTCACACTTTAGGACTGGTCTAGAGTTGTGAAGAAGAGAAAAGACAAGGAATCAGTCATAAGCAAGATGATAGAGGGAGAAACACTGAGCTACATAGATAATATCTACATCTGATGGATGCATGTTTTAGTTGTTGCTTTGGCATTTTTGTCAAAGAGGGAGATGAACTGAGATGATATAATAACACATGACACTGAAAGGAAAAGTAAGGAGATGATGAACTGAAATGAAGGATTAGGATAGAGGGAGATATGGATATTTCTGACGTTCACAAAAGTGAGGCTTATAGATTTTGAATCAGAATGAACCTAAGGATATTACAATTTTTTTTGTGATGGACAGATAAGTTTTTGGATTGGTTGGTAATCCATGTGTTATTCAGGTGATATCATATGTTGTTTCTGTTACCCTAATTTTCATGTGCATGCAAATTTGGCTAAAATCTATCCCCAGGTCTTTGTTTTACCCTGCCAAGCATCCTTGAAATTTTCATGGCTTCATGCCTAGTTTCCTGGCCTCTGTATTTCTTTCTATCCCCTGGTCTACAGGTCAAATATTTGAAAACCTAGCTGTTATGGGTAGAAACCCTAGAAAACCCTTCGGCCTGTTCTATTTCATCATTACCTTTTTCGGCCACTTAACTCTCCATTTTCCCCATGTGCGCTTTTCATCTCAGGTGGGTCACAAGATCTCTAAATCCCAGAAGAATATTCTTTTCTATCTCCTGACCCCGCGACTTCCTTATATCTCTTAATCTCCTAATCGGAAAGCATATTCCCTTTTCATTCAGAGACTTGGTGATGGTTCCCTCAGTCACATAATCTCCAAATGGCCAGTGGTCAGGTTTTGGAAAGGTTAAAAGTTTTTCAGCTATCTAGCGACTGAAGGTAGTCTCATATTCTCATGATCTAACTCATGGTTTAAGTTTTATTCAATGATCACAAGAATACTTTAGTCGCTCATTCTCCAGATCTAACCACAGCTTATGATGGGTCTTCTTTTCCCTTTAGTCATGAAGTCTCAAGAAGGCATGAGTTAAGTTAGGATGATTCGGTGACCTGGAGACTTAAGTGTTGTCGCTAGATCTCCAAATGTTTATTAAGTGATTCAGTGACTGAGCCTCAATCGGGTAATCTCGTGAAGCAAACTGAATATTCCAATCCATTTAGTGACAATGAGATTTGCCTTAGTCGCGTAATCTCCAGATGTAACCAAAGGTAAAGAAAGTCCTTCAGCAACATGGTGACTTTGTATTCATGAGATCTCTCATTTTTGGTGGTTAAGTCCTTAACATCCCATGACCTGGTGAGTGGTCATCTTTCCTTTAGTCACTAAGTCTCTAGATGTTTGGCAGTTACCTTCTTTCAACTAGCAGCTCAGCAAAATGTCTAACTTCCCTTCAGTCGCACATTCACTAAGACTTCTGAGGTTAAGTGATTTAAGTGGGGTCCTGGTTGATGAGATCAATGGTTTTCATAAGATCTCATAAGGTATGTCAGAGGCTTGCGATCTTATGATAACTGTCAATCTTCCCTTCTATACAACGTTTCAAAGTTCAGCAGGTCCACTGCTACGTGTACACAAACGATGACTTCTCATTGGTCCACATGGTAATGATTTGGCAATGTGTCATTGGGACCAAGTTTCTAGTGTTTCAAAAGGATCTGACATCTACAGGAAATCTATGGTTGGCATATGGTCTCATGAGTTTTGTCAAAACTATGAGATTATGCGTCGATCGTCAATTTTACTTTATTTCATGGGCGCCTATGCTAGGTGGGTCCTCTGACAATTGATGCTGACATGCTTGAATTTGATTTTTCTGCATGGTGATGATTGTATTTTTAGTGGGTCCATTTGTCAGAGAGGTTCCAGTCTAAAAAAGATCTACGACTAGTGTAAAAGTGCAAGGAATCTTCTGAAGCCATGAGATCATGCGACAGCTGTCAGATGGGTCCAAGCTTATAAGTGTAGTCATGTAATCTCTAGAAAATCTTTCAGCAATGTGGCAACTATTAAGATGGAAACAGGGTCAGTCGCGTGATCGCCAGAATGAGCCAAAGTTAAATAAAACATCAGGCGATTCAGCGACCAAAGGAAAAAGAAGTGCCTAAGGTTAAATACAGGGTTAGAGTTAAGGATATAAGCAGTGCTTGGTAAAATAAGATCTAATGGTCACATTTTAAAGTGAGATTGAGTTTCAAATGCCAACCATCGATAGGGATTTTTAGTGCCACCTATGACCATTTTATCAATTTTTTAAATTCAAATATCTCATAGTATCAGATTTCAACAGTTATGGTGTGACCAAATTATAGGGAGGTAGATGGATCATGGTGGCTAGATTTTTTGCAGGCATAAACATGAAATGGACATGCAAACATAGATATCTGATCGGATAGGATATTTTCATGTGCATTTATGGCCAAATTTGATAGAATTAGGGTTTGATTATTATATGAAAAATTATGTAACCCTAATTAGATATTTTTCTCCTACCTGTGTGCATTAGAGGAGATGTATATAATGTCTTTTTGAGAGCTTTAGAGCTAAGAATTGACTTTTTGTAAAAGAAGAGTTGGACAATTGTAAAGAGAAAAATATATCTTTTCTTAGAAATCTATCTGTGGCATTCTTCTTGCCCTCTAGTTTTCTACAATTGTAAATTCCCATTGATTATTCAGATATTGAAGATATTTTATGACATTTCTCATGTTCCTATGCCTTCTTGTGTGAGTTATCTCTTAATGAATTCAATATTTACATGCTTCTCAGTGATATCTTAGGGTTCTTGATCCTTCTTTCCTTTTATAATTTTGTTTATCATTATGGATGATTTGATGTGAATGGTTTTGTGGGTATACTTCAACCCCTTAACTATCTTGTCTCATTCCTATACCAAGTTGCAGAGGTGAATGTTTGTTTGCAGGTCATAGATTATTGTCCAATCTTAAGAGTGTTATTGTTTGTGAAAGAATCTCTCTCTTTCCCTGAATACCCTCTTTTATTTGCAGACCCTTCTATGAAATACTTATGCAAGCCTATTCAGTGAGTTGTGATCTCCTAGACCTAAGTTTGTGCATTGAATCCATCTTTTATACTGTAATTCATACCTTCATTTTGGTGCATCACCTAGTAGGGAGTTTTCTTTTAGTCAATTCCCTTTCAAGCATTCCTTGTATCCCTTTCCCTCAAAAGATTTACTTTTCATGTCAAGAAGCAAATTAAGGTGATTATCCAAGAGGAACCAGCCTAGAATCAGGAGGTCTCATCTCAATTAGCATAGGTCCCACAACCTGGAGATGATTCCCATGTTATACTAGGTTATCAAGACTATGAGAGCTTGAGACAAGGGTGCAAACTTAGTGTATAACAGTTTCCATCAATGCCAAAGAGGGAGATTGTTGGAAACTACAATTGAAGAAATTGTTGTGTTGTCATTGATGTCAAAACCTTAACTAGTAAGAGTATTGCTACTTAGGAAAGTACTATATCTATTTGAGTGTTGCTAAGGGGATAGGAAAGGTTGGTAACAATAGAATCTAAGGAAAGGTTGAGTTATCTTGATACTACAAAGTGTACTTGACTATGTTGTACTATGATGAGACAATGTATTTTTTATCTTAGTAAGATTGAAGACCAAATTGGTAGGCTTGACTGAGCAAAAATGGAGAAATCATGTTTAAGTCAAGTAATGTTAGTTTCGACTGAGTTAGTGTATACTAACAAAAATTCTAGTGTCGACCGAACATCAGTTAATTGTCGAGTAAGATAGTATAAGCCGAGGAAACATTTTTTAGTAATGACTAAGCCTTCTACATGAAGACTGGGTAGTTGATCACAGTATTGACTGAGCATAAGTATTTTTATATTTGAAGAGAATTCAAATTTGGAGCCAACATTTTTGAGTTCTTGGATTATGTAAAACATGTTTACTTTATTTATTGATTGTTTGAAAGGATTGAATGCACTGAAAAATGTTTTATTGTAAATCTTTAAGAGATTTGAGATGTTTTTAGAAAAGGAGCCAAAGAACATAAAGCGAGTAGAATCAATGAATCTGACCTAACCCTAAGATCTATGAAGGAGATTGAGTGGAAAAAAATGAGTTAACCTAATTGAGGAAGTATTAAGGGAACCTAAGCATTAGGTATGTGTGTGTATGGGTGAAAAAAGGATGTTGGAAGATCAGTAGATGTTATTGACTATATAAGCAGAAAAGGTTGAAGGAGAAGTGTGGTCATTGCTTGAAGAAAAGTTCTGAGCAAATCAGCGATGGAGATGGAAAAGTTTCAAAGTTAGTAAACCAGCATTTTTGTACAAAATTGGATCTCATATTTGCAAAGTGAGTTGTATGTTTTTCAGATCAATACTGTTGCTACTTTCTAACCATTGTAATAGTCAAAATCCTTTAGATAGAGGTTGACCTAATAATCATATGTTTAAATCCTTTGAACAAGGTTGCATTGTAATGGAATGTATGTAAGTCCTATAACAAGGCTCACTTCTAATAGAGTGATTGAAATTATTTTAACCGGGTCACACCTAAAAGTGTGTATTGTAACCTTTGATAGGGTTGGCTTTTAACCGAGCTCACTTCAGAAGAGTGAAAATAATAGTAGCATGTTACAAAGTGGTTTTTTCCAGATTGGGTTTCCACTATAAATCCTAGTGTCAATGCTTGTGTGAATGTTTTGGTTTAAACATTTCTCTATTTTACAAGTTAGATACAGCTGGGTAGTGGATTGCAATGTTATATGTTTCTATTATTGAATCAGTGATGACCGAGTTGGTTTTGGTTGTTAGATATGATTTAAAGAAAAGTTTTTGAAGTTTGTTTTATACATCTAGACCTGAGAACAACTGATTTGCCCCCCTCTTTGTTGTTCTAAATCATATTAACAAGTTAATTCCTAAATTGGGGTTTGACTAAGGTAAACCCCTCCCCCCCAACAAAAAAAACCATTTTTCTTGCAGGCACAGGTGTGGGACGACAAATACTAGTGTAGATCTAGATACCCTTTTCACTCAGGTTTCAGGATTCGCAAACTTAATTTTTGTCAGAGCAGTACAGGTCAAGGTCAACCTCTTAGGTCAAGGGTAACATTTCAAGGTCAAGGACAACTTTGTCTACATAGGTGAAAGATGAATTGTCCTCAGATCAAAAAAAGATTTATGTGTTTTTTAGATCTCGCAGTTTCGGTTGAGATTTATAGAAATCAATAGTTTTTGAGACTGTTTGATAGGGTTTTCAGTTGATTCTCTTTCAGAGGTAAGTACCTTTATTTCTTAATTTCAATATTAATCATCTACATTTACTTTTCATATCAATACAATTCCTTGTATGTATAAAATATTGGCTTTGGGGTCTCTTTTATTTGCAAACCATTGTTCTAGGACCCCATCCATATTTTATCATCATACATTTTGGTGAACCCGAAAAGCTTACCCCTTTATTTTGTGGAATTAGATTCCCTATTATGTTTACTCTTTCTTTTTGGTTTTAGATTTGCATTTTATGTTAGATCTTACATGCTTACAAAATTAGATTTCTTTTATGCTCTTATATTTCAAAAATCCAAAAAAATCACAAAATTTCTTTAAAAATACATGTGGAATTAGATGCTCTATTGTGTTTCATTTGAATGCACTTGGATATATCTAGATCTATTTTCTATACATTTCTTTATTCATTATCATGTGGCATAAGTTATTTTCAAGTGTTTTCAAATGCCTTATTTTTAGGGATGATAATCCTCCTATTTGGGATGAACCTTTGGATTTGGATGTTGATTACTCTCTTCCTCATGAAGCCATTGTGAATGAATCTACTTTTTGGGATGAACCCTTGAACAAAGACATTGATTTATCCCCTCCTCATGAAGAAGCTTTGATACAAGAGGGTGATTTGTTAATGGATTACCTATCAATACATGATGGTGATTCTTTTTCTAAAATACACTTGCCTTATGCAAACATTTTAGTGAAACCAGATGACATTATAGATTCTTTACCTCCATTTGGGATTCCTTCTAGTGATGAGGCATTACCGAAGAATGATATGAATTCCCTTAATCCTCTCCCTCTTAGTGATGATCTTATGGAGAATCAAGATCCTACCTCATCTCCTCCTAGGATATCTTCTTTGCTTCCTTCTTGTGAATCTATTTGTAGTGTTGAGATAACTAACATGGTTTTTCTGAAACCCTTGTTGACTTTCAAAGGTTGTCCTCACCTTACTATCAAAGGTAAACCTATGGAGTCTTTCATTGATCAAGATTTTATATCTCACACACATTATACAAGGAATAACCCTCAACCTAATCCGGTGGTGTCTACTTCTTTACCACCTTCTCAACCCATTCTTCCTCCTCCACTCCATCTTCCTAGAAAGGAGTATGATTTGATAAACCAATTGCAAAATACTCCTGCCAAGATTTCTTAATGGGAGCTTTTTCAAACTTCACCTACCTACTATGAAGCCTTGCAAAAATCTCTAGAAACTCTTCCCACTCCACCTCCTAACCAAGAGAACATCAATAACTTCTTACAATGGATACATGCTACCCCAGGTTCTCCTGATATTATTTTTACTCAAAAGGATTTACCTTCTAAAGAAGTTTAGAATCAATATGATGCTCTTATGGTTGCTGTTATTGTCAATAAAAATATCATTCATAGGACCTTGATTAAGAATGGATCTAGGCTTAATATTTATAGCATGGACATGCTCAAAGTGATTAAACTCGATCTTTCAAGTATTCAATCTGACAATGTTCCTACACGTGGCTTTGATAACATTGCTAAGAACACTTTAGGCATCATTACCTTACCTATCAAAGTAGGTCTGGTCATCCTAAATACTCCTTTTCATGTTATGCCTGGACCCCTTAATTATAATATTATTTTGGGTAGACCATGATTACATGAGATGCATGCTATTTCTTCCACCCTTCACAATAAAGTCAAGTTTATACATAATAACAAGATGTATACGCTTCATGCAGATGATGTGCCTAATCCTTGTCTGAATATTCAAACCTACACTACTCCTACTCCTAATAGTAATCATTCTTCCTCTAATGCTCTTCCTGGAGATGACTGGGGTACCTTGGATTTTAATCCTACCTTTATTGGAGAGTATAAAGTTAATGATCTTGAATTTATGAAGCAACAAAGAGAATTTTAAAAATGATTTTTTACTTCTAACACCCTTAATAATAACTTTGTCACTACCTCTACCCACAATGAACATATCAAACCTACTAATGATGACATATGACTACAGTAGTTTCATTGACTCCTTATGATATGGCTTCTTGTTATGGTCATGGTTATCATTTCCTAGTTAAACAAGGATTCAATAGTCAAGGATGTGCTAAGCATAAACATGGAATTCAAATGCCCCTACACACTAGGGGACATGAGCATTCTTATGGATTGGGATTTAATCCTCAAAAAGAAATCAATGTTAACAAAATCTCAAATAAAACTTCAAAACATGATGAACCTATGAAGGAATTCAACCAAGAAGTTCTTTTGCCTAAACTCCTTCATGCTAAGATGATTACTAGACCTAAACACAAAAAGAAATGTAGTCCATACTTGAAGACTCTTCCTTTTTGTTTATATCATAAATTTCATGATCACTCTAATAATGAATGTCATGCTTTACATTATAAGATTTTTCAACTCATTGATAGTTATGTCATTTATATATCATGTGGAAATGAGTTGTATTTTAATTTTGTTTTCTCTAAATAACATTTATGTTCCTATTATGGAGCTCCAAATTATGTAAAGAATGTTATCCTAATCCATGGGGGCTCATTGTCTTGCATAGTGTTTCCAACAATATAATAGGTCCTATTCCATTCTTGTTCCTACACTTGGGGGGTAAGGATGTCATCTCATTCTTTTCTGTCTTTCTAGGATTCACCTCTATCCTTGGTTAAGCAGTATTTATCTATTATGTGATATCCAATCATACATGAAAATTTTAGTTTGCATTCAGGATCTTTGTCCTTGATCACAACTTATTTCATTGTTTGACATTGGGTTTCTATGGTTGATAAATCTCTCACCTTGGAAAATGAATAGTGTGCTATCCCTCACAAGGGTTAATTTTTCACTTCTTGCATGATATCTCTTTGCATTCATCCCTTCTATGCCTTATAGGATTTGTGACCTTCTTGGCTTGGACTGGGTGTTGTCTATGGATATTGTCTTGATGTTGAAGAAGGCTTTATCCTTGTTCTTTTCTATCCTTAACATGCAAAAATAGTAAGTTTTTTCCATATTAAGGAGGGGGGCATATATACTACCTCCCTCATTCTATATTATGTATTTTTTTTCTAATCTTTTGTTTTGCAGCATGCTAAATCCTCAGAAGGTAACGCACATAAGTTGCTAAATCCTGAAGGGACACGCATTTTCAATTTCAATATACTAAATCCTCAGAAGGTAACACACATAAGTTGCTAAATCCTGAAGGGACACACATTTTCAATTTCAAATATGCTAAATCTTCTAAAGGTAATGCACATAAGTTGCTAAATCCTGAGGAGACACACATTTTATAGTCCATGGTGATACAAGAAGATGGATCTATGGGTATTCCAAAAGCTGTCAGAAGATGCACTACATACATGCACAAAGCTACTAGAAGGTGCACATCTTTATGGGGTGACTATCAAGTCCTATTTTGGTGGGCCACCCTATCCTTTTTGTGGTTCACAGTGAGATACACACATCTTACTAGGTGAGCTAGCCACTCCTCTCTCTCCTTTTCTCTCTTTTCTCTAAGTGATGTCTCTCTTATTGCAATCTTGGAGTTGATGAAGACTTGAGTCTTTGGTGGCTTGCGGATTCCTTTTTCCCTTTGATTTCAATAAGATTATCTTTTTCTTTGTGATCTCCTTTACCAAGAGTTTGCATTGAGTCCATACTCTTGCTAAAGTGGGGGCTTAATATATCATCTTAAACTAGAAGCACTTCCATGTTACGAATGTTTAGCCCTTTGAGTAAGTGGTTTGGGATCATGTTGAATGCCTTGAATGGGTACTCAACTTCGATATGGCTTTTTCCCCTATTCTGCTCCATTTTCCACTTCTTCGCAACATTTTCCTGGCATTTTGGACTGAGATCCAGAGGTTTTTGACCTCAAGGTCAAGGATGACCTTGAGGTTCAAGGAAGACCTTGCGGGTCAAGGATGACCTCATCCTTGACCTAGGTCAGGGTCAACGTCATCCTTGACCCTAGGATCTGAGAACCTCGGGGTTAGGTTCTAGTTTCGGGGTTTCATCAAAATCTTGTCTTTTCCCTCTTCGGGGCCACTATTTCTCAGATTAAGTGTCGAATTATCAAATTAATATTTGAGGTGGACCTCATCCTTGACCTAGGTCAGGGTCAACGTCATCCTTGACCCTAGGATCTGAGATCCTCGGGGTTAGGTTCTAGTTTCGGGGTTTCATCAAAATCTTGTCTTTTCCCTCTTCGGGGCCACTACTTCTCAGATTAAGTGTCGAATTATCAAATTAATATTTGAGGTGGACCTTTCTCAAGATTTTTATAAGATTCCTAATTTATTAGTGGAGATTAGCCTTTCTCAATTTTTGTTCCTAATGCTCAAATTAACTTTAGGGTTGGCCTTACCTCAAATTTTGTGATAAGGCTCTTAAATAATTATTTTTATTTCTATATTAAGCGTGGTCCCCTTCTATATTTTTGTGTCAAGACTTTAATTTAATTTCCTCTCCATGTGCATCTCTCTAGAGTTTTGTGCCATGGGCCCTTAATTATTGTTTTCTAGGTGGCTTCTCTAGAATTTTGTGCCCTAGATCACTATAAAAGGGAGCCTTCCTCTCTCATTTTCTCCATCAATTCACATCTCATCTCAAAATCTCTCAAGCACTCTCAAGAAAGAACATCTATCATTCAATAATTCAACCATTCAAGCATCCAATTCATGAAGGAGATCCATTAGTAGCTATTGAAGGATTCAAGCTCTATGGAGCCCTCTTGTTGAAGATTTCTCCATCCATCCATTCAAGCCTCTTCCTATTCCAAGATCCATTCAAGATTGGTGTTGAAGATCTAAAGATAATTGATTTGAGATATCCTACATTCAATTCTACATTCGTTTGGAGAATCCATACTTGTGGATTCAAGGATTTGAATCCTCCAGAAGGGTTAACAACATAAGCAAAGTGAATTGGTCCATTTACTTTGTTTATCTTTGCAATTTCAATTCAATTTCAAGGTTAATTCCTAAATTGGGGATTGACGAAGGCAAAACACTCCCCCAAATAAACAAAACCATTTTTCTTGTAGGTACAGGTGCGAGATGACAAATATTAGTGCAGATCTAGATACCCTTTCGCCAAACTTTTGAGATCTGCAAACAGAATTTCCATTGGAGAAGTATAGGTAAAGGTCGACCTCTGAGGTCAAGGGTGACATTTCAAGGTCAATGAAGACTTTGTCTACCTAGGTCAAAGATGACCTGACCTCAGATCGGAAAAATGTTTCTTGTTTTTTTAGATCTCGTAGTTTCAGCTTAAGAATAAGAAAATCAACATTTTTTGAGACTATTTGACAGGGTTTTCAGCTGATTCTTTTTGAAGGTAAGTACCCTTATTTCTTAATTTCAATATTAATCATCTAAATTTACTTTTCATATCAATACAATTCCATATATGTATAAAATATTGGATTTGGGGTCTCTTTTATGTACAAACCATCGCTCTAGGACCCCATCCATATTTTATCATCATACACTTTCATTCCCTTCTCTCAGTTCACCAATATCTTCCAATTTTCTGCTAAGCTTACTGTTCACTCAGTTGACTTCCTAACTCATGACAATCATCTAATTGGATATTTCAAAATGATGCTCAGTAAGCCTCAATATTTCAAATTCCTTTTCTTCCATATTTTCAGTCATTTTTACTCTATCTTCAGTAGCCAAATTATTTTCTTGTTCAACTTATCTTTCATTCTACATGACATCATTCGTTCTTACCATTTGAGTCTCTTGACCGATTTGTAATTCTTTTACTTGATTGGTGAGGTGTTGATTCTTCTCAAATAGATCTGATATGGTTCCTTCAGATACATCAGATATACTTCCAGATCTAGATCATTCAAAGAAATCTTCTATCTCTTCTTCGTGATAACCAGTCTCTTTTAGCTGAAATGCCAATTCCTTTCTTTTGACCAATGACTCTCAAATTTTTTCTTTTACTTCCTTATATTATTCCATGTGAATCTGTATTTCCAATTTTAGTTTTGCAATGGTCTTATCAAGCTTATACCTTTCCATCCTTTAGATATTTTATCTTTAGTGATTAAACTTCCTTAACAAGAGAACTAGCTCTGATACCAATTGTTGGAATTATGGAAAGGTGTGTACTGAGAGGGGAAGGGTGAATCAGTACCCTTAAAACTTTTAACTCTAAATCCTTGTAAACATGTGAATCATTAACTAACTGTATCATTTACATTCACCATACATCTAATAACTTAACTGAAATGTAAATTCATGTAATCGAATCAAATATGCAAACATAAAACTTCATACACATAACACATGTATTTTGGTATCATGGAAACCCTTTTTAGAAGGTAAAAACTGTGATACAGATAGAACCCACAAATCTTCACTACTGTAGTAACAAAGTTTCCAGTTAAGGCTACAAAGATCTCATCACTTTTAGTGATCTTAACATGTTAGGAGTAACAAAAAAAAAAGCTAGATCTACCTGGTTAGAGGATTTTAGCAAAGCAATTAAGTGTGCACTTGGTTAAGAGATTTTATAAAAGACTATGAAGTCTACTCTATTAGGTGATTTAAATTTTTCTACAATGAATAAAAGGTAACTGTAAAATTGATTTGTAGATAGAAACTAATCTTGCCCGATTTTAGATCTGTTATGTACTTATCTATTATCACCTAAATGTGATTGATCTCTTCTCTAAATATTGCTCGGTAGCCTTTTATTTCTGATAAACTGTAAACTATTTAAATGCTTCATACTTAACCCTGTTAGATCTTTAGATGTCTCCTAATGGTGGCTACTTCATGTGTGATACATGTCAAAATGACATCTATACAATATTTAGATCAAAGTGATTTGACCTAATTAGGGTTTTGATACTATCTTAGAAAACCTAAGATCACTGGTTCAAATGATTAACCTAGATCATGTTTACATAGGAATCATCAATTATTAGATGATTACATCCATATTAAATTTCATCTCAATCTTGGTAAACCATTTTCTAATCAGTGTAAACCATTTGCCTTATTGTTTGTGACATTACAAACTGCTATGCCTTTTCCTATTTCACTCGGTGTATACTACATTCATCACTCAATATTTAACTGGTGCTCGATACATATGAATTCTCGCTAACTACTATGCTCGACACTCAGTAAACATCTAGCTCGGTGTGAGTACTTGATCAAAAATGTATTCAGTTAGCATAACATTCAGTCTTGTATCATACTTGGTGTCTGGCTCTATGTGTTGACTAAATTTCATATCTTGTACCCTTTACTGACTATATGATTGAGTGATACTAATGAAAACTCTTAATTCTCTTAGGAGTAACAATGTGTTTAATAATTGGTATTAGAAAAAGGTCCCTTCTTGTGGAGCTTAATTGCTTAAGAGAGATCTGGTATTGCACATGATTTGAATTTCAAGGCTTAAAAGTTTGAAGGTACACATGTAAAAAAATTATATGGCCTTATGGGATAACCTACTAAAACTCTAAAGTAATGAAAATCATCTATACAATTATCATGTATTTATATAGATCTTACTACTCATTATAAACATGATATGATCCTAATCATCAAAATAATTATGAATGTAAGAGTAAAAATATGGTTCATCAATATGAGTCTTGAAATTATAATTATAAGAGTTAATAAATAATAACAATATAGATAAATCACTAGACATACAATTATTCATATATTCAGAGACCAAATCAACTCAAAATGGCTTAAAGTACAATTTGATATGACATGAATTGAACTTAACTAAACAACTAAAGATTGAGGAATATTTAGCCTTAATAGAATATTACAATATCAATTCTCTTACTAGTATAAAATTTATATAGTAAATGATAATGATAAACCTCCCTCAAAATGAATATCCAACTGCTTAAATATACTAGCCTTCTAGTGTAAAGTTTACCTCTCCATTGTTAAGAAAAATTCTCACCAATGATACTGCAAGGAGAAAATCAAGAATGAAAAAATTACAACTTCCTAGGAACATGATATTTATATCATAAGTGATTCCTCTAGGTGCATGGGAAAGTATTTATTCACCCTTAATATGATTTTTATAGCCTCAAAAAATATAATACTAATATTTTCTTTTCACAAATATTTCCATAATATATGTGTTAGTTGGATGGATGCTACTAGGAGATCTTTCCTTTGCAAAAAATATCTATGTGAATGACAACTGAAAGCTACCTTTGACAAGAAAAATGTGAAACAAAAAGAAACCAGGACACTAATAGGTATCAACTTTCTATTACTTTGAGAATTGATGTTATTTTAAATCTTTGGTGTGGGCCCTCTATTGTTTGAATTAATCAAAACAATTGTCAAATTACATATTTTTTAAAGCACTTGGTGACTACCAAAAATCTAAATGTCCATTTATTTCAATTAAAATTTAATTTTATAATGGCATATTTCTATTTTTAGACATGTATATAAATTAGTAAATCCCAAAGAATCTTTTTCTATGGGGATAGGAACCCAAGATTTATATTTCTAAATAAAATTAAGTTTAAGGAGGAAAGGGAAAAGGTTAGAATTTATAATTTTCAAAGAGGAAACTACAATACATTCTTGTCGATAGGATCAAGGATTAGCTAAACTTGAGCTAAATCAATACCAAGCTCTAAATATCATTCAAATGAACAATCATGTCTTTTTTTGTCTATTAAATGATTCATCTCATATTCCATAAGAAATGTTCTATCTTGGGAAAAAAGGGGAAGGTAGACTTTCTTTTAAGAACACATTAATTTTCTCCCTTATCTATCATACAAAGAACTCAAGTGTCCTGATACATTCCCTAGTATATGAGATAGCTTCATTATATTTAACAAAGTCTTTAGCCCATTTATTGTTATTCTTTTGACATTAATCTTTAGAAAACTTAATATATTCACAACTATCACACATAAAGATGATATTTTAAGATTTTATCTTCATAGGAGCGATATGTTTTTGGATTGCATATGCCAAAGAAATAACCATGCAACTCAATTTTAAGGAATCAAAAATGAATTTGAACTTTCTAGTACCAAGGCTAGAACATATATTTCTATCTTGTCCCAGAAGGGACACATATATTTGTTTGATTAATACAACATAATTTAATTGAGTAAGGATAGTAATGGAGGCTTACAATTATTGGATCTACACATGATTTTATTTGACATATTTCTATACTTTTCTTGTTCTTACTTGGGCATTTAACATCTCTTGTTGAATTTTTAATAGTTCTCAATCCCTATCTTTTGAGGTTGATTGAATGGTTTAATGATTCCATCTCTAAATATCCAGTTCATTCTTGTTTACATTTCCCATTTAGATATTGTTGAATCTATTATTTTTGACACATGTTAGAATTTATTCATCTATCATCTCTAATTCTAGTGGTTTTCTAATATCTTTCCATGGTTTCATGTATTGTATCTCCTATATATTAGGTGTAAGGTGTAAAGATTTTGTGTTTTAGTTTCATGGTTTTTTAGAGTATTTTTCTTCCAAAATAATTTCTTGGTGTGAATTTTATCAAACATGACATGCTCATTAAGGAAACATTTTAGAATGATGCTAAATTATTAGGTTTCAATTTTTTCTTGAGTTGAAAGACTCCTAAAATGATTCTTCTCTTCAATTTATATAACATCTTCCTTGATGATAAATGAATACACATTAGATATCTTTCAATACAATTAGATGAAAATGAATTTTTTAATTATTTCCAATTGGTGGAAAGAAATTTTTTTAAAGTTTTGAAATAAAAGAAAAAATATGTTTACACGAACCTGAAACCAAAAATTTTATAGAATTGGATAGGCATTAAGAACTCTAAAAAAGAGTAGCAAAAATAGAAAGGGGCAAAAAAAACCCCAGACCAACTAAAAAAAACAACACAGTAAACAGAAGGAAAACCTGAAAAACTAGCTAGTTACTGCCATCCTTTCAGAATCTAGATGGAATCTTTGATCTTTTTCTCCACCTTTGTCTTTTTTTTATATTCTCCTTGAGACCCATAATGTCCTTACTGGACGAGGTATTTTGGCTCATCTTCACTCTAGTTCTAGATCCTGGGCATTTCACCTTAGTGTTAGGAGTCTACATAGCTTCACATTCCTTATTCTCCAACATGGAAACCATCGATCGAAGACTATTGATTGTGGACTTCATTCTTTCCATCGAGTGGTCTAGCAGGTTCTCCAACATTTTTTCAACAGCGGCACAAAAATCCTAACAGTGATCGTTGTCCTTACCTCTATTATTGTCTCTCTCTAGAAGAGTCTGAAACTTAGCCTCAAGTTCAGTATTATGAGCCTTAAGCTTCTCAATTTCATGAAAGCACCATTTGTCATTTCTGAAAGAAAAGAGAGCTCTAGCTTTAGCAGTGTGTAAAAAACCCAATACAAATCATCCTTATCAGTAAAATCCTCCATAATCATCGACACTGAGAAAAGTTTTTGAATGTTAAGTTCTCAAATTCAAGGGTTAGTTTCATGCGACACATAATTAATGTCTCTAAAAGATTGATCTATGGTAAATTAAACCTAATTTAGAGGTGGGGAATAAATTTATGGATGTGGGACAATATTGAATACAATAAATATTAAATATGAGAAACATGTATGGATGTGAATAAAAATAGTATTAGATATATAATAATGTGTATAAATAAAAAAAAGGAAACGTTCAAGAATAAATCTAACTTTACACAAATATAAGGAACATTCACCATTTATCATTATATAATTGTAATGAGGGTATCCACTAAAATAGAATAAAACTAGGTGAGCATTGACATTAACATATAAATTTTATCATAAAAGGTAAGTTTATTTTTTTCCAATTTTACATGTAAATATAAAATATATTTTAAAAAATAAATTATAGAAACTAAATAAAATATATTATAACTAAGATTATAATAATAATAATTAAATAATCAAAGAAAAAATAATTAAAAATAGCATCCCAAAGCGTCATTCAAATATTTAGAATACTCCATGTGCATTAAAAAATATTTCAAAAGGTCTTTAAAATTTAATCAACTAAAGAAAGTATTTATTAATTATAGTTTAAAAGTTTAATTTTATATTTAGTAATATATTATGATTTTTAATTATGAAATAGAAATTGATTAGTATATTTAATAAATTTTAGAGGTAAATTTTCTATGGAGAGGTTTACCTACATAGATAGCCTGTCATTACTGAACACATGTTCTATAATATAATATGATATCTAGACATAGATACATATGATTATTATAAGGAAGACATTATACACCTCCAATCTCCTTTATACTTATATACACATAATATTTTATCTAGGGGAATAACTTGTCATTATTATACACATTCATGATAGGAATTTGAGAAAGCATTATGGACCTCCAACCTATGCTAAACCCATATACACATTATATTCTACGTACACCTAACATTTTATGACAATACCAATTCTAGATATTCTAACAAGATTTGGAGAATTAAACATCCTGATTTATATACACCTCTATTTTTATAAAAAAAAAAGACATTGTAAAGCTCCAATCTACCCTAAACCCATCTAATAATTAAGCATTTTAATTAATATACACCTCTATCAAAGAGGTCTCTACAACTACATGACTGGAGGTCGATGGAAAGATGTAGCGTACCTTGTTAGGAACATACTTGAGTTGGAACACTTGGTTAATGAACTTATAGAAATTTGGGGAAATGTTAGAAATCCTAGAATTAATGGCCAGGACTCTATCATTTGGGCCCCCACCCAAACAGGAACCTTCTCAGTCAAGACTGCTTACAACCTGCTTCTAAAGGAGGAGAATAACCCTAGAGATTGGAAAAATGTGTGGATCCCTCACCTCACTCTACAAATCAACTTCTTCTGGTGGACGCTCATGCATGGGAAAGTGTTAACCCATGAAAACCTTATAAAAAGAGGTTTCTCCTTGGCAAGAAGATGTGTCCTCTGCAAAAAGGAGGAGGAAACTGTGAACCATCTATTCATACACTGTGACTACTCTGCTAGCATTTGGCAGGGAGTTATTGGAAAATTATGGATCCCCTAGGTCCTTGGGGGAGGATGTCCACTATTTTATTGATTGGTGATCCCCTTATAATCACCCTCTCCTCTAGCTCTTATGGTGCTTACTCCCCCTGCACATTTTCTGGACTATCTGGAAAGAAAAGGAACAACAAGATCTTCAGGGAGACTGATTCCCCGCCTGAGGCCTCTCTCCATCTTGACACCAAGCTCCTATGTTAGAATTCTACCTCGGATAAATGAAAACTTCCCTCTGTACCCCCTTCAGCCTTGGAGATCAAAATTGCTGACAATTTGGGACTTGTTGGCCGGATTCACTAGGCTTGACAATCCAGAATGCTACTCGTTGGGTTGCCCCGCCCGTTGGCTGGATCAAATTAAACTTTGATGGGGTGGCAGACAATCTTACCCAAGGTGAGGGTAGAGTGTTGTGGGACCACAATGGTTCTTTCCTTTTGGCTTATGGTGGAACGCTCAAAAACAATACTGTTAACCTAGCTGAAGGCACGACTCTTCTATGGGGTATAAAATTTTCCATCTCTAAGAATATCAGGATGCTAATGATTGAGGGAGACTCCAAACTAATTGTGGAGGATTTTAACTGAAGGTCGAATGTGGGGTGGCGGGTGAACACTATCATAGTGGAAATTCTGGAGCTTCTCAACAACTTTCAGAATACTATCATTTCCCATATCTATAGGGAAGGTAACTCGGTGGCTATTTCTATGGCTGGTATTTGGCTCAACCAAACCAGGGTGGTTAGTTGGGAGGAGATTAGTGTGCTACCAAAGGATACCTACCGACTAATTAGGTGGGAAAAACATGACACCAATAATGTCTAAAATGGGTCGCATTGCTGATAGATTTGTTGAGGGCCCCACTAAGCTTCTATGATGGCTTAATGTAATGATAATAATTGTTATGACAATGTATGCATAAAATTTAATAAAGGTTCATAATTTCCTTTTGAGATGTTATGTGTGGAATGGAGGTTGTTCGCATCAGCATGTCATTTCAACTACCAAGGAGATTAGTGGCAAAAATGACTTAAATTCTAATTATTAAGCTTGGAGATCCACTAGATTTCACTATACGGGGCTTGTTTCCCTAAAGACCACATAGTCGTGCCTTTTATGAGAAAAATTCACACTAGACAGTTAATTCAAAAAGCCCTATTTTATGCCCTAGCTTGCAAAGCTCAGCTCTGTAATTTTCAAAAGGCATCTATTGTGGAAACAAGTCCGGTCAAGATGTGTGGAAAAACTATGCACATTGAACTTGACAAAATTGAAGAGGAGTTCACTTCTGACCCTGTAGTTATTCACTACTGCAAAGACAGTGGCATTTGGAGTTTTATGGAAAGAATGAAGGGTGATAATGATGAAAAAATTTCTAAGCATTTTGTATCATCATGGAATAACATAAAGGTGTCTGTCAGGGGCATACACTTTCAAATCAATGAATAATTCATTGGAAAAGCGATAGGGCTCTCGGCAAAGGGAATGAAATATAGGAAAACTAGCCAAATGCCACACATGACCAGTCTCAACCAGTTCTTCAGGCCTCGAGAAAAGCCTATTAAAAAGTGTGGGGGTTTCAACAGTGAGCTGCTCCTTGATTTTTGGCCTAAGGTTTGTCATATTATCATGAAGTATTTCACTTTAGAGGGAAAATTTACTATCTTTTACTACTATCATTTGTTGTTCCTTAATCATATTATAAATAGAGACCTTATTTCCATCTCATTATACCTCCTCTACTTGTTGGAAAGCAACATCCTGGACATTAAAGAGAACAAAAACCCCGATAAGATGATTCCCATCCTGCACCAAGGCTTTTTACTCTAATTTTTCAAGTTCCACAAAGCCATTTTTCCCCCACCTCAACCTCCCCTAATTATCACAAATATCACCCCAGATATTAGTACTTCAGGAGCTAATAAATCCTCTCAATCCCCCTCCCAGTCCATCTAGGAGACTAACCTTATCCCCCATGATGGCAAGGGCCGCAAGAGGTATGTGTAGAACCCCTTCAAAAGGTTGGAGGAATTAGAGGATTCCCATGTTTCTGATTCCCTGGAAGCAAAAGATAAGATGGTGGATGATAGAACCCCTAAAGCTAAGAAGAGGATTAAGAAACCAAAAAAGTCGGGCAGTCAGGTGTGGTCAGAGGTTGAAATGGGTGGTATTGTTTGGCGCTCCAACAAAATTTCTAAAGAAAACTATAAAATATGGCTCAAGGAAATGACCTCTGAGGACATGACGCTTTCAGAGGATATGGATACCTTTGGCTCCTTTGGGTCGATTAAGGGCTCCTCGACCGAGCATTTGAGCTCCCCCAAGTCTGACAGTGCTCCTCCTTTGAATCCCCCGCCTGTGGTGAATGAAATCCCTTGCAGCAATACCTCGACCCTGTCCTCTCCCCACACACAACAAGTCAACGCCCCCCACACTGAGCATGTTACCATGGTTGTGGCTAGCAATGGAAGGTTCAAAGGATCCCTCAAACATAAATTCACTGAGTTGGACAATTAGATACTAGGTCTCAAGAAGGATATGAAGGAAATCAAGGCCCACATCACAAAATCCAATAAATTTTCTCTTAAAGTAATACACGCATCGATGGTGACTCTGTGTAATGTGTAGGAGAAGATTTTTGGTGGTAAGCTAGAAGTTGATGAGGGAAACAGAGACCTCTTCCTGTATCTGCGGGAAGAATGGGCCTCGACCTTGATGTCCAAGCAGCTAGGTGAGAGGACCTAACTGCTGCTAGTGCCATGGTGATTTTGTCTTGTTCCCAGCCCTTAGGTCCTAGGTTTTATTTTGTGTTTTTTTGTATATGGTTAAGTACTTAAGACTTTGTTTTAACCCTACGAGGTAGTTTATTGTTACTATGTTCAATGCTTTTTGGTTAAACTACAATAGGGGTTCATTCTTTTTGTTAAGGATCTTCAAGTTTGTTTTTGATAGAGGCAGACTAGACACTGTTACTCTACTAATTATCTATTGTGAACCTAGTGTTGTTAATGTGTTGTTAATGTGCTCTTAGTCTTCCCTGTTCCACGGGCCAGGACCCTCTCGCTGCTTTTTCTATAAAAAAACAAAACACTATAGACCTCCAATCTCTCTTGAATCCATCTACGTATTATATTCTACCTACATCACTAACATGTCATTACTATACATTCCCCAAAATATAACATAATTTTAAAAATTGTACATATTAGTTGATATTACTAATTAGTTGATATTAACTTTGATATTAAAGAAGATAGTTTCATTAATTAATATAATTTAAGTTTGATTTTAAGTATGATGGATCATAATAGATTTTCATGTATGTAGAAAAAATATTTATAAGATAAATAATATTAATATTATTTATATTAATTCTACAATAATTAGTAATAATTATAATTTAATTATTATATAAAATTCAGATTACAACATTAATATATGATAAACTCATAATAAATTATTATAATTTGATATTTTCATTTTTCTAATTTAAAATATTTTTAATGTTCTATTGCATTAAATTTTAATTTGAACAATTTTTTTTACATTATTTTAATATAGTTGTATGAATTAGATATTTGATAAATGAATATAGTTAGTCTTAATTTCTTTTTAACCATTAACTAGTAACCATTAACCCTAAATCAATTGAATTAAATTTTAAATTCAAGTTCAATAAAAATATATTTTCGATTCCGAAGTATATAAGACTCAAATTAGTTCAGCCAATCATACCATCAAAACACGAGGCAATAGTACTTTTTTAACCTACCGACAAGTACTAATAACGAAACCATTATATACCTTCAACCTACCCTAAAAATCCATTGCATTCGAATTGCTTTGAAGAGAGCCAGAGAAAAAGCCTAAGAACATACTTCTATTAAGGCTGATTGGCCTAGTTGGACAAGGTTATTTTGTTCTGAAGAGCTGCGAACATTATTGGTTTGAAAGGTATTACATTGAATGTACTTTTATCTGAAAAGTTGAAGTGAAAAATTGTTGTTTCGAAAGGTATTTAATTTGTAAACCTTAAAAATTAGGGTTTTAAGTATTATTTCAGTCGTGCTATTAGATTGAAATGTTCTTTCTTTGACAGTATTAAAGTTGGATGTTTTTTATTTATTTTTTATCAGTAACAGGCAGAAACGGATAGATTTTATTAATAAAAAATAATATTTACATCAGCTAATAGATTTTATTAATAAAATTTAATATCTACACTTCCACTCAGTGTGGGCATAGGTAGAAAAGGATGGATGAAAGAAAAAGTATTAAAGTTGCATTTTTCTTTCCTGAAAAGTTGAATGTTTCTTTTGTGAAGAGTTGAAGGACTGCAGTCTTTGCTTGGTAAGATATTTAATCTGAAAACGTTAAAGGAATTCTGTTCAAATATCATTTCATGTATATTTAATTTTAGATCTCTCCCACCCTTTCTGATTTGTATAAGTAGTGATTTTTTATAAAGGGTAAAATAGGTTTTGATGGACCCCAATACCCAGAACAAAAAATTGACTAGCTGCAAAAATATAGAACCTAAATAGCCAGTGGTTACAGAGAAGCAAACAAACAACTGCTTATAAGATACGAAAAAGAAATAGCTCAAACTGCATAAGAGAAGTAGACCAAGGCCCGACACAATAGAAATTTTCCTACCTTACAGATTGGACACTAAGATTAACCTAGAAGAACCTATCCAATCCATAATAAAAAACAAAAAATTCTGTCATGACATAACAAAGGTTCAAACTACCACCCAGAAGAGTCACGGACAAGGGGTTTCAAAGGCTCCTCCAACTTTCGTTATGAAATATTTACTCCAAAAAAATCCATCTCAAGTATTGTTGAACTCCACTTTAATAGAAGCCATAAGCACCAAAAAGCTATCCCAAGAGAAAACAAACCATCTTAGCCACACAAAATCTCACCCCTATAGAGTTTTGTGAGTCTCAAGAGAACAAAGATCCTAGAAAGAAGAAACCAGCAGATCAGGAGAAGCAAATGGCAAGGAAAGGAGAAGAAAAGAAACAAATACATCAACACTCAACCACTTAAGATACTGTTTCTCAAACTCCAACACAAACCCTACAATAAATAACCAACCATCACCTACCATCACCTGCACCAAAGAGAGCTAATAGGGAAGAAGACATCCAGAACATAGAGAGGAGAGAGAAGGCAATTAGGCACAATAATGCATATCATCTAAGAAGTTCAACTCATAACGCATAGGTTTTATTGTATCTTAAATCTTTTGTCTATATGTTAAAATCTATTTTATTCTTTGCACTTTCTCATCTATAACCCTACATAAACCATCAATTTTATTGTATCTGATTTGGTTGACTCCTTTTCCTATATATCCATATGTTAGAATCTATTGTATTCTTAATCATTTTCCCTTGTATTTAATCCTTTTCTTTTCACATTATCTGCATACTTCTATCTTTACATACTAAAACTAAATCATATCTTGAATATATTATTTACCTATAATGATCTTAACTTCCTTAATAGATTTTTCCAATGTCATCACTATTGAACAATATCAAAATATGTTGCTAGATTGTTCAATGATAATAGACAAATAAATGTTCAGTAGATCGTAACCATGAAATTGCAATACCTAGTCTTCAGATCTGAGTTTTTATCTAACAGACCTTATTAAAGTATCTTATGGTAATTGAGATCTAATTTTTCCATTCCTTCATGGCTGGGATCTTGAGTTGAGGTCTACATTTGGAAGTGGAACCGTCATGCATCAAGATCCTGTAAATTTACGCATCAAGAGAATTCTTTAATTTATTTGGGTGTGATTTATTTTAAAAAGTCAAGAGATTTAAACAATATTCTAAATTTTTATGATTTTATTTTCTTTACAATTTTTACTGCAGAATATTACGAGAAGAGATTGATGGATCTCAGAAACATGTCGTCGGGTTCCACGGCCTACAGTTCAGCCTACCGTGGAGTTACAAAGTATGTTCATGTATACATATTTATTTTCATAAATATTTATATATTCCAAATAACGAGCTAGTTTTGAATTAGACTTTGGAACTCAATTTAGGCAAAATAAGAGAGGGAAATATGAAGTCTGTCTCTATGACAACATCACAGATAATGGAAGCTGCAAGGGTCAACGAGGTTAGTTTTATCATATAAATTAGTTATCAATTGAACATCTTTGTATAGGTGTACAGAAATATAGTCTCCCATATTATGTTTTATCCTCTATATTTGAGGTTACTTTTTATCCTCTATGTTTGAGGTTACTTTTTAAGGCAGCTGTTACACAAATAGCTTTATTCATGCTTGGATACTAATTAGAGTAATTTACTGTCTTGTGGTAATCCATGAATTCTCGACACTGATTTGATTGTCCAGTATATCTCGGTAAGCAGCTACTTTTATCAGTTTGTTAAACAGGTGGCAAGTAATTCGAACTCCTAGTAGTTTTGAAGCATTACATTTATAATTGAACTGTTCACTGTAGGCGGCTTTGAGCAGGCAGAGACCGCTGCCAGAGCTTATGATCTGATGGCTCTCAAGTACTGGGGTTCAGAAGCTGTGACAAACTTTCCTGTATAATTTTATATACACTTTCATACTCATTTTTAAAAATGTAATACTAATATAGATAGGCAATCATAAACAATGTATTTTATTATGTATGATAAAAAAGTTGTTATCTGAAGTTTTCTTTTTGATTTTTGTATCAAATGCAGATGATAACATATGAAAAAGAGATGAAAGAAATGCAAAACAAGTCTAGACAAGAATATTTTAATTTTCTAAGGAGGTATTTGGGTTTCTACTATGTATGCATCCATCGAAGTTAGACATATATATGGGGTTGTGTATTCTATTATCATTCAAAATAACTCCATTCCGAAATAGAATTTATAATAAACTATTGCTTATGTACTCATGCCAAAGTTTAATGCTTAAATTAGATTCTATTGGATTTGTAATTGCATGCTTCTGCTGCCCCTAATATGTGTTAATTTTGCAGGGGTAGTGCTGGCTTTTCGTGGGGTGCATCAGTTTTCCGAGGAGTAACAAGGTGTGAGGTTAATTTATTTACATGAACTTACAGTTGGGCTTAACATGATTTCACATTTTAATTTATTTTGACTGTTCATCAGAAATCAGACTCTAAAAAATTGAATTAGATAGATGATCTTAAAATTTGGGCAGAAATATCACATATTAAGTTTTTCTTTACTCTTCCATATGGAGTAGGACTGTCTTCTTCAATAAGTCCTAGAACTATTAGTGCAATTTGAAAGAATTCATTAAATAAATGAAAACTTCAGATATAAAGTTTAGACCAATAATGTATGGATGAAATTAATCTGTATTTCACCCATATGAATTGATGAAGAGAAATACTGCATTGAGACAATGATACTAATGATATAATCTGGGAGGTACAGACATGGAGGCAAGTGGCAGGCTAGGATTAAAAGAATTGGAGAGAAAAGTTCTTTGAACCTCGGAACATTCGGTGAGTACACACAGTCGATGGTATAATGTTTACTATAAATGCAGTGCATTCAGTTAAAGTTCATTGAATCATCAAACTGGATTAAATGGTTAGTGATATTTGTGGAAATCACAGAAACTCAGGAAGAGGCGGCAGAGGCTTATGACATTGCTGCCATCAAATACAGAGGACTAAGTGCTATTACAAACTTTGAAAAAAACAGGTATGATGAGCAAGCAATCATGAGCAGAAAACTACCTGTAAAATGGAAAAAAGAAAGTGCTAGTACTACAGTACAGGATAGGGAAAGCAAAAGTGGGAAGAAATCTTTCATCGCTACTGGTAGCGCAGAGAGCACAAGCAACCATTCCCATAAACCTACTCTTGAACAGCCTATTCAAGCTTCTGTAGTAATGGCATGTAAACAAAATCTGAACCCTGCAACACAGTCATCGATGCCCATAAATGACAGCTTAGGTCTTTTATACAATCTGATGATCTTGGAACCTGGAGAGAGTTATGAGCATGGAATCTCAAAATGTATGGCATCTTCTCAAGGACTGGTAATGGAGGGTACGCGAGAAGATTTGGCAGCTGGATTGATTGATACACAAAAAGAATTAGTTTCTTCAAATACACCAACCTCTAAAAACAGAATGTCTGTTGGTGCATTCACAAGCAGCATAGTCTGTTCTCCTGGAGAGCCCTCAGGTACTGTGAGAGGTGATGTAATAATGCCTAAGAGCAACCAGATTAGATCCTATCACTCATAACTCATCAATATTATTGTATCTGAAAATGATTTTATAATACTTATTTGGCTGAATCTTTTGCCTATATGTCCATAACTTAAAATCTTTTTTATTCTTTATCACTTTCCCTTGTATAACCCTGCAGAACTCACGAGTTTTATTGTATCTAAAAATGATTTTATAATACTGATTTAGTTGAATCTTTTGAATCCGTTACCTATATGTCCATATGTTTAAATCTATTTTATTCTTAACCACTTTTCCTTCTGTTTTATCCTTTTTCATTTCACATTATCTGCATATTTCTATTTTCATATCTCATTATTTACTAGATTTTTCCAATTGGCTTTACTTGATTTTTCCAATGTCATCGCTATTGAAGAGTATCAAAAGATGCTAGGAGATTGTTTCATAATTATAGACAAATAAATGTATTTCAGTAGCTGGTAACGATTAAATTGCAATACCAATTCCTCAGATGAGACTTTCTAACAGACGTTATTAAAAGTATCTTATGGTAGTTGAGATCTACCTTTTCCATTCCTTCATGGCTGAGACTCTTCACTTGAGGTCTCCACTTTGATGTGGAACCGTCATGCATCAAGATCCTGTTAATTTACACATCAAAAGAATTCTTTAATTTATTTGGGTGTGATTTATTTTAAACAGTCATGATATTTAAACAATATTCTTAATATTATGATTTTGTTTTCTTTACGATTTTTACTGCAGAATATTACGAGAAGAGCTTGATGGGTCCCAGAAACATGTCCTCCGGTTCCACAGCCTACAGTTCAGCCTACCGTGGAGTTACAAAGTATGTTCATGTATACATATTTATTTTCATAAATATTTATATATTCCAAATAACGAGCTAGTTTTAAATAAGGCTATGTGGACCGCAATGTAGGCATAAAAAGACAAGGAAATATGAAGTCTATCTCTGGGACAGAACCACATATAATGGAAGCCGCAAGGGTAAACGAGACTAGTTTTATAATATAGATTAGTTATCAATTTTACATCTTTGTATAGGTCGAAATCGAGTCGTGGGGCCTATCGAAAACCTGCATGTTAAGGTTTTTTTTTCCCCAGATGTTCAATACTTAAATAGAAAGTCTCTGAAATTTAATTTATGGCCTTCTTCTAACGAGGTGTTATGTTACAGAAATATAGTCTCCAGAATTATCTTTTATCCTTTGAATTTGAGGCTACTTTTTAAGGCGGCTATTAAACAAATAGCTTTATTCTCGTTTGGATACTAATTAGAGTAATTTAACTGTCTTGTTGTGATCGATGAATTCTGGACACTGATTTGATTCTCCAGTATATCTCGGTAAGAAGCTACTTTTACGAGTTTGTTAAACCTGAAGGTAAATAATTTGAATTCATAGTAGCTTTGAAGCTTTACACATATAATTGAACTCTTTACTGTAGGCGGCTTTGAGCAGGAAGAGACTGCTGCCAGAGCTTATGATCTGATGGCTCTCAAGTGCCAGGGTTCAGAAGCTTTGACAAACTTTCCGGTATAATTTTATATACATTTTCATACTTATTTTTAAAAATGTGATACTAATATAGATAGACATTAATGAAAAATCTATTTTATTATGCATGTTAAAAAAATTGTTATAATTTATTATGTTTTAAAAAAAATTGTTATCTGAAATTTTATTTTTGATTTTCATATATCAAATGCAGATCATAACATATGAAAAAGAATTGAAAGAAATGCAAAACATGTCCAGAGAAGCATACTTTCATTTTATAAGGAGGTATTTGAGTTTCCTATCCTGTATGCATCCATCGATGTTAGACAGATATATGTATGGGGTTGTGTATTCTATTTATCATACAAAATAACTCCATTCTTAAATAGTATTTATAATAAACTATTGCTTATGTGCTCATGCCGCGCCTAATATGTGTTAATTTTGTAGGGGTAGTACTAGCTTTTCGAAGGGTGCATCAGTTTATCGAGGAGTATCAAGGTGTGAGGTTAATTTATTTAGATCAACTTACAATTGAGCTTTATATAATTTTACATTTTTATTTATTTAGATTGTTCATCTGAAATCAATTAGATAGATGAACTTAAAAGTAGGGAAGAAATATCACATATTAAGTTTCTTCTTTACTTACTTTTCGATCTGAAGTAAGACTGGCTTCTTCAATAAGACCTAGAACTATTAGTGCAATTTCAAAGAAATCATTAATCAAATGAAAACTTCAGATATAAAGTTTAGACTAATAAGGTATGCATGAAATTAATTTACATTTCAAAGTTTAGACCAATAATGTACGGATGAAATTAATTCACATTTCACTCATACGAATAGATGAATAGAAATACTAATGATATAATCTGGGAGGTACAGATATGCAGGCAAGTGGCGGGCTACGATTGGGAACGCTGGAGGGAAAAGGGTTTTGTACTTGGGAACATTCGGTGAGTACATACAGTCTATAGTATAATGTTTATTAGAAATACAGTGCAATCAGCTATAGTTCATTAGAAATTCATCGAATCATCAAACTGGATTAAATGGTAAGAGATTTTTGCGGAACTCACAGAGACTGAGGAAGAGGCAGCCGTAGCTTATGACACTGCGGCCATGAAATACAGAGGAGAAAAAGCTATTACAAACTTTGCAAAAAGCAGGTATGATGTGAAAGCCTTCATGAGCAGCAATGACTAGTATAACATCCTCTCTAGTGGACCCAGTGGAAAACCAGAATGTCAAACTTTTCAAAATGAGCCTATTGCAGAAACAGAACGTCAAGCTCCTCTTATTTTCAATATCTGGAGTGATTTGTCGATGTCAAGTTCATAGTCTTTTGAAATAGGGTTCGAGCTCTTCCCCACCATCCTGTTTTTTATACAGAGCTCCTCTTATTTTCAATATCTGGAGTGATTTGTCGATGTCAAGTTCATAGTCTTTTGAAATAGGGTTCGAGCTCTTCCCCACCATCCTGTTTTTTATACAGAGCAATCTGTTCTTTTCGTGTTAACATTATAAATTCCTTCTACATGCATGCAGTATTGTTCAGTCTAGCAGTTGATTCCACAAAACTGAAGTTACAGACAAAACTGAAGTTACTCTGAGTCAAGAAATTTCTAAATATAGTGCATGAGATTATTGATAGCTTTTATTACTATTTTATGAATTCATGTTTTCTTCATTTGGAACTATAGATTGTCCAAAAACAGTATAACAAAAGTTTAGTTTAACATGTCTTTTCTAAATTTTCAAGAGTAAGCAATAGATCCAGACTTGGACAATTTGAACATAAAAATTAATAAAAATTACTATTTGAACATATCTTTTTTTATTTTCAAGACTTGGACAATTTGAACATTCAAAAACTACAAAAAAAAATTCAAGTATCAAGATGTTGTTGTAACTTCTTTTCTATTCTGTGTCTTACTCTTGGGAACCAAGAAACATGTTTGAGAAACTAAGCCATGAGGAAAAATCTTTGTGAAAGAAAATATTCAGCAATGAGCATGATATTATATTGATATAAAACAGAAAAATTAGTTCCCGGATTACAAGCTAGAAATATAACTCCAAGTTGTAAATTTGTGATACATTTCTGGTCAATTAAATAGGGAGGAAAAACACTATTATTTCCCCAACTTGCTGTCTTGAAAGAACAAAACAAGAAAGCTCTTTTATCGTTTTTAGAAGAGTAAAAAATATATTAAAACTATTGCAATTTACAATTTGCCGATCACGCATCTACTGCTTTACAAAAGCCTACTGTGATTTAGGAATGTTTCCTCCTAACTAAAAGCTGCATTGGTGCAAGAAAATAAAATTAGATTATAAAACCTACAATTGGTAATAAATGTTGTTGAGCATGTACCCTCAATTTCTCCATGCTGGTGAATATACTAGCTATTTTTTCAGATACAGTATAAAACTGTTACTACACTTACTGTTCCTGATTTACTATAATTATTGTTACTGTCTTTAACCAAAATACAAAATAAGATGATGTTAGAGCTCTGTCATTGTACAATTTTTGTTATTAGTAAGTAACAAATGTAAATTTTGTTAGATCGTTCTAATGCATATGACTTGCCCCAACTTACTATTGGTTGAAAATATATTTCATTTCAACTGACTAAAGAGGGGCTAGATTAAAGAGTGCAAAATAATCTTTGATCTTTTAGGTGGTGCATCTGGGGCCAGTAGCTTCTTTGATGTCTGTAATGAGAACAAAATTCATAATTTCTAACAAATTCACTTGTTCAACAGTAAAGGTGACATGAAGTAAAATACAAATGCCAAAACAGATTTACTTTGAAGAAATTTAGAAATTACATACAAGAGTTAAACAGAACTATGATTAAACATAGTATCAAAACAATTGAATACACAGACAGTAATTCCATTATTAATAGGCTTTTCATTTTCTGCAATAAAGGAAAGAAATTACAAATGTCAGCAACACAATGATGGCCTCCTCTGTATCTGCCTTTTTCAACAATTTGTGTTTCTCCCTCTTTCTGCAATATTTCTCTCACCGCCCGTGCTATCACCATCTTAATCGCTGCTTTCTTTGTTGTGCAGATTTTCCTGAACTCGTTATTCTCAATGCAAAACTCTTCCCTGCGTTGGGCGATAATAGTCACCATGACTTCCCCTCTACTTGCAGATTATTCTCTATGTGTTCCTTTTCTGTCAAATACCTTCCTCTGGCAAACAGTTCCATTTCATTTTCAAACCAACAACAAACTTCTAAACTAACCAAACTTTTCTTTTAATAAAACAAAATAGTAACAAAGCAAATTAAATCGAAGAAAGAAAGGAAAAGGCATTGATACCCCTGCTTCAGGCTCTCCGGGCGTGGTGTTTAAAATCCTGAGTTGTAAAGTATTGCTTGTGGAAACTTACATGGCCTTTATTTTCCTTCATAGGACCAATCTTTCCTGCTGCCCCAGCATGTGCCTCTCGCCCTATAAAATAGCTATCATCTTCGTCTATTGGCTGATCTACCTGTCAATCATTATCATCCACATCCTCACAACCATTAGAGGAAGGAAGAAATGACTTCTTTGTTGCTGCTGCAATGTTTTCTTTCTCCCTATCATCCACAATCTCTTTCCCATTTATCAATATTACTTTACCATTGCCACTATAATTGTCCTCTCTTGGCTCTTGCAAAGGCAACAAGATATGCTTGACACTATTCTTTTCAAAACTGTAGATTTCATCAGTTCTATTATGTATTCCCTTCTTGTCAAATTGCCAAGACCTAGCAAGCAATAGATGATATACATCCATGAGCATAATATTAAATAAAACACTATTCTTATATCGATGAATCTCAAATTCAACAAGAGCATGTCTATCTACCAATAATTGATGCCTTTTTCTAACCAAAAGGAAAACGATGATTAATTTTCTCAAGGCCTATAGAGTTCTTTTTGAAATGGTTCTTAACTTTCTATTGGTGGCTTCAACATAACCCTTTTGAATAGTAAAGAGACTCCTAACTCAAATTCCTGATTGTTATGAGGAGGTGATCCCACACTTTCTTGATCCAATTGCACAATTAGATTATTCCTTACATGTCTTGTATGGTCTACCTATAAAAACTTAGGACATCCCAACTTTTATGACCAGAAAACTAGTTATACTTCAGCTATTTACTAGGGAAATCCCCATTCATTCTTCCTTGTCCTCTTCTTGATAACTCTCCCTGTTTTGTAGTTTGGTCTATTTTCTTATTCCATGCGAGCTTGATTTCTTCTTCTTCTTCAATCTTCTTTCCATTGTTGCTTGGCTGTCCCTTCTCATTTAAAAATCTTCCCCAATTTTTGGAGTTATCTAATTTCCTTCTTACTACTTTCTCTTCATCCTTCAATGCATATTGATGCACATTCTCCATCATAGTATTTTGCAACATACTTTTTTTCTCCTTAATATTTAATCGCAATCCATTCACATACCTAGCTATCTTCTTACAAATTTCACTTCTCCCTAATCAAATCACCAACTTGTAGAAGTCCTTTGTGTATTTCTACATATTCATATATTTCTACTTCAAGTTTTTGCAACTTCTACATAATTTAAATTTATAATCTCCAAGAATCACTTTCTTCTTCAACTTGATCACCATTTGATTGCACCTTACTATTCTTGAATATCCATTCATTACCCATCTTGTTAGGATTAACAAGACAAACATAACAGTTACATGCAAATATAACCAATATTAGAAAATAATAAACCGCATAGAAGAGAACGCAAGACACAAAGATATAACGTGGTTCACCCAATCCCTTAGCTACGTCCACCAACAACGCTCATCCAATATTATTATCTAGTGATTACAACCTGATTACAATATGCAATCTCTTACAACTCAATACCACTGCAAGAAGCTACTAAAACATACTACTTAAAATCCCTAACCCTAAGCTATTTTATGCAAAAAAAATTGCCACTTTAGGGTTACAATAGATTACAACATGTCGGCCAGAAAAATAGCCAAAAAATATTATCCGGAAAAGTAGCTGAAAAAGTAGCCAGACAAATAGCGCCAAACCCCAATCCCCCAAACCCCCACGTCATGCCTGGTGCAACCCCCAACCTCGGTGAGGGTCCTTGGAGACTTTTCAGTACTTTCCTGATCAATCACCACAACATAACAATCTCCCACTTGGGGATTGATCAGGCTCCACACAAAACAACAAACTCCCACTTGGAGACTGATCATGTAGCTAAACCGCTACCCTGTGAAGCTCCCATTGGATCCAACCACCCTGGAGTCAACTGTTCCTTTATTCTCTTCATTCTAGAAGGCCAAGAAAAGCTAAACAAGAGTCCAACTTCTCCCTTGTTACTATCTTTTTAAACATATCTATTGGATTATCATCTATATGATTCTTTTCCATCTTTAACTGCCCATCATCCAAAACTGGCCGAATGAAATGGTATCGTAACTATATGTGTTTTGTGTTTGAGTGTGAAGCATAACTTTTTGCAAGATGAATGGCACTCTGGCTATTTATAAGTAGATAATACATAGCCTATAGTACTTCACTTAATATCTATATCTCTTGCTAAATTTGAGCCAACATAGCCTTGTACAGTAGTAGTAGATCCCCCAAATTGTAAACACTTACTAGATGTACCTCTCAAATATTTGAGAATCCATTGGACTACATTCCAATGCTCAATCTCAGGGTGACTCATATACCTACTATCAACTCCCACTGTATGTGCAATATATGTCGTAGTACATACCATAGCATACATTAAGCTCCCTATAGCTTAAGCATAAGGTACCTTGGATATTTTAGCCTCCTCTTCTGGTGTCTTTGGACACATCTCCTTAGTCAATTTCAAATGACCAAGTAAAGGTGTGCTGGCAGCTTTGGCATTCTCCATAGAGAAATGTTGCAACACCTTCTCAATATAATCAACTTGAGATAAAGTCAATTTCCCATTTTTCCTATCTCTGCAAATTTTCATACCAAGGATTTGTTTTTCTGCCCCCAAATCATTCATAGAAAATGAATGGGCTAGCTGTTGTTTCAACCCCTTAATGTGATTCATGTTAGATCCATCTACAAGCATATCATCAAAATAAAAATATAAAATAATGTAGCTATCATCATCCAACCTCTTAAAATAAACACAATGGTCAGAATGACATAGAGTGTATCCATGCTCATTCATAAAAGTATCAAATTTAATATACCATTGCCGAGGTGCTTGCTTCAAGCCATATAAAAAAAATTTCAATATGCACACTAAATTCTCCTTACCCTTGACCTCAAATCCTAGTGGTTGTACCATATCTATTTCTTCATCCAAATCACCATTAAAAAAAGCTATTTTAATCACCTTACTATTCTTGAATATCTATTCATTACCCATCCTGTTATGATTAACAAGACAAAAGTAATAGTTACATGCAAATATGACCACTATCAGAAAATAATAAACAACATAGAAGAGAACGCAAGACATAAAGATTTAACATGGTTTACCCAATCCTTGGGCTACATCCACCAACAATGAGTCCAATATTATTATCCAGTTATTACAACCTGATTACAATCTGAAATCCCTTACAACTCAATACCGCTGCAAGAAGCTACTAGAACATACTACCTAAAATCCCTAACCCTAAGCCATTTTATACACAAAATTTCAGCTTTAGGGTTACAATAGGTTACAACATGTTGGCCAGAAAAATAGCTAGAAAAATAGACCAAAAATATTACCCAAAAAAGTAGCCAGAAAAGTAGCACCAATTTATTTTTCTCGGGGGATGTCGCCCCCGAACCCCAGCTCTTGGGGGCTAGCATCCCCTGACCCCAACCCCCAACCCCAATGAGGTTCCTTGGAGACTTTTCAATACTTTCCTAATCAATCACCATAATATAAAAATCTCCCACTTGGGGATTGATCAGGCTCCACACAAAACAACACATCCCCATTACAATTCCTTTCACGATTGTGCAACATGTCCTTTTAACTTTTCTTGGAGTATCTTGACTCTTTACAAATGTCTCATTTTTTTTACATCAAAATATTCTTCTAAATATCCTATGAAATGAATCAACTTATTTAGATTTAATGTTCTATAAAAGCTTCATACATCTATTTTGTTGCCCTTCTCAATTTGTAAAAGTGACATCCAAAAGATATCTCCACTCATTTCTTCTCATTTTTCTTCTCTTTCTTGTTCCACCGCGTCACTTTTTTCCTCCATTTATAGATATTCTTTAACTTTTGGTAATCAATCACACCTTATTTAATATGTCCTCCCTGATATTTTCTTCTTACCAACTCTCAAGATGTCTCCAACATGTCATTTGTAATTGTTGACTCTATCACTTGTAATTGTTGTATATTGATTAAATCTGTCAACAATCGTCATGTTAGTCCCAAGATAGGTTGATCAGTTTATGTCATGTTAACCATGCATTTCAATTTTCGTAACAATTAGCTCATGTATTTAATAGGTTCATTGAATGACTTTATTTCCCACCTATATTTGACTTTCAAATCTTGGTACTCTTTTATTGCTCTATTTTATATCTAATAGATATCATGTAAATATGCATTCTAGATAGAAAAATAGAATGAATATTTTCACTACCTCTAGATCCAGGTTCTTTATTTGTTTCTCTTAATCTATTTTATAGTTTTGCAACCTGCCATGTTTCTACATTCTGAAATAGTGATGATTATTGCTATATTGAATGCTCTAATTTTCACTGTTGTGATATAGCGCACAACCTTAAAAATATGATATGGTATCAGAGCTAATGGTCAAAAGTTAATGGTTTAAACCTAATATTTGAAACCTAATATATGATTTGGTCAAGCTGAAGTAGATCAAGAGCTTGTTGGAGGAAACTTGCCTCCTATAATAGTAGTTTTACATCAGTAAAAGATTTGGGTGAACTAGTCTTATTCATACCTTGTAGAGACAAAAGGTACATTAGTCATGTTTAACACACAAAGACATAATCTAATAAAGAAAAAATGACCTAGTGCACACAAATCTCTCTAAGCAGCAGAGAAGATTAAGATAATCAAGTTTCTTAGTATCGTTATAGAAAATCTTGTTGTTAAGCTCAAGAAAAGGACAAATAGATTGAATTAGTCAATAAATATACAAGTAATCCTAGCATATAGGGACCAATATTCAATGACAAAAATTATTCCATGTGGGTTGTTAAGATGAAGAGTTATTTGAGGAACCTAGATTGTTGGGAAGTTGTAAAAACCAAATATGAAGAACCTAGTGCAAATGATCTAGCAGAAATGACAAATGCATAAAAGAATGCAAGTGAAAAGAACAAAGGGAAGGATTCTAGAGCCCTATGGAATCTACATAATAGAGTTGAAGACATAATTTTTCCCAAGATATCAATAGAAACTAGTGCAAATTAGGGTTGAGTGATACTTGCAACAACATATGAAGGAATTGATAACGTAAAGAATCCTAAGCTATAGATCTTAAGGAATAGATATGAAGCCTTGCAAATGAATGATACAAAGATTGCAAATCAGTTCATGTCTCAAGCCATGGATGTAGTAAATCAACAAAGAGCCTATGGTGAAGATGTCATAGATAGAAAATTTGTGGAGAATATCCTAAGAAGTCTTCCACACTCATATGATATTTTGGCAATTACAATAAAATAATGTAAATATATTTGTTCATATTCTATTGAAGAGGTTATTGGTTCAATGTTGAACCATGAGTCTATAATGAAAAAGATAAATGAACCTCTAGATATTACTCTAGAGACACAAGACACAATTAGTAGAGGAAGAGGTAGAGGTGATTGAGGTGGACAAAGAAAATTTTGAGGTTCTTATCACTTTGATAACAAATAATGTACTGACAATCAAGAAAAGTAGTCCCATTCATAATCTAATAACAAAAGTGGATCAAGAATAAGTAATAGAGGAAGAGGTATATTTGATAAATCAAATATACAATTCTATTATTGCAATAAATATAGACATTATGAAATCAAGTATAGGAATAAATAAACATACTAGAATATGGGTAGACAAAATGTGTCCAACACAAAAGAAGGAACTTCATCAATATTTCTATTATGCTCAATAACCAAGGATAGAAATAAAGGAGACACCTGGGTATTGGACAGTGCCTACAATAATCACCTGATTGGTAACAAAAAAAAATTCACTAGTTTTGATGAAACAGTCAAGACAAATATAAAGTTAGGACATGACCACTTGGTTCATGAGAGTACTCTCATACCTGTAAATAAGAAAAATGAAAAGAAGGATATATATAATGTTTATTAGGTTGAGAATTTGAAACACAATCTATTCATTGTAGGCCAAATGAGTGAGAATAGATATGAATTTAAATTCAAAGGATCCACTTGTACTATCATAGATAAAACCCCAAGTAAAATGGTCATAGAAAGAGTCCAAATGACTAGAAATAGATTGTATCCTCTAAACTTGAGAAATGCTTCTAGTATGTTACAAATTTTGATGAAACTTGGCTATGGCACCTTATATATGGAAATCTAGCATTTACTAGTCTAGATGAATTTTTAAAAATGGTCAATAGTCTTAGGTATACTACCAATAGGTGTTCACCATAATCCTTGTGAGAGTTTCATAACTTTCAAGCACAAGAGGAGTGCTTTTCTAGATGCAGCAACTTATAGAGTCAGAGATCTACTAGACCTAGTACATACCAATCTCCTTGGACCCATGTAAACAGAGTCCATAGCAGGAAGATACTACATTTTAACCTTTATTGATGATTACAATAGAATGACACGGGTGTAATTTATCGAGAACAAATTAACCACATTTGAAAGATTCAAATAGTTTAAGGCAATGGTAGATAAATAGAGTAGTAGACAAATTAATGTCTTAAGGTCTGATGGAGGAGGTGCATATGATTCCAAAGATTCTACAACATATTTTAGAGAACCATAAATTTATCTAGAAAAATAACTGCTAGATACACTCTTCAAAAAATATGGAGTGGTAGAGAGGAGAAATCAAGCAATCATAAACATACAAAGAGTATGTTAAAAGACAAAAACTTACCAAATGGATATTGGGTAGAGGCAGTTTCATGTTCAGCCTACATATTAAATATATCACCTACAAAAAAATGTGATGGATAACACACATCTAGACTCTTAGAGTGGAGTGAAATCTGATGTAACAAACTTGAGAATTTTTGGAAGTATAGCTTATACACATGTTCCTGAGGGATTAAGGAGAAAAATTGATCATAGAAGTGAGAAATGTATATTCGTAGGTTACAGTGATTCATCAAAAGCCTGCAAGTTGTACAATCTAATAACCAAGAAGACAATAGTGTCTAAATATGTGAAGTTTCTTGAAGATAAGTCATGGCATGGACAAGATAGTGGAACATCTCATAGTGAGCCTACTCCACATACTTTTGAACTAGAAGATGTTGAGAAACCGAGAAAAGGACTACCTAGATTCAAGATTTTAACAACAACAAGAGAATATCAAAGATAACAAGTGCAAATTCCTTCTAACAGTGATTCAAACCACACAATATAATAATTGATGAACCAAAAGGCTAGGACAATTAGAGAAACATATGAATAATAGGGAAATAATAAAATAGTACTATTTTCATTGATGTCTAGTCAACCCATATGCTTTGAAGAAGAATTTGAGAAGAAATAGTGGGTAGAAGACATGAATATTGAAATACAAGCCATAAAGAGAAATGACTCCTGGAATTTAGTACACTTTCCACAAGACAAAATAGGAATAGGAGTTAAGTGGGTTGAGAAGAGAAAGCTTAATGATAAAGGTCAAGTTGTGAAGCACAAGGGAAGGCTAATAGCCAAAAGTTATGTACAACAACATGGTATAGATTATGAAGAAACTTTTGCACCAGTAGTAAGATTGGACACAATTAGAACTATCTTAGTAGTAGTAGTAGTAGTAGTAGTAGTAGTAGTAGTAGTAAAAAATCATTGGTTAGTTTACCAGTTAGATGTCAAGTCATCATTTTTTAATGGAATTCTAAATTAAGAAGTATATGTTGATCAATATCCTTGAATTTAGATCAAAGGACAAGAAAAAAAGATCTATAAGTTGTAAAAGGGCTTATATTGATTAAAATGAGCATCAAGTGCATGGTACAACAAGATAGATTCCTATTTACTTGTAATACCCCAAAAATGGGCTTCAGTACCATTGACCTCCTACATCAACAAATCGATCGAAACTGACCCTCAAAGTCCTAACCTAAGACACATCTACACATCGAATCATCAAAACCCTAATCGATCATATTCTAAATCTGCATCTGGGAATATTCCTAAATATACCTAATTTATCCCAATTATCTCTGATTAAATATTATTTTGTGATAAATGATATTATTTTATTTATCCCAAGTGTTATTAATTGAATATGTTGAATATTTAATTAATTAAACTTTATTCATCCACTTAATTTTTTATTTTTTTGATTAAGTAAAATGGGTTTTACAGGGTACCTGAAACCCACAACAGAGTAATTAATTAAACTTTATTCATCCGCTTAGTTATTTTAATTAGATTTAATTAAATTTTTTCTTAATTAAGATTGCTTATTTGATAATAAATCACAATTCTAAAAATAATAGATTGGATATTTATTTAATTGATTAAAATTAATTTGTCAAATTTAATAATATAATTTCAGATAAAGTTTGATGTAAATAATTGACCCATAAATCAGTTATTTTTAAAACAAAATCAATTAAGTTGAGAATAAAACGTATGGAAATTAAATATACTCACAATTATCTATGCAAAAATTAGAAGATCAGTTGAACTCAAAATCAACTATTGAATTTATTTTGTTAACTTTCTAAACTCAACATGTGATTGTGAGTTGAAACTCGGATTGGAGAGATATCAACTTCCAATTATGAGTTAAAAAGATGATTTGCATGATTTTACTAAGATAATTGTTTCTAATTTATTGATAACTCACCAATCAATTCAAGTTGATCTAGGAGTGATTTTTCACTTTCCATGAGCTCTCAAACCCTGTATTTCTATATAAACAAGCCTCATCCTTTCACAATGAGCATGTGCAATTTTGAGAACAATAGCGTTATACTGTCGAGTTCTTGCAAAATTTTGCATCCTTCAGAGATCCATTGTTTTCAAGTTTTTGCATTCATATCTAGTTTTCAATTCATATATATCAAGTTTTAGATCATTTCATATAGCTTACAATCATTTTTATTGCATAGAAAATTGCAAAAACATAGATTAGTCACATATTCATTTTATAGTTTTTGCATTTAAATCCTTCATTTAGACATTGCATTATCACTGATCTCGATTAAATTCTGAGAATACCATAAGTTCATGTCTTCTAGAAGGTAGTAAATCACCTGGTTAATGATACATTTGTTTATTGCATATTTTCTTGTCATTGATCAATAATATTTTACTGATGTGTTGTGTCTTCTGAACAACTACAATTTTCACACACAGACACACACACACACACACACACACACTACTCAAAAAAGGGTTCAAGTGTAGCAACAATGAACCAACATTGTACACAAATAAAAACATACAAGACGAAATATTATTTGTATGGATCTATGTTGATGATTTTTTATATACTATAAATTCAGACCTTGAGGAATTAAGACATGATATGTAAAGAGAAATTGAAATGACCAATCTTGGTCACATGAAGTAATTTCTAGGTCTAGAAATTTAACAACTAAAATAGGGTATATTCATCAACCAAAGAAAATATGCATAGTTTTGGAATTAATCCTGACATGTGTTGTCATTGATGTCAACATATGTTTTACAACATTGACTTAACTCTATCTAATGTTGTAGTAATATAGATTAAGAGAAGAACAAATATAATCATCATGGTTGTACTGGCTATATACGACATGTTTGACTCTACGAGCTTGTATTTATATTTCAGATGCAATTTAGATCTTATATCTAAGATCACATGGAATAATTTAATCAAATGAAGAAGTTACAATAGTTTTGGTATAGATTGATCATAGGAACAAAAATAGAGGTCTGTGGTAGAGTTAGTTTCTAAATGTACATGTTTTCTTGGATGCAAGATGGTTTCAGGATATGCGAGTTCAAGATATAATAGAGGACTCATGTTAAGGAATCGTTTCTCTTGTTCCTTGGTGGGTGTAAAATGTGAATAAGTGGATGCAAAGAAAGTTGATGTAGAGTAGCCAGTGTGATTATTATACTTCATTTGAAATTTTTTAGAAAAGGAGTTGTTGTTACTGATTTCGTTAGTTATAATCAGTATATTTTATATGATTTTATTTGGAGAGTGGTTCCATAAGGTGAGTTTAACCTTTAGAAGGTGGATTTAACCTTGACAATGGGAAAGTTGATCTGAGCGAACAAAGGATCATTCTATCAACTCCTAATAAGGGTTGTTGACTAGAAGAACAGAGCCTGTCCTTTAAAAGGGAATTTGTACTGGTTTTATTTATCTTCTCCTAAAAGGGAAAGATCTTTTAACTGAGATACTTTATTACTAGTGCATTATTTTTGGTTTCCATCCCCACCTAGTTTTTTCCCTTAATAGGGTTTGCTTAAAAATAATTAATTGTGTTTTGATATGTATTGCTTTTGAGGTTTCAGATGTGAATTTACTATTTTGATATGAAAAGATAAAGTTTATAATATTAAGGAAATACAACTTATTCACCCTCGTCTTAGTTTTATTCAAGGACACCCTCATCTTAGTTGTATTCAAGAATTAGTATTAGAGCTATTAGTCCTAAGAGAGAAAGCTTGACCACATGAGGTGATCCAAAGATGGCTTATTACAAGAAGGATAATCCTAAATTTGATGCTGAAAAATTTAACAACTAGAAGAATGAGATGAAAAAACATTTTTTCTTCTTAGAAATTTATTATAGGATGATCACGATTATAGAAAAGTTTGTTTCAGAAAGCAATTTTCCTAAAGCTATTGTTGATGAAAAGAAACTTTTTTCTTCCAATATGGCTAGAAGGGAAGCTTTGATAAGTGTACTATCTAAAGCATAATTTCTAGAAGTTAAGGAACTTGATTCAACTCATAAAATGTGGAGAAAACTACAAGGATTTTATGAAGGAGACAAGTACACCAAGAAGGAAAAGTTATAAAACTGGAAGACAAAGATGGAAAATATTACAATGAAAAAAGATTTAAATGTCAAAGCTTATGTCCTGAGGGTTTCAAAAGTTGTCACAAGGATCATAAATTTTGGAGGTAGTTATACTGAAGAAGAGGTCATTGCAAATATTATGAGATGTTTTACACCTATTTACAAGAACAATGTGCAGTCGATTGAGGAGATCGTTCCATTAAATTAGGGATTCAATAGAGATATGTTGATAGCTAAGTTAACTACCTTTGAGGAAACATAATTACATGATTCAATACCTAAGATAGAAACTGCATTCAAGGCAACTATTCATAATGACAAAAATATCTCATCAAGCCTTGTGAGCACCAGTAGGGCTAACAAATATATTGAGCTTTGAGATTATGGATATGATCTAATAAAAATTAATAAGGAAAAGAGGAAGACATATGGCCTTTTTTTAATGATCACAAGAAAAGAGAAAAGAGGTAAGGATAAATTTGAAGTAAAATTACCTTTAAAGTATTTTTCTTGTAATAAAGTTGGTCACTTTGGATCTAGATGTCATACAAGGGTCTCTAAATACAAACCTAAGTTTGCTAGGCTAGATTTCTATGATGAGGAATTCTATTATGCTAGTGAAGGTGTTTTGGATGATGATTCTATTACGAATGGGAACACTCTTTAACTTTAACTTGAATGCTTAAGTATTGAAATGAACATCAACATAAATAAGAAACACGAACACAACACATAACACCAATGTGGTTATGGGGAAACCCAAATAGGTAAAAACCCCAGTGGGAATTGGCACCCACTAATAATCTATACTAGTGTTTTATGATCCTTGTTAGAAGATCCTTAACCCTGTTAGGAGTTGCTTTACAATATATTTAGTACAATGACCTGGTCAAGGGTAAGACCCTATTAGGAGTCTCTTACAATAACCTTGTTAGTGGTGGGGACTCACTATCCTAGAGCTCACTTCTCAAGTGGTGAAGGCTACAACCTTCTGATCTCAGATACACACTATATCTGCTCGATGAATTGTCACTGTGACACTACTTGTCTAATCAGTTCCTTTGATGCGATGATTCCTTGACCTCTTGCAAAGATCTAGTACATCTTAAAAACTCTTCACACACTTCTTCTCTACTTATCTTAATTCTATCTCAAGTCTCATGCTTAATTACAACGGCGCATCTAATATTTATATGCGCATATAAAATAATTAACTAGGTCGGCCCTATAACCGATTACATAAAACAATTCCAATTGAATTGGCTCAAGCGTGATTAAAAAAAAATGTAATTACATGTTGGAAACCTAATTAAAATAGGCACATAGCCTTTACAACATTATAATATAACCGCTAACCAAAATTCTAACAGTCAGTTGCTTGCACTGTTCTTCTCTGGCATTTACTGTCTCTGTAACTTGAGCTCTTTGTATCTTCCTCATACTGAATCTGGTGATCATGCACTCTTAGACTTAGTATGAAGATGATCTTACCAACTTAACTTCTAGGGTGCATACCATAATTTTGTCGTATGCACGTGCACTGACGCTCTGATCTTCAAGTACTCTGTACACTATCTAGTCTTCAACACTTAGCCAATTTTTGATCTTCTCATCAAGTGCGCTGACTCCAAAATACTATATGACTTTGTTGGCATAATGAAAACACTATATTAAGTCATATACACTAGTATAGTCAACTTTCCAACAATCTCCCCCTTTGTCACTGATGGCAACAAAGGAATATGGAAAAGTTACTAACTGTCCCTTAATACAAAAAACACTTAATCATATTCTATCTTATATCTCCCTTATATTATAGCTATAGCTCCATATTATATACATACTCCCCCTTTGACATTAATGAAAAAGGTGTTACAAAACTAAATCTGGACAAGTACTTACAGTGAAAGTACATCTAGGTATGCAATCAAGAAATTTTGGATATCTTGCTTCCAAAATGCAATCAAAGCATTGATTATTTGGAGATGGGTGCATAAGGCATACTAAAGTTTCTCCATCTTCTCCAAATCTGAGCTAGGACCTTGATCATATGTCACCATGGTGGCATCGATCTCCTTTATATTCTGATTCAACACATCTAGGGAGGGCGCAAGAGCATTTCTAAGCTGAGTCTATCTAGCCCTTATCTTTGACATCTCTTTTTCTCCCTTCTCAATTTTGTCAATCTATCCATGATATACATTGTTACACATGTTTATATCAGTAGAGGGATCTTCTACTGACTATCTCACCTTTTCAATCATGGCCTCTTCTTATTGAATCTTCTTGTAGTGGTCTGCTGTCAACTTATCTTGATTCATACAATCGGCAATAATTTTTCTTCCTTTTGCTGCAAACTCTTTCAAAGTTTCTTGTCCAACTTTGAGTGAACTAAGGTCTATTGAGAAGTTACCGACCAACTCATTTAATCTTTTCTACATATAATTCTCCTCTGCAACTAATGATGTTGATTTTTCCAAGCTAGAGAAATTACTCTTGAACTGTGAAAGAATTGCACTTACATCATCAACAAAGTGTACCTTGGACACTTTCTTATCTCTTGGTAATAGGTTGTTTAGGATACTTACTAATTCTACAAGGAGGGGATTCCTCATTACCTAATTCTCCTTGTCCTTCTCCATAGCTAAGACACTGAATTTGATTAGGTCTTCTTCTCCCCATGAATCCAAACTAGTTGTGTCAGGTCTCAAACTTGACAACAATGAAGTTGAGTGTACTAGCATGATAGGAGTACTATACATTACTTCCTGTTTAACTCTTATTGTCAGTTCAACAGATTAATTTCTTTTTAACTTTTCTTCTCCTTTCTCCTCTTCTATCTTCTCTTTCTCTTTCTATGTTTCTTTTTCTATCTCCTTTCCTTATTTTTCATCTGTCATATCCTCAATCAATACTTCTTCTTGTTGATTGGGAAGAGTATTACCACATACAGTTTCAACCTCTTGTGTACTTACAAAGGCTTCTTCAAACATGTCCAGCTCAATGTTTGTGGCCGCCATAGTAATTTTACATTATCAATAAAAATTAGGTCATCTTTGTGTGTCTTTGTCATAGGCACAGACTTTTCTACCTTTATGGGTGCATCAAATGCATGTGTTGAATCTTGTTGACCTGTAGATGGTATATTTATGGTTGATAACTCTTTTACAACCTTTGTGGGTACTTGAGTTGTGGGTGCAGTAGCTGGATACATGTGCCTGTTCATGGAGACCTTCTCAAATGCTTTCTCTATCTCTATAGCTACTAACTCATAATTTTTATCCATGATATGCAGAGTTCTTGTCTTAGTCCAGAGGTGTGGTTTCACCAAATCTAACAATAGGGATTTTTCTTCATAAGAACATACTAGGAGACTTTCATCTATAGTCTTTTCTCTTATCCTTAGATCCTCTTCAATAGCTTGTCTTTTTAGGTATTCTAATATGTTCCATACATCATCTAGAATCATAGTCTTCAGTTGTAGGACTATCTTCTTGAACTTTAGCATATGTTTGACAATCATTTCATGAATTTCTAACTTGTCAACTTCATTATACTTCTCATAGAACTTCCCTACTTTATCTATCCTGCCTTCATCAATAAAACTTGTACTCAACACACTAAGACTGGGTTTGAAACTTACTTCTTGAGGTGCTTGAGTGTTCATCCCGTTTCTTGTTACTTGCGAGGATGGATGACCAGTGCTAATCTCTTTCTTCCTCTTAGGAATTTCCCTATACTCAGGTGGAGTAGTAAGGTCAATGGTTTCCTTGGGCGCAGAAGGGTATCATCTATTTTACCCTTCCAATAATCAGATTTTGTCTTTGCTGCAGCTGCGCTCTCAATTTCCAAAGCAATCTTCTCTTGCCTTGCTTTGTCTAAGTCTTCTTGTGAAACTCCATGAATTTTCAGAATCTCTTAAGTGACCTTGGTAACTTTTATTTTAGTTGTTGTGTTGTTCAATACAACATCTACTTCTCTTGTTTTCTCTTCATAAGTCCCCCATCTAGGTTCATTGGGGTCATTAGGTGCTGACAACAAAACTTGAGCATAGGCCTCTAGAATAGTCTCTTCAACTTCATATCCCAGTGGATGAATCCACCTTTTTCTTGGTTCAATAGCCTCCATGCATGTTGTATCAGTCTCAACCATGAAACAAATACTATCTTTGTATTTCTCTACAATACTCTCTAGTATTCTATATCTCATCTCCATCTTGGCTCTAAATGTATTCAACTGCAGTGTCATGTAGTCTTTTAGAGTACTTTCTATGGATGCTTTAAATGATATCTGAGGCATAGTGGGAATAGATTTGTCTAGATACAAATTAGACACCTTTCCAAGAATATAGAAGTACATATAGATAATTAATGACCTAAACTTGAATATCTTGGTCTTGTCCTGCTTGATGGCACTTATGTTGTCTATTAGCTGTGCGCACAAGATATCACACAGATTAAACTCTCCTTTCTCTCTCACTAATCTTATTGCTACTAGAATGGTGGCCACTGATACACTATTTACTCTATTGGTGTGCTGGAACCTATATCCCAGTATCACAGACATGAATTTGATGTCTTTCTCCTCTATAGGATCTATAGTCATTCCATGCCTATCACTCCTTGATTTCATATTTTGTCAACAAGTTTTCTCACATCCTTACCCATTGGAAGAACAACAACTATCCTTGAGAGGCCTACCATCTCATGAATTAGGTCTCCTGTTATCCAAACCAACACTTCAACTATCCAAAATAGGTCATCATGGATCCTGCTGAGTAGGATCTTGATCCATTATGATTCATGGAACTCATATGTCATACATTATTCCACTATAGGATGATTTTACAACTGCACATACTCATCCATGGAGGTTTTTTTAGGTTTCATCATTGTTTCTATGTGTGCTTTTATTCTATCCAAACCTACTAGTTCCTTATTACAATATATGTATGCCCTAATATTGTCTACATGCATAACACCCTTGGGAGTGTGGGAGAATGCACCTTCTAGGTCATCTAATGTCAACCTGAATTGATGCCTCTTAAAAACATATATTTTCTTCTCCACCACATCAAATACAATAGGAGTAGCCATTACTTACTTGTATATCACTTTCCAAATGATCTCAAAGACTTTTGAATCACCGCAATGGATTAGGGATTACACAACTGATCAAATTTACTACTAATCACTAGTGAATTAATTCAGAAATCCTTCACAATAAAATTCTAGGGCTCCTCTTCTCTCTAATCACTTTGAATTTGAATGCAATGAGAGATCTACAAACTTATGTGTACTTTAAAGTAGAAATTCCACCATTAATGCTTGTCATGTAAACCTGGCTGTCACTAAAAATTTCTAAATTTAATTCTACAAACAATCAGTTAGTGTGCTCTTGCACATAGGTTCTTCTAGTCTCTAAAAGCTTTAAGTTCAAAGGCACATACTCCGAGGATGAGTATACCAACCATTGAGGGATTTAGAGCTAAATTAGCTCCCGCTATGACCCCAAGGGCCATTCATCTAGATGTAGAGGGTGCATCCATTGTGGATGTATCCAATAAATTCTCATCAACCTCATCCTTCTTCACCTTTGACCAAATCAAGCTCACATCCTCTGAATCTTTCACAACATTGACTTCTTCAGTATCCAATATTGTTTCTTCTGACTTTTTAGGGCTTTCTAGACCTTGTGTCCTTGATCTACAAAACTTTGAGATGTGTCCAACCTTGTTAGAAGAGTGACAAATGACTGGAGGCCTTATATTCCTCAGCGCATTGACATGGGTCACCATTTTACATTATCTTTCTGAGTGACCATTATAGTTACATATCTGACATATAACATTCTTAGAACTTCTTATATTTGGCTGATTCTGATTTCTCTGATTATGCTAGGGCTTGTTCTTTTGACTTGTCTTAAAATTCATAGCTCTATGACCAAATTTATTGCATGAATAACAATAAACATTGAAAGGTCTTACATCTGTATAGTTCCTTGCTATATGTCCATGCTTGTTACATGCATAACAAGTTCAATCTATAGGCTTGCGCTCATTCTTGGATGGTTCAATATGATCTTTAGTCTAACTTCCAGTTTCCTTAGTATCTAAGGTGTCTTCTGGTGATTTCATTCTTGCTCGCATGTTTTCAATCTGATTTTGTGCTTCATTGTAACCAATGAAGCTAGTATCTCCTTTAAGTCTTCTTGCATACAACTGAGATTCTATCAAATCACGACTAGTGTGTAATTTATCAATGTGATTCTTTGCTTCTCTCAATTCAGATTCCAAGCTTTTTTTCTATTCCTTAGCTCTAAGATTTCCATGTTTTCTTTCCTTAATTCTTCATTGAGTTGAAGGTTCTCTTTGATCTATCCATCATAGACTTCCTGATTGTTAGTCATCTTATCATCCAATTCTTCAATCTATTCTTTCAGATATGAATTTTATTCATTCAACTTCTTGATCATTATCCCTAAATCACTGGTAGAGAATTATTTTAAATCCTTTCTTATCCTTTTGATGACTACTTGAGCATCACTGACTTTTTCTTTTAGTTCTTTAATTTCTTTTTTAGATCTGTCCAGGTCTTCAAGAGTAGCTTCATGATTTATTTTTAGATGTTTCATTTCTACATTTTCCATGATCTCCTCAAGTGGTTAAACTCCTTTGCTAAGGACCAGAGCTCTGATACCAATTCTTAGGAACGGGAACACTAAGAGGGGGGGTGGGGTGAATTAGTTCACTGTATTTAATATTTTTTACTTTGCTCTTTAACTTTAACTTGAATGCTTAAGTACTGAAATGAACATCAACATAAATCAGAAACACAAACACAACACATAGCACCAATGTGGTTATGGGGAAACCCCAATAGCAAAAAACCCTGATGGGAATTGATACCCACTAATAATCTATACTAGTGTTTTATGATCCTTGTTAGAAGATCCTTAACCCTGTTAGGAGTTGCTTTACAATATATTTAGTATAGTGACCTGGTCAAGGGTCGGACCCTGTTAGGAGTCTTTTACAATAATCCTATTAGGGGTGTGGACTCACTTTCCTAGAGCTCACTGCTCAAGTGGTGAAGGCTACAACCTTCTGATCTCAGATACACACTATATATGTTGGATGAACTGTCACTATGACACTACTTGTCTAATCAGTTCATTTCATGCGCTGATGCTTTGAACTATTGGAAAGCTCTAATACATCTAAAAAAATCTTCACACACTTCTTCTCTTCTTATCTTAATTTTATCCCAACTCTCATTCTTAATTACAATGGCGCATCTAATATTTATATGTGCATATAAAACAATTAACTTGGTCGGCCCTATAACCGATTACATACAAATCTTCCAATTGAATTGGCTCAAGCGTGTTTACAAACAAATTTAATTACATGTTGGAAACCTAATTACAATAGGCACATAGCCTTTACAACATTATAATATAACCGCTAACCAAAATACCAACAGTCGATTGCTTGCACTATTCTTCTCTGACATTTACTGTTTGTAAAACTTGAGCTCTCTATATCTTCCTCATACTAAATTTGGTGATCGTGTGCTCTTAGACTTAGTATGAATATGATTTGACCTACTTAACTTATAGGGCACATACCATAATTTTGTCATATGCACGTGCGCTGACACTTTGATCTTCAGGTGCTTTGTACACTGTCTAATCTTCAACACTAAGCCCATTTTAGATCTTCTCATCAAGTGCCCTGACTCCAAAACACTATATGTCTTTGTTGCCATAATGAAAACACTATATTAAGTCATATACACTAGTATAGTGAACTTTCCAACATATTCAATAGTAGATGAGATTGGGTTTGTAGATATAAATGATAATGAACCTATTCATGAAGAAAAATCCTTAGTATCATATGTCAAAAAGAAACCTGAATGGATCATAGATAGTGGATGCTCACATCACATGACTCATGATAAATATATGTTTATTTAGCTTAAAATAAATAATGGTGGAGTTGTTAGATTTGGTGACAATACCCCCAAACTAATTTTTGGAGTAGGATCTATTTCTATGGATGGAAAAACTAACAGTGATAATGTATTTCTTGTTGATAGACTTAAGTATAAGCTATTGAGTGTTGGAAAATTTATGGATAAAGGTTATCATTTATAGTTGATTAATTGATCTTGCACTAGTAGAGGAAAAAAATGAAAGTTGATTGTATTAGGAACAAAGACAAGATGTAATGTATTTCAGTTGAATACTGCTGGTGCAATTTTTTTTATTGCTCAGATTGATGAAATTTTGGCTATGTCATAGAATATTTATTCATCTGCATTTCACTACCATTTCAAAGGAAAGTAACATCAACGCAGTTAGGGACTTACCAAAAATTGTGAGTCCCTCTAACACCATGTGCATAGAATGTGTAATGGGAAAGAAAAAAAAGTGGATTTTCCAGGGAAAGTCATACACTGCCAAAGGGGATCTAGATTTGGTGCACACAAATCTCTGTGTTCCTACAAGAATTGGATCCTGTTATAGTGAAGGTATTTCATACTATTTGTTGATGATCATTCTATAATGACGTGGCTTTCTTTTCTTAAATAAAAATCAAAGACATTTAACAAGTTCAAGATCTTCAAGGGAAAAGTAGAGATCGAATCAAGTCTGACGATAAGATGTGTGAGTTCATAAAAATGAGGAGAGTTTACAACTTCTACATTTAATTCATACTAAAAAGAACATGGGATATTTTGGCATTCTTCTTCTCCTAGGATGCCATAAAAGAATGAGATTTCAAAAATAAGGAATAGAAATATATTGGATGCTGCTAGAGCAATGATGATTGAAGGAAACGTGAAGGAAGTAGCCATTACTGCAATTACTCTTTGAATAGACTTCATATCAATGAAGGTAATACTAAAAAACCTTATGAACTTTGATTTGGCTATGCTCCTACTGTGAGATATTTCATAATCTTTGGTAGCAATTTTTTTATCAAAAGAGATGATGAGGTAGGTATGTTTGATTTAAGAAGTGATGAGGGAATCTTTCTTGGTTATTCTACCAACAATAAAGCTTACATATGTTTCAACTTGAGATTGAGAAATATGGTTGAGATTATTAATGTAAAAATTGATGAGAAGTTTCAAATTCAAGAAAAAAACTATGATAAAAACTCAAAAAAGACTATTGAAGTAGAAGAGTTGGTTGAATTTGATAGTAAAAAGAAAATATTTTTAAGTGAATAATTTGAATCTCCTAAAACTCCAAGGTATGTACCATGAAATTATCCTGAAGATCTGATTATTGGTGATAGGAATAAAGGCATGTTAACTGGGTCTAAGGCTAAAGAGGAATGCTATCTAATTTCATAAGTGGAACCTAGAATAATTGGTGAGGCCTCCAAAGATGAATCATGGGTTAATGAGATGAAAAAAAATAGATTAGATAATAAAGAAAAAAACTTGGGAACTATTTTTTATACCTAAAGAAAAGAATGTTATTGGAACTAAATGGGTATTCTAAAATAAAATGAACAAATAGGGAATAGTTATAAGGAATAAAGAAATATTGGTATGTAAAGGCTACTTGTACCAAGAAGGAATAGACTTTGAAGAAATCTTTGCACCTATGGCTAGGTTGGAGGTAGTAAGATTATTTATTTCCTTTTATGCCTATAAGGACTTGAAAGTGTATCAGATGAATGTGAAATCAGCATTCTTGAATGGTGATCTAGAACAATAGGTCTATATTGAGCATCCTAATGGTTTTCCCTTGATAGATAAAAAGACATGGTTTAATGTTGAAGAAAGCTTTGTATGGACTGAAGCAAGCTCCTAGAGCTTGGTATGTATATCTTGACATGTATTTATTACATCTTGGTTTTAGAAAATGTAATGCATATAGTAATTTAATTCTGAGAACTAGCAAGGATGGCATCCTGACCATAAAAGTATTCGTGGATGATATTATATTTGGGGGAAATGATGAAATGGGAAATAAATTTACTAAAGAAATGAAAGATGACTCGTAAATGTCTTTAATTGGTGAAATGAAGTTCTTTTTTGGTTTGCAAATTACACAAAATAAATATGGAATTTTCATTTCTCAAACCAAGTATATCAAGGAGTTACTAAAAAGGTTTGGTATGGAATATTTCAAACCTATAGGAAAACCTTTAGTTACTAGATGCAATCTTACCAAAAATTATGAAACTCAAAGTGTCTATCAAACAAATTATAGATCCAAGATTAGAGGATTATAGTATTTAACACATACCAGACTAGATATTGAAAATACATTTGGAATTATTAGAAGGTTTCAAGAAGATCCAAAAGAAACTCACAATATTGCAGTAAAAAGGATATTTAGGTATTTGAAAGGTACATTGGAATTTGGGCTATGGTATGATAAGTTGGATAAATTTACCCTTAATGCATACACTGATGCAGATAGGGTAGGATGTATTTATGACAACAAGAGAACCAGTGGTGGATCATTCTTTCTTGGAAAGACATTAGTCTCTTGGTTAAGAAAGAAGCATGATTGTATTTCTCAATCTACTATTGAATCAAATAATGTGCCAGTTTCTTTAAATTGTTCATAGGTTATTTGGATGAAGCAGATGCCGAAGGATATTGTAATAAGCTTTGAGGAAAAAATTGTGATTCATTGTGACAATACAAGAATAATAAATATAGAAAATAATGTTTACTAAAAAAAAACATATCTTAATCAAATATAGAGAAAGTTGCAGAAAAGGAACTCAGAGTTGAGTATGTCAATACAAAGGAGTAATTAGTAGATATATTCACTAAAAATTTTCCAAAATATATCTTTGAGTATCTCAGAGATATGCTTGGGCTAAAAACCCCTCCTTGCTAGAACTAGATGATGCAAGCATGCCTTATTCCAGTAGCTATCAAAGCTATATTATTCTCTAAACTTGATGTTTGTATGCACTCCTCAGGGGGGTGATCTTAGGACATAACAACACTTATCTGGATGATTTGGCACATATTATTAGGCATGAAGATTTGAAAAGGGTACACCTTGCTGGGGTAGAATTTTTAAATGGAAAAGTAGTCATTTTTCACTGATGTCAAATGGGGATAAATACAAGAAAAACCCCCACTAGTTCAGGGGGAGCTGTGTAGAGGGTATTCAAATGATTTTTGGGTTGATTGTTTTTCTAGTATGTTTCCATCAATGCCAAAGAGGGAGATTTTTTGAATTGTTCCTAACATGTGTTGTCATTTATGTAACATATATTTTAGAAGATTGACTTAATTGTATTAGATGTTGCAATAATATTGGTTAAGATAGTAACAGGCACAATTATCATTGTTGTATGGGATGTGTATGACACGTTTGACTCTACGAGCTTGGACTTGTGTCTCAAAAGGAATTTAGATCTTCTATCTAAGATCTCATGCAATAATTTAATCATAGTAATAAGTTACAATAGTTTTGGTACAAACTGGTCGCATGAATAGAAACAAAGGTCTTTAGAAGAGTTAGTCTCTAAATTTGTATGTTTTCTTGGATTCAAGATGGATTCAGGATATGCAAGTTTACGATATGATAGAAGACTCATTAAATAATAATTTCTCTTTCTTCCTTGATCACTGTTCTCTTGGTGATGTCAAATATAGTGTCTGACCTTGCAAAGTATGATTTGGTGTTGACCTATGGGATTTGGTGTCTTCTATCTTGTATGAAGATAAGTTATGGATTATGGAGTATGCTGGATGACTGATGTTTATTTTTCTTGTCCAAGATATTGTGAGTATTGTGGAAAGAGTTTATGTAAATTATTTTTATTAGGAAATTCCTAATTGGTCCCGACCTAATATGTCATTTGTATCTTGTATAAAAGAGTAAATCAAGTAATGCAAAGAGTGTGGGTGTGAAATGTGAATATGTTGAGGTGGGGACTATTGATGTAGTTTAGGCAATTTGATTATTATACTTTATTGGAATTGTTTTAGAAAATTTGAGATAATGTTAGTCAGTTCATTGTCCATAATCAATATACTTATACACTTTCATTTAGACAGTGGTTCAAAATGGTGTGTTTAAACTTCAAAAGGTAGATTTAACCTTCACATTGGGAAAGTTTCTCCGAGTGAAGAAAGGATTATCATATCAACTCCTAATAGGGTTGTTGACTAGAAGAAAACACTCTATCCTTTAATAGGGATATTTTACTAGTTGTATTGATCTTCTTGTAATAGGGAAAGATATTGTAACTGAGGTACTTTATTACTAGCACATTATTTGTGGGTTTCATTCCCACTAGATTTTTTCCCTTAACAGGGTTTCCTAAAAAATAATTATTGTTGTTCTGATCTGTAATTCTTTTGAGGTTTTAGATTTACATTTATGTTTTGATGTGAATAGATAATTATTTTAATATTAAGGACATACAACTGATTCACACCCCCCTCCCCCCCCTGCCTCCCAGTTGTATTCAATACATAGAATATTTTGACCAAATTCAAAATTAATAATTCCAAAGCACTTATTAATCCTATTGTTTTGAGTACAAAATTATGTAAAAATGATGAAGGTTCAACATTAAAATCTAATTTATACAAGTAGCTAGTAGGAATCCTAATGTACTTAATAGAAAAAAGGCCAAACATTATGTTTGTAGTCATCCTTCTCTTTAGGTTCATGGAATCAATAAAAACATATCATTGGAATGTTGGAAAAAGAATTTTAACATATATTAAAGAAACAATGCAACATGGTGTTTGTATTCAAGAGATGAAGGCAACTAGCTAATTGTCTTTATCGATGATAATTTTAGTGGACGTGTAGATAAAAAGAGAACATCAGGTCATGTATTTTGTTTGGGTATAGGTATAGTTTCATGGGCATCCAAGAAGCAGAAAATTGTCCCCATTTCATCTACAGAGGAAGAGTGCATAGAAACTACTTCAACATCCTATCAAGCACTATGGATGAAGACATTAATGAGAGATATTGAACTAGGAACAAAGAAGGAGAAAACTACTATCTTTTGTGACAATAAAACAGTTCCAAAATTCTATTTTTTCATTAGAAGAGAAAGAACATCGATACCCATTTCCACTTCATGAGAGGGATGGTCATTAATGGATAAATTAGTCTATAATATTATAATTCTAAATATCAATTGTCAAATATATTCACAAAGCCAGTAGAAAAGGAAAACTTTGAATCTCAAAAACAACAATTAGGAATTGTTAGTGCTGAAAATATTATAATTTAGATAGAGTCAAAATTAAGGGGGTGTGTCAGTCGTAATTTTTGAATCTGTCAATTATAATAGTTTTATGTTGGCTAAATTTTTTGATAAGCAATGTGCTAGTCCCAAGATAGGTTCATTTGTTTACATCGTCTTAACCATGCATTTTAATTTTTCCAATGGTTAGCTCATGTATTTAATAGGTTCTTTGAATGAATTTCTTTCCCCTTAAAATTTGACTCTCAAATCTTGGCACTCTTTTATTTCTCTATTTTAGAACATTCATTTTAGATTGAATAATAGAATAAATATTTTCACTACCTCTATATACAAGTTCTTTGTTTCCTATTCTTAATCTATTTTGCAGTTTTTACAACCTACCCTATTTTTTGCATTTTGAAATGGTGATGATTATTGCTATATTGCATGCTCTAAATTTCACTCTTTTAATATAGCACATAACCTCAATAGATTAAAGTTATCTCTCCAATCACTGGTCCCAATTTAAATTGTCTTCCTCTAATGTATCTTCTGGTACACTCAATCAAACAAATTCATTCATTCTACCAGTAGGGAAAAAAGAAGATAAATACAAATGAAAAAAATGATTTATTATTAGGGGTTAACTCACGAAGCTGTGTCCCACTTTTAGGGATGAAGGAAATCGCGAAATTGTCAAATAAAAAAAATTTCCTGCCTTCGTGCTGTTAGCTCTTTTTCATGTAGAATCACCAATATAGTTTTCAAACTTGACTCTCAGGTTCTCAATTCTAGATTCTTATAGGGAAAAGGATAATTGATAAGGACCAAGTCCTTCTTCTACTTCGGGCTCCATAGACCGAGGCGGGTGTACCTATCTTTAGACTCACTTCTTCACAATGAAATCCTATAGTGGATCAAAGGTTCTAGCAATGATTAACTAATACCTCTTGCTGCAACTGATGCAGAGCTTAGAAATCCAATCCGTGATATTAACAAAAGTAAAAACTCATTGAAAAAAAATGGCAAGTGTGACAAGGATAAACTCCTTCATTTTGAGCTTTGAACTCGGGGAGGTTAACCCATATCAGATCTACTTCTTGAAAGGATCACAACATTAGTTTATATCCTTGATACAAACATTATCTTCGCAGTCGTTCAAACATACATGAAAGTAAATTGTTATTTAAGTTTTGTTGATGATGAGGTCCCTGCAAATTGAGGATAGACCAATGCCTTATCCTTGGGTATAGAGTCAAATAGTGAAACATATATTTACAGAAATCTTCTAAATGAAACACAAACAAATCCCAGATGAAATGCCTTACAATTCATCCTCTCTTAAACACATTTGATCATCAAATTCTTGCCAAATTCCTAAGCTCTCAGAAATTAACCTAAAGACATTACCCTTTCCTTGAAAGGAGCTAGAGATTAAAATCACAGATACCTTGTAAATGGTATATCAAAACTACCTGATAGATTCAATACACAAAAGCTATAGAATTCAAACAAGAAGACAATTGAAATCATGCAAGGGAATTCTATTGTATTCCAGTAAAATTTCACTGCATCAATACATTTCAAAATCTGATAAAATATTCTAAAGATTTCAACAATGGATCCAAGCCTCCCTCTATAGTATATTTTTTCAACCTCCTTTTAAATGAACCAAGACTTACTACTTATACCAATCATCCATCTTGGAATCCTCGAAAGGATGCAACAAGCTTCAGATAGCTGTTAATAGATCTTGCACTAAAAACAAGATTACAAACAGAGAAAGTTGTTTGCAACAATAGATTACAAATATCTATTTCCAACAATCCCTCAGGTGGCACCTTTGTCTAAAGATATTTCAGAGTAGTTGCTAAATTTGTTGCATGAACGATGACCTCCATCCAGCTAATTTACATCATCCTCCGTTTGAAACCGCTCTTCCTCCAATTCTGTATCAGGTTCCATGCATAATTCAAATTTGGCCAAGTGTCACATTCGTGTCTATGATAACTTGCTTGACATATTTGTCCCTTTTTACCTTGATCTTCAAAGGTTTGGAGTACTAACACCTGCCGCTTCTTCACCTGATTTCCCTTTCTTCTAAATCTTTTGATAGATATGTGGATTCCCAAGTCATGTAGGTTTCTTCACTTGGCCAATGAAAGGCAAGGACCTCCTCTTTCTTTGGCGACAACTTTTCCCACTCAGCAACCAACTGGTAAACCTCTACTCTCACACTAGCAAAGTATATCCTAGCATCCTGAAGGAGTTCAATAAAGTGTATGAATGGGGTATTATCATCTGTACATAGAATGGCATTTACTTTAGTTAGTACTTGTCTATCTATTTTCTCCATTAATTGACCTTTATCCTTGATTACCCCATCTGCCTTAATAAGACCAGGGAAAATTTGGAAATCATCCTGGAAATATCTTATCCTTAAGATTTCTGACCTTCTTCTTATACTCTCCCTATTTACCTCAAAGTCAAAAAGATCCTTGATAACCCTGTAAGTATTTGCTAGCTCAATATTTACAACACATTTATCCTTATTTTGATCAAACCATGACCTCAGACTATCTTTTCTTGTAGACCATATTTCCAAAATTTTGTCCACAATAGCCACCTCTTTCTGAAAAATTGCTAAGACATCTGCCAATTGTTTTGCAAATTTTTATATTTATTTAGGCCTCACCTTTACAACAAAATGTGACACAACATCTTTTATCTTCTCACCTAACCTATCCTTTACTTTTTGATCAATATCCTCTTCATCTATGGAAGGAGGAAAAGGGGAAGGGGGAAGTTCAATAATAGGGCTTGATGAGGAAGGCCCTGCAAAGGAGGAAGCTATCTGAATTTGCTCTGATAATTGTATTGGGCCATGTTCTCCCAATTTCTTTCTTAAATCTGCAATCAGATAATCTCTCTCAAGAATCCCCTATTTCATCTCACCATAAACCTTCAAAACTGTTTCCAGTTTTGCAGTGAGCTCTTCCTTCTCTTTAGCTTCCTTTTCTACCACCTTTGCTATTAATTGTGTCGTGGCCATTACCATACCTGATGCTTCCACCCAAGAAGTATTAGTAGCTCTTCTTAGAATTAGACTCCCTGAGAGGTCATCTTTGACAATGTGCTTTCCTTTATCACTTTCATTCTTTCTTAAAGACCACATTACCAACGCCTAATGATTATCACTGAAAGTGACTCCCTTAACAGCTTGTTCTGCTTCCTCTAGAGTTCTATGGAGAGGAGTGGTCTATTTTCTTACTGCATCAAACACTAATGCATCAGCTATATCCCATTCTGGGAGGATTAGTAATCCTGACATCTTTACCATATCTCTTCCCTGTTCTGGAGTGATTTGTTTAAACTTTGCAATCATCTCTATTTTCACTTCTTCCTCTATGACTTGTAAATCCTTCTCAGGATTCTCTTCATGTCTCTTTTCACAGATTTCTTGAAATTTTTTGATGTTTAATTTCCAAAGAAATTACATAAAGGCCCTAGTTTTGACAAAAGTGTCATCAACCAAAAATTCTTCACAAGCTTGCTTGATTACAGGGTCCAGTTCAGTACTTGCTAATTCCCCTACTGTTAAATCCAACTTGGGTTCTTCTGGTAGCTCTAGCACTCCCTCATTTACTTCTTCATAAGTCATAAAGATTTGACCTAGAGCATCTACTTGCTGTACTTGTTCTGCAATCTCTTGTTCATAAAAAATTCTTATAGGAGACTGTGATGGGGAGTACTCCTTTTCCACATGAGCAGGTCTCTCTTCCAATCTTTGCATTTTTTATGTGTGTGGAGAATCAATTATATCCTTAGAAGTTTGAGGATGAGGAGAATTGGGGATCTCTATAATCTCCTTTTGTTTTCCAAACTGTTGTGAGGTTGATGGGATATCCCTTTTATCTATTTTCTTTTGCTAGCTCTATTCTGGTATCACCACATTGTAACCAGTCTTCTTTTGCACCATGTACCTCCCTGGGGGTAACCCTTTTGCGAACACAGGCTTGCTCAATAATTGTCTAGCCTTTTCTAGATCATCCTTCATAACCTTTTCCTTCTTCTCATTTAGGGTCTGAAAAATATCCTGAAAACAATTCATAAGAGTATCTATTTTCTTCCCCATTGGAGTTATGCTTTTCAGGGGATCCCATCCCGAATCAAATTGCCGGATAAAATCTAGTGTCTTCCTGTATACCAACCATTTTTCTTTCATAACTTCTTGTTCCTGTATCTTTGCTACATTCCTGACAATATCTTCAGGGAAATTAAAAATATGGTTGATCATGGCACACTTGGCTCTCTTTTTAAACATTTCATTATAGAAACCTTTTGGATCTGTTGTTCTGGCAATTGCAGTAGCCATATGGTATGTAGCCAGAATTTTATCCATGTAAACCCATCTAGCCTTGGTAATTATGAATTGATGGGCAATGGTAACATTTGGGAATAAAGTTCCCTTGCCTTTCCCAGTGAGGGCACACTCCTCAATATCTCCTAATTGCCTCAAGAACTCTGCAATTCCAATCCTAAGGGGTACCTTATAGGGCAATATAAAAGGGGACCCCCTAAAATAATACAACCTGATAATAGTTGATACATTGTAGAAAATAACATCTCCCCAATTGTGTATGATGTTCAGGTTCTTAGCAAACTGGTTTGGCCTAACAAGCTCTGCCAACATTGTTGGGATTCTTGGCTTGTCTAAGACAAACATCTTCCTGAGTCTAGCTGCAAATTTTTTATCAAAATTGATGAAACTATGATCCTTCTTATCCCAGGTCATTGTGAGGCTCCATAGTTGGACTGGCATGTCTTCACCATCCTTCTTTCTCACCAATTCCATTTCTTGTTCAAAATAGCTTGCTCCTTTGAACAGAAACATGTACATTATGAAAGAGTACCAGCAAAAGGGCATGTCACCTTCATTCTTTTGAATCTTTACTAATCCATTATGGATTAATTCAGCAATAAAAGGAGCAAAATCAAAAGTGATAGACACGTGTGCATGTAAAATTTGGATCATCATGCACATCAAGTGTATTGGAATCCTTTCACTAAAATCCTCTCCAAAAACCTGACATAATGACCAATATGCACCCTTAGCTCTGAGATCAAAATATTCTATTTTAAAAGGCTCCTGAGTGTTCTGCCCCACAACAACCATTTTGCCAATTTTGGTGCAGAAATCCTTCAACAACTTGCCTCTAAAATAGTTCCTTTGTGCATTATACACTTGCCTTAGTTCTTCAAAGTCAATGCTCTCCAAACTTTCTGAGGGTTCACTTAACCTGAACACCTTCCTAATTTCTCCAGTAGAAACTTTAATCAATAACACTCCCTTTGCATCCCTAATTTCTTTAGTGATTGGATCATAATTCTTTGCAACCTGGGTCATCAAATCTACATCTAAAAAGACACCAGGCACGACAAGTTTTCCTAGGTCAGACTGCCATATATTACTTGCAGGGTGAGGGGCATTTCTTTGACTAAAACCTACTTTGAATAATTCCAGTCCTGTGGTATCATAGTCACCTCTTGTGTTGATTGTACCAATTTTGGCCTCTCTAATAAAACTTGTTGTGTCATATAAACCTTCTACTATTTTTACCCTAGGATCTTTTGGAATCAAACTCTTGGTTTTCACCGGGGTAGTGGAGGAGCCGGGAAGCAACTGTAATAAATCTTCATGCAAACCTCTTTCACTATACTCTATTTTACCTGACAATTCTTTCCTTGGTGCCATTTTAAGGTTTATCTTTAAAAGAAACCTTTGCAAGATAGACAAAATACATAACTATGATTCTTTTAGTAAGGAAGCAAATCGCACAAGAATTTCACCAACCTTTTTTCTCAGAAACCACCCAGGAATAGCAGCAAAACCTCAAAATTCTTCACGCCTGAGTCTCTGCAAATTTTTGATCTCTTTGTGGTTCTAAAAGTGCACAAAATTCTGATATATGAGCCACTAAAGAAGTCATGTCAACAATTATTTTGGCATGATTGAAACAATTACTCCTCCGGAAGAGCGAACTATCACTTCTTCAACAGGAAGCTTCAACTTTGCACCATTTTATCTTCAGTTTGAAAGAGAACCGTCGATCCTCATTAGCAGATGATCTAATAGCCTATCACATGATTGCATGGCATAAAAAACACTCACGCGAACATGCGACTAACCATCACGTTACCTTTCTATTTTTGGCGGTCTCTTGTAACTTCCTCCATTAACACAAAATGCTATTTGCATGATCGCATAGCTTAAAAGAAGCTTATGTGAACATGTGAAAACCTGTTAGCATTCACCATCATTGTCTTCTTTTACATCACCGGTCCCACCTCGCCTTAGTCAATAAAGAAATTCCATGCTTACAACACCTAGCAGAATGTCAGGTACTTTCTTTCTTTTTGAGCACCGGTGTCTGCTGATACTAACAAATGAGGAAAACATTATTTATGCACATCTGTCAAAGGTTTAACCAGAGAATCCCACTTGGTTCAATGCAAGATCAACGGCCTGTCACATGATCACATAGGCCTAATAGATCCCATGCGATTATACGATAGCCGTCCGATCTTCCCTTTACTGCTTTAAACCCTTGGAGATTCTTCTGTTACCGGCCCTACTGTCCTTGTCAAATAAAAGGCTGCCACTTGTGAGATACTTGTCAGTGGTCCCACCTTGTTTCCACATCAGGCTTTATTATAAAATCAATGGTTATTTCGCATGTTCGCATGGCTTGGAAATATTCCATGCGAACACGCGACCACCGTTAGATTTTCTTTGAAGATTCATGGTTGGATGAAACTTGAAACATTAGAATACAAGGTAATTAGGTCATAGGAAATATTATTTATATCACCGGGTTTCTAGACTTAGGAAGAGATATAACCCCCGTGTAAAAAAAAATAAACGCATGTGCTCTTTAACGGACCTAAGTGACTTCAAAAGTAACGCTCGAAAAGAAATGAAGTAATTGACTTAGGGTTTATTTTGAAAATGGCAAACATTTTGGGGTTTTTGACATGAATTCAAAATTCTTCAAGGACAAGACCTAGGGTAAGGATTTTTGAAGTGGGCTATGACAAATTTTTGAAGAACTTCCGAGACCTGTACCTAGGAAAACTTCACAGACCAGAGGACTAAACCAACTTTTGGACAAAACCTTAGAAAATTAAGAATACTCCCAACACGTGTGAAGTAAATACTTCGCACAAAGAACCCACATAGGGGTCTTTGCACGAAGACCCCTAAATGGCTTCGTGCAAAGTGTATACTTCGCACGAAGCCATTTAGGGCCAGATTTCTTACAAATTTCAGGTGTTTCATTTTTTTAACTATCATTTTCACTGTAGCGATTTGTGGACCCCTAGGCTTGGAGCAAACTATGTCACCATGCCAGCACACCAGTGTCTCCCGAGCTTCGTCGACCTCTTCAGTTTCCTAGCAATATCAAGTACACACATTTTTCTCATTTTTATTGTAAATAATATGTTTTGTATTTATTTTAAATAGTTATTTGTTTTAAATAATTTTTAGTTTGTATAAATATTAGAAATTTGTAATATGTTAGAAATTAATAATAGAATGTTAAAAAATCATAATTAAATATTAGAAAATAATAGAAATATTAGAAATCGTAGTATATAAATGTTATAATATGTTTGAAAATATTTATAAAACATTAGAAACCATAGTATAATTGTTAGAAAATGTTAGAAACATTAAGATTGGAGTTAGAAAATACTAAATTTTAAGTTTAAAGTTTTAATTATTAAGAATTTATCTCTCTCTCTCTCTCCTCTCTCTCTCTCTCTCTCTCTCCTCTCTCTCTCTCTCTCTCTCTCTCTCCTCTCTCTCTCTCTCTCTCTCTCTCTCCTCTCTCTCTCTCTCTCTCTCTCTCTCTCTCTCTCTCTCTCTCTCTCTCATGTATGTACATGCATTTTTAGTAAACTTATTAAAGTTAGCTATTTGTTTTATTTATAATTTTTAGTTTGTAAAAATCTTAGAAAATTGTAGTTCAATTTTTGAAAATGATCTAGTAGTATGTTAGAAAATGTTAAAAAATTGTAGTACAATAAGTTTCTAGGACCCTTATTCCTCTCTTACGACATATTAAGACACTTATGATCCTTTATGAATCTCAAGATCTTATAATACATATTAGGACATCTTACTTGACACATAGGACCCCTTAAGACCCATATGAACCATTATTATATATTAAAATATCCTATGACACATTCATCTATCTTACCTTCTGTTAATACATATCTAAACCCATTGTTGCCCGCAAGAACCCTTAAGACATACTAGTATCAATTAATGTAACCTAAGATACCTTAAACCAAGTTTATCCTGCGTCTACGACCCATTAACATTGTTGGACCATTATACATCCCTTATGACATTTTAAGACATCTATGACCCATTCAGATCATCAAGACCCATTAACATATCTTAGGTTGTCTTAGGACACATTTATGTACATCTTAGATTTAATTAATATCATACAAGGATCATCCACTAATGAAACGTAGGACCCCTTAGGACCTCTTATGTTACCCCCAACCCCTTAAGACACATATATAGGACTCATTGTTACCCACGATCCCTTAAGATGTAGTCTAGGACCATTATACATCCCTTATGATATTTTAAGAAAGACATATATATGACCTATTCAGATCCTGAAGACCCATTATATGTATACGAGGATCCATTAATGTAATCTAGGACCCCTTAGGACCTTTTATGTTACCCACGACCCCTTAAGACAATCAAGGACCACTTACATTACCCATGACCCCTTAAGAAACTCTAGGTCATATTAGGTCCTAATAGGTCACATTAGGTCATATTAGGAAATAAGGTATATGTCTAAGTCGTTTCTCTACTTAAATACCTAACTAGACCTATTAGGACCAAGTAGACCTAACTAGGACCTATTAGGATCAATTAGACAGGTATTAGGTCTTTAACCAACATTAGTCTGACCAATTAGATGTATTAGGACCTATTAGGTCCAAATAGACCTAACTAAACATATCTAGACCTGTTATGACAAATTAGACAGGTAACTAGACCAATTAGGACCTATTACGACCAAAATTTAGGACTTATTAGACTAAACTAGACCTAACTGTACCAAGACCAATTAGGACCTAGTAGGCACAAAATTTAGGACCTAATTATCTACCTAATTAGGCCCAATTAGACCTATGAGAACTAATTAGGACCTAATTAGACTCCTTAGGACCTCTTATGTTACCTATGACACCTTAAGACAATCAAGGATCACTAACATTACCCATGACCCCTTAAGACACTCTAGGTCATATTACCTATCCTAATAGGTCACATTAGGTCATATTTGAAATAAGGTATACATCTAAGTTGTTTCTCTACTTATAGACCTAACTAGACCTATTAGGATCAAGTAGACCTAACTAGGACCTATTAGGACCAATTAGATAGGTATTAGGTCTTTAACCAACATTAGTCTAACCAATTAGATGTATTAGGAGCTATTAGGTCCAAATAGACCTAACTAAACCTATCTGGACCTATTATGACCAATTAGATAGGTAACTAGACTAATTAGGACCTATTACGACCAAAATTTAGGACCTATTAGACTTAACTAGACCTAGCTATACTGGGACCAATTATGACTCAATTAGAATCAATTAGAACTTGTTAGGACCTAATTAGACTCAATTAGAATCAATTATGACTCAATTTGAACTAGTTAGGAGGTCTAATTAGACTCAATTAGAACCAATTATGACTCTAGGACCACTTATGTTACCCATGACCCCTTAAGACAGTCTAGGACCACTTATATTACCCACGATCCCTTAAGACACTCTAAATGACTCTTATCTATGTACGTTATGAAGGGTAATTAGGATAGGTAATATGACCCATTGATGTCTTATCTATACCTTAGGAGCTCGTATGTTACCCACGACCCCTTAAGACACTCCATGACTCTTATCTATACCTTACGACCTCTTATGTTACCTATGACCCCTTAAGACAATCAAGGACCGCTTACATTACCCACGACCCCTTAAGACACTCTAGGTCATATTACCTATCCTAATAGGTCACATTAGGTCATATTAGGAAATTAATCATACATCTAAGTTGTTTCTCTACTTATAGACCTAACTAGACCTATTAGGACCAAGTAGACCTAACTAGGACCTATTAGGACCAATTAGATTGGTATTAGGTCTTTAACCAACATTAGTCTGACCAATTAGATGTATTAGGACCTATTAGGACTCTTAAGACCTAATAAGACCTAACTAGACCTATTAGGACTCTTAAGACCTAATAAGACCACTTATGTTACCCACGACTCCTTAAGACATGAGCTATGACCACTTATGTTACCCACGACCCCTTATGTAAAGGCATTTTTAGTAAATATTAAAGTTAGTCATATGACCCATTGATGTACATACTAGGATGTCTTATGACCCATTGATATCTTATCTATACCTTAGGACCACTTATTTGTTTCCATTTTACATGTAAATATAATGTTGTAATAAAGTACTTAATTATTAACACTTAGCTCTTTCACATGTGATGTATCTAGATGGTCGCTCACGGTGCACCTCAGACTCCTAACATTCATACTATTTTTCACATGGCCGACACAGAGATAGCTAGACTTAGACAAGCTATCAGTAGATCTACTGGAGATGGTATCTGTAGACACACATGTGCTACTATACTGACTAGTTTGGAGTCTATGACTAGTAGATTGAGGGCTCACTCTTCATTTACACCTCAGGTAGTTGAGGCCATTTTTTAGGAGTTGAGGGAGGAGATCTCGGGTGATGTTTACTTTGCAACGGTTCAGAGCCTCATCTCAAAGGAAACCATCAAATGAGAGATGTTTGCACATTATGAGAGGTATAGAGTGGTGAGGGCTTATCAGGTCACATGATGTGTGATCCCTCAGATTGCTTGTATGATATACCCTCAGCATCTTGCATCCCATGGTCGTTGTCCAAATAATGACCAAATTCCATTATACTTTGCACAACAGTTGTACGCTGAGTTCCATTTGGGACTCAGGGTCAACTATTTTGATATCCCAACATTTTATGGTCAGGGGCAGGGTAGGGTTGTAGACCGCCCTTAGTATTATAGGGCTGATTGAGTTGTGCAGCCTCATAGACTACTAGTTGGAGAGAGGAGTTCGACAGTGACACCGGCAATGGCTGCTACTGCAGATAGAGTCATCATTACTTCTCAGAGGGGAGTTCTGGATAGCATAGGATAGATTGCTTCTGTAGACACATCGATCTATTCAAATTTAGTGGTTAGATACATTTTGACTAGACCGAGTAGAGCCAAATCATCTTTTGAGGCTTCATTTAGTAGTACTATAGGTGTGAGTGATGAGACATATAGAGCTGCTGGTCTTCCTATGCCTGGAGAGATATGAGCATTTTTGGGTTATCAAAGTACTTTAGATATGGCCCTTTACTTTGTGGAGGATCTCTTGCAGGCCTATTCTCATATTGCCGACATGTAAAGGATCCCTATACATTTAGTCAGGGATTATATTGCACTTACATGGGGTCTTGTAGTTCCACCGACATAGGACACGCCATCTACTAGTCAGGCACAACATAGTGCAGAGCACCGTGCACAAGATAGTGCAGAGCACCGTGCACCCACAGATCACTCTACAGCTGCAGAGCCAAGTATAGAGATTGGAGATCTACGCATCAGCAGTGAGGGCCTAGACACTTTTGATGAGCAGTTGCATGGGTTGGGTCAGGTGGATGTTTCCAATGATGGCAGGTCATTTATGGATATGCTATTTCATCCACATGGTTTAGATTCTACGTCACTCCCCTCGCAACTAGTGTCACCCCTACACTCCTCATTACTACAGAGGTTTGGGACCTTAGGTGGTGTGGGTGATGTAGTATCAGTTGATGATACGATGGTCCAGTGCACTAACGATCCTCCTGCTCTTGAGACTCAATAATAATGCACCTGAAAACTTCAATTTTTTAGAGAACCTTTGACAAGGTTCACATTTCCTCACATAAGAATGAGTGTCTTTGAACAACACAGGCCAATAGTATCCTGCTCTTAAGATTTTATGAGCTGTTGATCGAGTAGAATGATGTCCTCCACACATTCTAGAGTGCATTTCCTTTAACATTTTCTCTAATTGATGCTTATCCAGACAAAAGTGTAAAATACCATCATTATCCTTCCAGTACAAATCACCCTAGATCAACACATATCTCTGAGCTTGCAATCTCAGACTCCTTTGATTATCATTCAAATTAGGTGGACATTTAGCATTTTTAATAAAATAAATAACATCTTTGTACCAAGGTTGCATTTCAATACTAGTAATCATATCAATGCTAGCAGCAACATTATTTACCTAAACAAGGTCCATATTTTCCTCAGTCATTAACTTAGCAAGTCCCAATCCTCTCACCAATTTGGTAATATGAATTTCTAGGTCAAACTCTTGAATCTTGTTTATCCATTTGCACCTCTTTCCTATGACTTCACTTTGTGTTAAGATATCCTTTACTGCAGCATGAGGCACATAAGCACTAACCTTTGCGGAGACTAGATATGGTCTGAAAGCTTTGACTGCCTTCACAAGTGCATAGGCTTGCTTTTCCATTAGTTCATAACTTAATTCAGTAGACTGTAATGACTTGCTGAAAAAGGCTATAGGATGCTCATACCCCTCTTGATCCTTTTGCAAAAGGATAGCTGCAATAGTATGAAAAGATGCAAAAGAAAATAGAGAAAATGGTTTCAAGTAATCAGGTGATACCAAAATCGGGGCCTCCTAAATTTCTTGTTTGATTTTTACAAAATCTTGCTGAGCTTCAAGGTTCCAATCAAACTTCTCATCCTTCTTTAGGAACTTCACTATGGGCTTGACCAATTCTGCAAATTTAGCAATAAATCTTCTTACAAAATTAATCTGTCCCAAAAATGACTGGACACCTTTTATGTTCTTTGGTGGAGGGACCTTTTGAATCACTTCTACTCTTTCAGGATCAATCTTGACTCCTTCTTTTGACACTATGTGCCCAAGTAACTTCCCCTCTGTCACATAAAATTGACACTTTTTGGGATTCAAGGACACACCAAATTCTAAGGCCTTAAGAATGACCTTCTCCAAATGGGAACAATGATCCTCAGCTTTCTTGGAATAAGCAGTGAGATCATCTTGATAAACAACCATTAAAACATTTATCAATTCCTCAAATGCAACATCCATGGCTCTTTGAAATGTTGCTCCAACATTTCAAAGACCAAAAGGCATGTGAACATATAAATATGTTCCCCATGGGGTTGTAAAGGTTGTCTTAAATTGTTCTGATTCCTTGAGCAGCACTTGATTATACCTAGAGAAACCATCCATCATTGACAAGAGTTCACATCTAGTCACCCTATGCAGCATAGCCTCCATATTGGGCAATCCATAGTTATCCTTAAGTGAAGCCACATTCAGGTTCCTGAAATCAACACAGAGCCTAATATCACCATTCTTTTTCCTTACTGGCACAAGATTCAAAACCCAAGTTGAGTGCCTAATTGGTTCAATAATACCAGCATCTCTCAGTTTTGTCAACTCAACTTGCATCTTGGTAGCTAATAAAGGGTTAATGGGTCTCTGCTTCTGTCTAAAAGGCCTGGTTTCCTCTTTTAGAGGAATTTCATGCTGAAATAGGTCAGCCCTATAAGCTTTGAGGTCATCATAGGACCAAGCAAATACATGCTTGTACTTTTTCAAAAGTCTTATCAAAATTCCTCTGATCTCTTTGCTCAGTTTCTTGCCAATGTATACCATTTGTGGGGAGTTTTCTGAACCCAAGTTTATTTCCTCTAAATCCTCCATTTTAGTGTTAGACTTCTAAGATAGAAAACCATCATTTATTTTGAATATTCCTTCCAGTTCTACTAACCCTTTAGGTATGTGGTTGGATGGCAATTGCATTATCTCATTCCCCACGATGCATTCTTTTCCCTCAACACACTGTTGTATCTCATTGAGATCTATTTGATGACCATCATATTGATCAAGGCCTTGAAGGAACCTAAGGATATCTAAGTCATCCTCAAAAACTTGCCAATTATATACATTTTCAGGCATTGCAGGCCTAGACATGACCTCTAACATAGACACACCAGTGAGGGTTATATCTTCACTCTTAAGGGAAACATTTGCAAGAAAATATGTCATGATATTATTGGTTCTTTCTACCCAAAGTAGATTGAAAGCATCAAAAAACTCTAGCCTATCCCAAATAGCATGTTTATACAGTTTCAACTTTTCATCTTTAGAAGCATACTGAGATCTCACTTGGGCTATAATCAACTCGGAATCACCATGAACTTTTAAAGATTTAATACCATGTTTTATGGCCACATCTAACCCCAGTATCAGAGCCCCATACTCGGTAGTGTTATTTGTACACTCAAAAGTTAACAAGAAAAAGTATTTAAATGTACTACCTGATGGGGAAATGAACACCACACTAGCTCCTGATCCTTCCTTGGAGCATCCACCATCAAAAAACATTTGGCAAAGCCCATCTTGCTGAAAAATCAACTCATCCACAATTGGGTCTGTGTTTTTTAACTAAGGTATTATTTCTTCAATCACAAAATTACTCATGTCAATATCTACAAAACAATTTAGATCCTCCGGAGCAACCACTTCAATCATGACTGAAGAACGGGGCTCCCTGTACAACTTTACCTCAGTTCCATTTATTGGGATGGTAGCGTATGATAAATCTAGTTGCAATTTTCCACCCACTGCTGCAGCCCATTGTCTTGATAATAACATGCCATAATGAGGTTTTGTATCAACAACAACCACATCCATTTTATACGTGGCTTCTGGGAATGCAGCAATTTTCACTTCAATTCCAATCAGGCTCCCTACAATAGGTACTACCCTATTGTCCATGGCATAAAAACTTCCACTGGATGTATCAACTTGCAACCCTAACTCCTTCATCACTTGGTAAGGCATTACAGTTGTAGCAGCACGAGAGTCAATCATACAATTTTTTAGCAAAAAATTATTTACAAGCAAAGTAACATAGAAAGGATTGATAGAAGAGGGTTCATGTGTCACAATTTTCCCAACACATACATCAAAGATGTCATTAATTACAATTGGCTTGTCCAGGGATTTCCCTTCATCTTGTAAAACAGGAGTAGTTCTCTGCTCACTTATGAGAGCCAAGGCTGTTGCTTTGTGCTCTTCTATTTTCAACATTTCAAGCAGAGGAATGGAAACCTTCATTTGGGACAAAGCATGTCTCATATCAAAAGTAGGGGAGTCAGTACAAAAAATCAGGGTGATCCTTTGACCTACCAAATTTCTTTTTCACCTTGTCGGCGGTAACTTCTTGTTTCCCTTTCTTTTCAGCTTCAAACCCTTTATCTTTACTATTTACAATATTGGGCTTTGGGGAGTCCTTATTCTGAGGATTACTCTTGAAAAACACTAATCTAGGGACTCCCTGATCATTACCTACCTTTTTGTTCCTCAAATTGTATGAGGATTTTTCTTGTGTAATAGCAACCACAATTAAATTCTTGATTTCTTCTTCATTGGGCTTTCTCCATTGTCTTTCATTTGACCTGGATCCTACCATGTGAGTTTTATAGTCATCATTATCAAACTCTTCCTGATCAGACTGAGTAAATATTTGTTGTTCATAATCAGAGAAAATCTTCCTCTTATGATCAACATCAGGGCAAATAAATTCATCATCTGAGGACTCAAGGTCCCCCATTAATTCAGTAGTAAACATGTTAATAGCAGGCTTTTCAGATCCTTCATAATCTCCTACATATGAATCACTGGCCTCTTCTTCCAAAGCCTGAGCAACAACACATTGGAATGGTGAGTGGGGCATATTAAAGGCCATACACCAAGGGGTACTTTCCATATTGTGTGCTATATTTTTCTTCAAGGGATCTGGTGTATCTCTTCCCTTTTGGGGTTCATTATTATCAGGAACAGGCCTCCCATCTTTCCAATTTGTTTTGTAAGGCATATCTCTCAGATTAGGGGCTTTGTCCTGCCTTTGATAAGGAGGTCTCACATCTTGAAAGTTTCTACCACCTTTATCAAACCTTGCTAGGAAATCTTTAGTGTTACCAGGCCCTTTGTCCATTCTATCCTCCTCTTTGGATGGCCTTGTAGGATGTGGCCTAGTTTCTTTCCACAGTCTACCTTCATCCCTTTTTGTACATTTGGCTAGATGCCTTTCGGTTACTCTCAATATTTATAGCCAACTTAAAAGCATCTCTAAGGGTATGGGGATTCTTGTCTCTCAAAAGGTAAGACATCTTACCATCCATAGAATTGAAATAAGTCATCATGTAGACTACATCATCTAGCCTCAATTCTTGGAACAATTTATACATAGCCTTTTGGAATCGGCTATTAAACTCTGACATGCTCTCATTGTAATGTTTCTTGATATTATTGAGCTCATTGAGCATATAGCTAGAGTTCACATGTTCTGCATATTGCTCTTTAAAACATCTAACAAATTCTTCCCAAGATGCAATACTGTTCTCAGTTAACCCCCTATACCAATCCCTGGCATCCTCAATCAATGATCCAGGATAGATTGATCATTATGACATCTTCATGTTCAATTTCATAATCATTTACCTTATCTGTAAAAAACTTCAGATACTCTTCACAGGTAATAACATTATTCCCAGTAAATAATGGGATCTTCTTTCTAATTTCATTGGGGACAGCATTAGGTTGACCAGGAATACCATCAAAAAATAGAGGCCTATATCTATCCAAATGAACTGATCTTCCTTGGATATTTGGTTGATTCAGAGGGGTAGTTGCAACATTTTGATAGGCTATAGTTCCCACTGTACCACTAGCTATAATGGGAACTTGATTAGGAACTAGTCTAGGTAAAGTTTGTCCAGGGTGAAAGGCTTGAGCATTTGGAAGTGAAATATTGGGCTGACTGAAAGGAGTTGTTCCAATGGTGATAGGGATAGAGGTACTAGTGGATGTGTTCATGTTAGCATGTAGGAAGGCAATCTTCCTCTTCATTTCATCAGCAGCAGCCTCCAACTCAAGTTTCTCTAGTTGAATAGCCAATTCTTCTTTCACTTTCCTAGCCTTCTCCAAGTCTATACTCATTTGAGAATGTACATTAGGAGGAACCACAACTTTCTTGGGCTCATTAATATTTATACCCACCAATTTCTATTTTCCCTTATCAGGGATTTCTTTGGGAGCAGTTATAATCTCCTTATTCCTCTGGATTTCAGAGGGATTCAATTGCCTTAAGACATGGCCTGTTCCCTCAAATTCACCTTGCTTAGGTTGATTGTCTTGAGCCTACTTTCTCAAATCTTCCATGTCACCAAATAAGTCCTTATTTAAACCTTGAACATCTTGGTTTAAATCACTAACTTGGGTCTCATTTTTCTTGGTTCTCTTGAGAAGTTCTTGCCTCTCTATGAGTAAATCACAGATTTGTTGTTCCCTTGCTTTCAACCTATTGGCAATCTCAGCCAGTTGTTCACTCTCCTTTTTCTTAAAGCAATCACCTCTTCTCTCAACTTCTCAGAATCATAGGAGGTGGTCTCAGTAGCAGAGGTTTCTTCTGGTTGTTCCAGAGTTTCTCTCGTAGGGAAATAACCTGCTTCTGTGACCTCTGTTATTACTTCTTTCTACATGTGCACACTTGGTGTAACCCTCTTGACATGTTCAGGATCATCAGAAGAGGATGAAGATTCATGAGGGAGTGGGACATGAGATCTTTCTTGAGAAGGGCCTTGGGAACTAGCAGTATGCTGACCTCTTCTAGACCATTGTTTCCTACTTGGTGTATGGAGCTCGTCACCCATATTATCTTTTGGGTGATCCTTGTAATAAGACCTAGTGTACCTTGGTCGACTCATGGTACATCACGACAATTTTAGAAAAGTTGACAACAATTAGCAACTAGTAGCACAGAGTTTAGAGTCGCCACCCACTTTTACGCAGGAATGAAATTATTCTATATTGGCCTACAAATTCACAATAGATAGGATTTGTACTAACCTATTGCACCCTATTCAAAAGGTTTTCCCCAGCAGAGTCACCAATTTGTTAGCTCTTTTTCATGTAGAATCACCAATATAGTTTTCAAAATTGACTCTCGGGTTCTCAATTCTAGATTCTTATAGGGAAAAGGCTAATTGATAAGGACCAAGTCCTTCTTCTAATTCGAGCTCCATAGACCCAAGCGGGTGTACCTATCTTTAGACTCACTACTTCACAATGAAATCCTATAGTGGATCAAAGGTTCTAGCAATGATTCACTAATACCTCTTGCTGCAACTAATGTAGAGCTTAGAAATCCAATCCATGATATTAATGGAAGTAAAAACTCATTGCAAAAAAAATGGCAAGTGTGACAAGGATAAACGCCTTCTTCATTTCGAGCTTTGAACTTGGGCAGGTTAACCCATATCAGATCTACTTCTTGAAAGGATCACAACATTAGTTTATATCCTTGATACAAACATTATCTTCTCATTCGTTCAAACATACATGAAAGTAAATTGTTATTTAAGTTTTGTTGATGATGAGGTCCCTGCAAATCAAGGATAGACCAGTGCCTTATCCTTGGATATAGAGTCAAACAGTGAAACATATATTTATAGAAATCTTCTAAATGAAACACAAACAAATCCCAGATGAAATGCCTTACAATTCATCCTCTCTTAAACAAATTTGATCATCAAATTCTTGCCAAATTCCTAAGCTCTTAGAAATTAACCTAAAGACATTACCCTTTCCTTGAAAGGAGCTAGAGATTAAAATCACATATACCTTGTAAATGGTATATCAAAACTACCTGACAGATTCAATACACAAAAGCTATAGAATTCAAACAAGAAGATAATTGAAATCATGCAAGGGAAGTTTATTATATTCCAGTAAAATTTCACTGCATCAATACATTTCAAAATCTGATAAAATATTCTAAAGATTTTGACAACGGAGCCAAGCTTCCCTCTACAGTATATTTTTTCAACCTCCTTTGAAATGAACCAAGACCTACTAATTATACCAATCAGCCATCTTGGAATCCTTGAAAGGATGCAACAAGCTTCAGATGGCTGTTAAAAGATCTTGCACTAAAGGCAAGATTACAAACAGAGAAAGTTGTTTGCAACAATAGATTACAAATATCTATTTCCAACAATCCCTTAGGTGGCACCTTTGTCTAAAGATATTTCAGAGCAGTTGCTAAATTTGTTGCATGAACGATGACCGCCATCCGGCTAATTTACATCATCCTCTATTTGAAACTGCTCTTCCTCCAATTCTGTATCATGTTCCATGTGTAATTCAAATTTGGCCAGGTGTCACATTCGTGTCTATGATAACGTGCTTGACATCTTTATCCCTTTTTACCTTGATCTTCAAAGGTTTGGAGTACTAACACCTGCCGCTTCTTCACCTGATTTCCCTTTCTTCTGAATCTTCTGATAGATATGTGGATTCCCAAGTCATGTAGGTTTCTTCACTTGGCCAATGAAAGGCAAGGACCTCATCTTTCTTTGGGGACAACTTTTCCCACTCAGCAACCAACTGGTGAACCTCTATTCTAACACTAGCAAAGTATATCCTAGCATCCTGAAGGAGTTCAATAAAGTGTACGAATGGGGTATTATCATCTGTACATAGAATGGCATTTACTTTAGTTAGTACTTGTCTATCTATTTGCTCCATCCATTGACCTTTATCCTTGATTACCCCATCTGCCTTAATAAGACCAGCGAAAATTTGGAAATCATCCTGAAAATATCTTGTCCTTAAGATTTCTGACCTTCTTCTTATAATCTCCCTATTTACCTCAAAGTCAAAAAGATCGTTGATAATCTTGTAAGTATTTGCTAGCTCAATATTTACAACACATTTATCCTTATTTTGATCAAGCCATGAACTCAGACTATCTTTTCTTGTAGACCATCTTTCCAAAATTTTGTCCATAGTAGCCACCTCTTTCTGAAAAATTGCTAAGACATCTGCCAATTGTTTTGCAGATTTGTATATTTCTTTAGGCCTCACCTTTACAAAAAAATGTGACACAACATCTTTTATCTTCTCACCTAGCCTATCCTTTACTTTTTGATCAATATCCTCTTCATCTATGGAAGGAGGAAAAGGGGAAGGGGGAAGTTCAATAATAGGGCTTGATGGGGAAGGCCCTGCAGAGGAGGAAGCTATCTAAATTTTCTCTGATAATTGTATTGGGCCATGTTCTCCCAATTTCTTTCTTAAATCTACAATCAGAATATCTCTCTCAAGAATCCCCTGTTTCATCTCACCATAAACCTTCAAAACTGTTTCCAGTTTTGCAGTGAGCTCTTCCTTCTCTTTAGCTTCCTTTTCTGCCACCTTTTCTATTAATTGTGTCATGGCCATTACCATACCTGATGCTTCCACCAAAGAAGTATCAGTAACTCTTCTTACAATTAGACTCCCTGAGAGGTCATCTTTGACAATGTGCTTTCCTTTATCACTTTCATTCTTTCTTAAAGACCACATTACCAACGCCTGATGATTATCACTGAAAGTGACTCCCTTAATAGCTTGTTCTGCTTCCTCTAGAGTTCTATGGAGAGGAGTGGTCTATTTTTTGACTGCATCAAACACTATTGCATCAGCTATATCCCATTCTGGGAGGATTAGTACTCCTGACATCTTTACCATATCTCTTCCCTGTTCTGGAGTGATTTGTTTAAACTTTGCAGTCATCTCTATTTTCACTTCTTCCTCTATGACTTGTAAATCCTTCTCTGGATTCTCTTCATGTCTCTTTTCACAGATTTCTTGAAATTTTTTGATATTTAATTTCCAAAGAAATTGCATAAAGGCCCTAGTTTTGACAAAAGTGTCATCAACCAAAAATTCTTCACAAGCTTGCTTGATTACAGGGTCTAGTTCAGTACCTGCTAATTCCCTTTCTATTAAATCCAACTTGGGTTCTTCTGGTAGCTCTGGCACTCCCTCATTTACTTCTTCATAAGTCATAAAGATTTGACCTAGAGCATCTACTTGCTGTACTTGTTCTGCAATCTCTTGGTCATCAAAAATTCTTATAGGAGACTGTGATGGGGAGTACTCCTTTTCCACATGAGCAGGTCTCTCTTCCAATCTTTTCCTTTTTGATGGGGGTGGAGAATCAATTATATCCTCAGAAGTTTGAGGATGAGGAGAATCGGGTATCTCCACAATCTCCTTTTGTTTTCCAACCTGTTGTGAGGTTGATGGGATATCCCTTTTATCTATTTGCTTTTGCTGGCTCTGTTCTGGTATCACCACATTTTATATAATACATCAGACTTTCAACTAAACTTTTATATAAAGTTGGATTCACATTGTTGTAGCAATCTTTCTTGCTTAACCTTAAACCTACTAAAGTTGGTGTTGGGTTAGGCTTGCTATTTTGCATTTTAAATCTCTCCAAGATCTAATTTGCATATATTTCTTGAGAGATAAAAATACCATCTTGCATTTATTTTACTTCTATGCCTAGAAAATATCTCAAGAGACCTAAGTATGACATTTCAAACTCACTTTTCATGGCCTCTTTAAAATCAGCAATGAGGAAATCATTATCCCCAGTAAAAATTAAATCATCAACATACAAGGCAACAATCAAAATATTACCATCAGCTGACTTGATGTAAAGAGTGGGCTGACCATCACTTTTTCAAAATCCATTTCTCATCAAATCTGAGTCAATTCTGATATACCATGTCCGTGGAGCTTTCTTAAGCCTATAAAGAGCCTTCTTCAGCCTATACACTTTACTTTCATGGCCCAAAACTTCATAACCAAGTGGCTGCTCCACATAAACCTCTTTTTTCAATACTCCATTCAAGAAGGCGGACTTCACATCTATTTGATATAGCTTCCATTTGTGTTGGATTGCAATTGCTATGACAGTACGCACAGTTTCCATTCTAGCAATTGGGGCATAGGTCTCATCATAATCTCTACCAAACTACTGTTTGTACCCCTTGACCACCAATCAAGCCTTATGCCTATCAATTTTTTCCTTCAACATTTCTCTTGGTCTTGTAAAACCATTTAACTCCAATAATTTTCTTGTTTGGAGGTAAATTAGTGAGCTCCCAAGTTTCATTTCTTTTTATTGCATCCATTTCGTCATCCATGGCCTTACAACATTTTTCTTCTTTTTCAGCATCCTCAAAATAAATTGGATCACTATGATAAAATAATGCAAAATTTACATTTTCATCAAATTCATTTTCATACGTTTCATCTTGGTATATCTCCCTTAGACTCTTGGTCTTTCTTGGCACTAGGGAGGTGAGAGTGGGATCATAACTCTCAATATTGTTGTCGCTGCTCTCTATGGGGCCAATTTGTAGCCTTCTGGAACCTTCTATATCTATTCTTATATCATTTTTCTTATCATTAACTTCACCATCTTCAACAATAATAGGCACTTTACTTGAAGTGCTTGAAGATGTGTCCATCGAGCCATCCCATGAATCATTCTTAATGAACTCCACATCTCTTGAAGTGATCATCTTTTTGGTAACAAGATTATACAATCTATATGTCTTTGAATCAAGACTATATCCCACAAAGATACACTTCACACCCTTGTCATCCAAATTTTTCCTTTTCTCCTTTGGCATGTGTGCATATGCTACACACCCAAACGCTCTCAAGTGTTCAACCATCCATCTATGCTTTGCCCATGCTTCCAATGGAATCTTGTCACAAACTGCTTTTATAGGACTTCTATTTATTAAACTGACTATTGTTGCTACAACTTCTCTCCAATATTCAATTGGGAGTCCTTTTTCTTTCATCATGCTCCTTTCCATCTCAACAATGGTTCTATTTTTTCTTTCAACCACTCCATTTTGCTATGGAGTATAATTGGTTGTTACCTCCTTCTTTATGCCATTTTGCCTACAAAGCTTTACAAAAATATTGGAGGTATATTCCGCCCTCTATCTAACCTTAGGACTTTAAGATTTTGTCCACTTTCATCTTCAGCCTAGGCTTTAAATTGTAAAAACTTATCAAAAGCTTCAGATTTATTTTTCATAAAATAAACCCATCTTCTACAAATGAAATCATCTATGAAGGTCATAAAATAAGTACTCCCCCCAATAAAGTGATTTGCATAGGGCCAGCTAAATCAGTATGCACTAGCTCTAATGGCACTCCTGACCTTCTAGAGTTTCTAGAATTAAAGGGGAGCCTATGTTTCTTACCCAAAATACAAGACTCACACTTGCTACTGAACTCTTTAATACATGGCAAATTATCTACCATTCTTTTCTTGGATAATAAATTTAAACCATCATAGCCAAGATGTCCATACCTTAAATTCCATAGCTTGGAGGGGTCTTCAATCAGGCTCTTGAAGGCTGATTTTTTTACTACTGTACATTCTTTCTTGGGAGGTGCAACTGCTAATTGTGAAGAGAAACACATCTCTACCTTCAATGGAAACATTTGACTCTTTGTCATTTGAATTGCTGCAACAATTTTTTTACTCCTATCCTTCTCATAAATGACACATTGGTCATTCTCCATCATCACTTTATAACCATTTTGAGTGAGTTGTCTGACACTCATCAAATTGTGCTTTATACATGGGGCAAAGTAAACATTCTAAATTTCTTGTTTCTCACCTTGCTTCATGCAGATCATAATAGATCCTTTGCTCACAACTGGAACAACTCCATTGTTCCCCATTCTAATTTTAGACTTTATATTGTTCTCAATGAAAGAAAGAATACTTTCATTACCACTCATGTGGTTACTACAACCACTGTCTAAATACCAGACTTCGGGACTGCCTTCTTCACCAACGGTGCACATGATGTAGGCTGTAGGATTATTTCCATCATCCACTTTCATATAAGCCACATTTGCACTTGGCTTTCATTGATCACTTTTCTTTTTCCAGCATTCACTAGCATAATGCCCAAATTTATGACAATAATAACATTCAATATTACTCTTGTCCGAGTTATTTTTCTTCTTACCTCCTCTGGAATTATTATGAGGGTTGCTAGCTCCCTCATTTGTGGCTTCTCATTCTGATCTTTCTCCTCTAGCATTTTGTTGTCCGGAGTTACCATGACCTCTGCCTCTTGAACTTAATCCAGAATTGTTTTTTCCTCTTCCCCTACCTCTTTCATTGGCTTGAGCTTTGAAAGCTTGTTCTTGAGAAGAATTTGTAGACCTATTAATGAGATGCTATGGATTTAGAAAGAACCCATTAACTCATCAATATTCATTACTGAGAGATCCTTTGCCTCTTCAATGGCAATTACTAGATTATCAAATTTTGAGGGAAAAATTCTAAAAAAAATTTCTACTATTCTTTGTTCCTCCATGGTTTCTCTATTGGTTCTCAACTGGTTTATTAAACCAGAGAGTTTTGAGCTAAAGTCTGAAATAGACTCATTGTCCTTCATGAGAAGAGTCTCAAACTGCCTTCGAAGCATTTGGAGCTTCACTAAATGAACTTTTTCAGTCCATTTAAAACTTATGTGTAGAATCTCCCAAGCTTCTTTGAAATAATTAGCTGTTGCTATTCTTGGAAAGATTGCCACTGTTAACGCAGTTTCTATCAAGCTCAATTATTTTGCATCTTTCCTCCTTGACTCCTTCAACTGAGTCTTTTGATTGTTTGTGAGGGTAGCAAACCAAGCTAGGTTAGTCACATCCGTAACCCCATTGACCACAAGCTCCCACAAGTCATTCTCTATCATAACAGTCCTCATCTTCTTTGCCCAAACATCATAATTTTGTCCATTGAAGGATGGTGGCTGCTGCCAACTCTTTCCTACATCTCCAACCATATCTCCTATGCAAGATAAACAAATACTTAGAAAAAGAAAATGCCCAAACTCACAAGGATTGAGGGCCAATCAGCTCTGATACCATGTAAAGAATATAGAGTAAAACTATATTCTGGAAACACAGAGAATGATGCATTGTTTCAGTAATGAATAAATTCAAAATCCACAAAACAGGGTAGAGTCAAAACATAAACAGAACTAGAGAAATATTCAAGCTTCTTCTTGCTTCTATTTAATCTCAAAACACTTCTACTATAAGAAATAAACTTGTGTCTATCTGGGGTTGCATACAAACTATTTAGAGCTTCTCAAAACTCTTACAAAATTATCTAAATCAATCACTTCTTAAAAGAATAATCCTTTACAACTTTTGTTGCAAAACTTCTCTTATAAAAATAGAGTATTACAAAAACTTAAATCTCTTTTCTACTGCATACAAAAGAGAACTTAGATTATTGATATGGAAGAATAAAGACATTCTTCCCTTTATAGGAAATTTTCTGTCCAAAGGAAGAAGTTAGAAGACTAAAGAAGAAATTAGATTTTCTCAAATTTGATTTGAACTTATCTCCCAAAGTCTACACAAAATATTAGAAATAAACTTTATCAAATTAAAAGTCAAATAAAGAGGCTTCTAGACAATCGGATTTAATTATGAAAATCCAACACTAAACTGCCAAAAAAGGTTTAAAAAACCCAACTTTTATCTTAACAAAAAAAATTGTAGTAAACAAGATTAAATGGATAAAAGAAAATAGAATGAGATCGATGCCCATACATTAGCCTATAAAAGGCTTAGACAATCTAGAAAACTCCACAGTTTCTATGATTTTTCATTATTAATTACAATGTTCTACTCATATACACATTTATCTATATTTCTAAAATTTAAATTGATATTACAAGGACATTGCATGAAACATTCACTTCCAGTGTAAAATTAGTAGAAATTTTAGTAAAAAATGATTTAAATTATTGTCTCGCTCTCTTTATTTTTCCTTTATAAACCTTAAGACATAGTCATTTCATATCTAGGTCAATGAAATATTTAGAGACCGCTAACTTATAATCTTTTTTTTTTGCACGAATTAACATTGAGTTTCTCCATGATTTATCTGTGTTCTACATTTTTCTTCTCAATTTTCATTTATTCACTCTTATACTAAAAAAGGATTTTTTGTATTATGATTGAATGAACATGGCGAGCGAGCAAGCGGGAGTGAGAGGTTTTTTGAATTCAAAAATGGGCGTGATTCCAAGGTTGCAAGCTGCTGGCTCTGCTGGCGATGGCGTCCCTGCAGGTCAGGACCCTGAGGATCTAGAGAATAAGGAAGGGGTCCCACGGGAAAAGCAAAAAGATCTAGATAAGGAAGTAGTGGCGGAGGATAGGAAGACCCGGGGGTGTGATCAGAATGGAAAAGCCATCAATCGTCGATGGTAAACTCTCTTTGGATTTAAACCTACAGGAAAGTCCTCTTTCCCTTCTATTAAGGATTTATCTGACAAGGAGAAAGGCAAATATGCCATAGAGATCCCCGATGAACCCATTGATTACAATATAGCTTCGATGGACCACACCCTTGCTGGTAACTTTGTCGGGTCTAGACCTAATATAGATATTGTAAGGATTTTTGCTAAGAATAAATGGGATTTAAAGGGACAAGTCCTTGTCAAAGCCATGGCTAAGGGATTTATGTCCTTTGAGTTTTCATGTAAGGAGGACTTAAACAAAATCCTTTGTGTGGGCACCTAGTCTATAGGAAAGGAAACCCTGGCATTTCCAAAATGGACTCCTAAGCTTGATCTCAATGATTCTTTCTTTTTCCAAGCCCCGATGTGGGTAAGACTCCCAGAACTTCCTCTAGAATTCTAGTTTGAAGATGTCTTCGATGGAATAGCCAACTCCTTCAACTCGCTTCTCTCGATAGACCCTGTGACCATTTCTAGAAGTCATCTAACCTATTCCAAGATCTGCATAGGGGTGGAAGAGGGTCACAACATGCTTGAAATAATAGTCAATATTCAGCAAGACACCATAGAAGAAACTAAATAAAAAGCCTTGGTGGAAGGAGGAGACTCGTACCCAGGGTCTATCTTCATAACCATCATTCCAAACTCTCTTGAATCCCTATTGGAAGAAAGCTTCTCTAGTCTAAGTAGGGACAAATCTAAGGGCATCCCATCCCAAGAATCTTACCCATGCTCTAAGACACAGGAAACTAACAAGGTTCTACAAATGGAAGAACTGTTGGGCACAATCTCCCCAAGGTAGCTCACCAAGATGGAGAAGCTCTTTGTGAAATATAAAGATGTAAAGGAGGGTTGGTCAAAGGTTTAAAATAAGAAGAGAACCAAAAGAAGAGACCCCTCACCAGTTTCTCCTATAGCAATCAGGAGCAGAAATAAAGCTGATGTCAGGGCTAAACTAAAAACCCCTAGTAGAAATAGAGCAACTCAGATTAGGCAAGAAGAAGCCAATAAGAATATTGTGGATGGGACTCAAAAAACTATCCAGGTAGCCTACACCCCTAATAAGTAATGATAGTCACTTCAAGGAACCCCTATGGGCTCTTTAGCTCACTTAAGAAGGAAGTCACTGGGAACATCATCAGTAACCCTAGTTCTTACATCTTATTTCACCAATATTCTATTACTTAGAAGGAAAATTTAGAGGGAATCTATTTGAGGAAATCTTCACAAATTTATTCTGCAGTTATCTACAAAGAAGTTATGGCCATGGACGTGCTTCATAAGAACAACAGAGGTAGTTTTATCCATGGAGAGACCAATGGGATCCTTGGTCAGGTGGGTAGTGGTTGCATTGGTCTTTTTTTTGTTGTGGGAATCCTTCCCTTAGGCTCCCACAATCATCTCTTCGTGAGTGTTTGGGTGATTCTCCAGTTCACTAAGGCCCTTGAAACAGGGGTCAATTATCTTTGGCCAAAAGCCAATTCTTGAATTAAAAGTGCCAAAACTTATCAACTTATCATGGGCCACTTTCATCGCATGTCAAGGTATGCCACCTAGATTGCTGACTGGATTTCCATTCTGGCTACCAACAAGGAAGCTAACATGAGTTGGATCCATGGTGAAGATCTCTCCGATGATGCGAAGGATTCTCTCGATAGAACCACAGTTATGATAAAAGATAATAATGACAACAAATGCACTTTTTGGAGTAATTTTGCTAATGACAAGCTGTAGAGGGATAGTAAGATTAATTACTATGCATCCCCTCTGCATGATTTTTGGGTTTCCCTTCACAAGAACTACAATTATCACCAAAGTCATATCTCTAGAAAGCCAAGAATTAAGGCAGCCAAAAAGATGAAGAGCATTAAGGCTTCACCGAACCAAAGAGAAACTAGCACCTAGACTATAGACATGGTAGGGGAAAGACACAAAAGGGAGCGAGAGAATGACAAAAAGAATTGGAAGAATCAAACAAAATTTTGGAACGCCCTTCAGAAAGGGGAAATCACTACCTTCATTGAAAGACTCCATGGTAACAGAAAGGAGATCACCAAAATTTTCATAAAAAGTTGGAATGAAGGGATGGTGGAGGTAGAGGGAAAGTCTTTTACTTTTATGGAGGAAGTGATTTCAAAGGTTACTAACATCCCCATTGTTTGGAAAAATTCCTTCAGAGACCGTAAAATTTTAGACAATGTTGTCAGTGAGTTTGTGAGAGACGACTAGGAGAAGAAGGTAATCAACAAGATGGGCACTTACTACCAGCCTGTGAGCTTGAAGATGAAGTGGCAGTTTGTTCTCAAGGCACTCATTTATTCCATTCCATTTTATCTCTACTCCTCTATAAATGAGAATATTAATGGCTTTAGAGAGAAGAACATAGCTAACTCTGCCCTGCATGAAGGCTTGTTACTTTTTCTTTATGATTACTTCAAAGCCCAAATTATGGGTAAGGAAATTATAGACAATAAAGCTATCAGCAAAGATTAAGGGTCAGACTACATCCCTTCATGAAACTCTAAGGGAAATATCTCTATGGATAGTGAAGAAGAAGATCAGAAAAAATTGAAAAAGGGATCCCCATCCAAGAAGAGATCTCCAAGTGCTGTCAAAATTGAAAAACCCCCAAAAAAGTAGGACAGAAAGAAGATAAACTCAAATGACAAGTACAAAAAAAATGAGGAAGAGATGGATATAGAAGACGAGGAGGGAAACCAAAAAATGGAAGCCACAAAAATGTCGGATCAGGTCAAAGGGGAAAACCTCAACACCTTGAGGGATTGCTTGGATCTCCTCTCTGTTGACCTCATGATCAGTGATAACAACTCCTTTCCTCCTCAACCCTCACCTATCATGAAAAATGAGACTCAAGACCCTATTTCTGAGGACCCCAAAGAAGAACAAGGTAACCCTTCCACCCAGTCTCCAATAAGGAAAGAGACCTCAAAAGAAAACTCCAGAGGGGAATATCATAGTCAAGATTCCAAAAAAGGGAAAAAAGTCTGGAGGAGCTTCAACATCAATACAGTAAAAATGGGGATCATAAGGGAGGCTGTTTTCCCTAAAATTCTGGAGGACACTGAAGGCAATATCCACAAGGAGGAGCTAATTGATCCCACTCTAGTGGTCCTAAGCGAAAAATCCAAGGAATTGAACTTGGATTTCCTCAACAAAAATAAGAATAGCATGTTGGACCAATACAAGTCCTTGAAATGGCTCTACCATGAAATTGAAGACCTCAAAGAAAAAATTCAGAGTACTGATGACAAGGATCACAAGATGACTGAGTGAAAGCAAAGCCTGGAGGCAAGGGTTCAACACCTAGAATCCAAAATGATCAGCCTAGAGGAAACCCTAAAGGGAATTGCCGAGCATAACTTTAACATTCTTAAAGCGTCCAATGACTAGATAAAGCTGCTCATCAACAAAATGGAAGAAAAAATGGATAGCAAGATTGATAAGAGGACAAGGGAGGAAGGGAAGAAGAATCCAAGTGAGGGCTCAAGTAAAAGAACCAGAGCCAAAACAAAGAAAAACAAGGAGAAGGAAGGCTCCCACGGTTCCCAAGACATCCAAAATGTTAAAGAGGTAGCAGACTTGATGGAGGCTCTTGAATGCAATGTTGTTGTAATGCTCAGGAGCCTGGCTTAACTCATTTCCCGGTGCCTATCCTTTTGCTCTGTTATGTCTTTCCTTTTTTTTGGTTGTTTCATTTTTGTCCTTTTTGTGGCTTGTCCCTTGGGTTGCAAAAACATTAGCATTGAACTAATCTCGTTTATCTCTTTTTAATTACTCTGTTGTGGGTTTTAGGTACCCTGTAAAACCTGTTTTACTTAATAAAAAAAAAGGATTTTTTGTTTTCAACTCGCTTTACCACTTTGGGATTCATTATGGTAGTTCATGCAATTATTTATTAATCTTAAAAAATTACACATATTTTCTACATTATTTTTGTACTTTTGAATACATATATTTTTTAATCTATATAAATTTATACAATAGTTAATGTATAATTTTATTTTTTTATGTTTTATTATTTTTTCTAATTTTTTCTATATCAACAAGTGTTTTTTAGCTAGATCTAGAATTTATTTTGTAAAATAGGATCAAAAATTTAACATGGTATCATAGCACAAGACCTAGCAAGGAGTGTAATTTTTATTTGTAGCTAGTAAAGATTAGGGCTTCTTTAGAATAGAGTTTTCATTATCTTAAGGGTTATTATTTATGATTGAGTTTGGATATTATCTTGACAAGTGAAGCATGTATAAGGGTTGTAGATGTAAATATAGTTGTAGAAATCAACATGAGCATGACTTACATCCTAATTTCTCAGATGATGCTTTCCAGCTCTTTCTTGAGAGTGCATCAAAATCTCCAATTTTTCCTTCTCTACCCAAATAGATAATTGGTGTATCTCCATTGATTAATATTCTTAGTCTTTTTAAGTAGGATTATTTATCTATTTACCTTCACAATTAAGACCTATTTCTACTAGACATTCCTTACATCACATGATTATTTGTAGAGTCCCAAATGGCTGAATTTGTGGACACCACTGAATACCTTCATATCCTCTCTTGTGATAGCTCTTTTGAAGTAGATTCATCTTATTTTTTATTTTGGGTGCATCATAGGCACTCAACATCTCTTTCTTCCTATATTTCCTTTGGTTATGGTAGGGTCAAATTCTCATTGATCTAGCTATAACTTTAAATACATGGTTCCTATTTATGAATCTTCTAGAATTTATACTTTAGTAGTATGGCTTAGAATCTTTAATCTAATAATGAATACTTTTAGCATTAACATGTAGAGTTATAAGCATTTTTTTATAGACATCATCATACATTTGGATTCTACTTTTAATCTATTCCATTCTAGAATGGGAACCATTCCTAAATTTTATTTTATTTTTCCTAAGGAAAGGAATGTTGTTAGAAAATCATGGACCATCTTATACATGTAGTTGTGAGAATATACCTTTAACTTCATATTTTCATATTTTGGGTAGATATTTGGTCCTTCTATTCCACTTCTTTTCATTTTAACTTTCTACACAAACTAATGCAGGAGCATCCTGGGTGTAAGAGCAATCTTGCATCACCCAAAAAAATTTCTATTTTTTGAATTCAATAAGGGCTATCTTGTGCAGAGCTGTTATTTATGGAAAGTTACTATTTTTGGTAATTTTCATATGTGCTCAGAATGATTTGATTTCTTTCTTGGAGGTTCATTTTGGTCATATAAGTCTGCCAGTAAAGTTTCATTGCCAGATCAAGTGTATATTAGAAGATATTGAAGATTTTCGGTATTGGCAGCAGGGTACAGAAACTTTGAACTCAGTTTTGAAGGCCTTAGAGGCCCTGAATGAGGTCAAAAATTTGGGTGACAAGCGCTTGTGCTGGTCAAGCCTGTAGAGCACTTTGTGGCATTTCTGAAATGGGGTTATAATAGCCGATCAGGTCAACTGGTGATGACTTATGGTCTTCGGAAGTTGGGCCACCTGAAATGGCAGAAAATAATTTTCTTCAAAATTTATGTTCGGGTTTCAAAAGTTATCTTGAACCGACTATGATGTAATAAAATATAAAATAAAATAATTCTAAGTTTGGTCGGCCTTATTGGCTAAAATTCTGGAACCTTCCCAGGTGGTGCAAAAATTATCTATATAAGGAAGGCTGTATTATTGTCTTAGGCAGTTCAGAATAGTTCTGGGTAGTAGATCTAGGTATTGATTCGAGGCTTTGTCCTATAGAATATTGTAAGGGAATGCCCATGTGGCTTTGCATATTGTAATTCTGAAAGTTTGTAATTCCACATTTGTGGAGATAATAAGAAGCCAATTTTCTCTTCTTGCATATTATTGTTGTTGTTTCTCTATTTTTGTTATGTGTTTGTGGCATTAAAGGGAGCACCCTTCATCAAGTGGTATCAGAGCAAGAGTTCTTGAGTGTGTAAATAGATCACCGACTGTGAGGCAGTTTGTACCAGGACCATGGTTAGGGTTTCAGCGCACATCACGAAAATGTCTCCACGAAGAGAACGTGGCGGAAGAGCTGGTGCTGTGACACCTGAGGTTAGAGAGCTGCAGAGACAAGTGCGAGCATTGCAAGAAGAGATTCACAGAGGAATGAATCTTAATGTCAGAGACAAAAGCGAGGATGAAGCCGAAGAAGAATATCAAGAAGGAGAAGCTGAAATTGTGGACCAAGAGGAAGAAAGACTTTTTCGGGCGATTTCCAAGATTGGGAAAAGACCTAAGATTGAGGTTCCTACATTTTCTGGAAATCTTAACCCAGAGGAATTGATCGACTGGATCAATGAATGTGAGGAATATTTTGAGTATGAATATGTTGAGGATCCTGATAAGGTCAAATTTGCAAAAGCCAGATTGAAAGGTCATGCGAAGATCTGGTGGCAAGAAATTCAATTGGAGTGAAATAGAAGAGGGAAAGATAAAATCACAAGATGGGATCGGATGGTGGATAAATTGAAGCGACAGTTCATTTCTGTTGATTATGAGCTTGACCTACTAAAGAAAATGCAAAGTTTGAAGCAAGCAGGAGGGGTTGAATCTGGTTCGAATGAATAGTATTGAGGAGGCATACCAGTTTGCCCTAAAAGTAGAGGAAAAGCTGAACAAGAAGTTTGAGAGCAGACAACATGGAAGAGGTCGTGGTGGAAGATCTGGCAGACGGTCATATGGTGGCCGAAATGAAGATCCAAAAAAGAAGGATGAGGCCAGTAGCAGTCAGAATCAGAGAGGAAATAATTCCAATTGTTTCCAGGATCAGAGTAATAGAGATCAGAGAGGAAGAGGAAGAGGACAAGGATCTGGAAGAGGAGGCTTCCGTGGAACATGTTTTCACTGTGGAGAAGAAGGTCATAGGGCATTTGAATGTCCTCAGCACCAAGGTAGAATAGACAGGAGAAATGAAGGCTAGGCCAGAGTTTCACATGTAGACAGGAGAAACGCTAATTAACATAAGAGTCTTGCTGAGTGGTGAGAATGAACCTGAACAAAGGAGGAGCCTATTTTGCACTAGATGCAAGTGTGAGGGTAAATGATGTGATGTGATTATTGATAGTGGAAGCACTGACAATTTGGTGTCAAAGGAGATGGTGACAAAGTTGAAGCTCAAGAGACAGAAACACCCACATCCATATCGGATTGCCTGGGTGCAGGATGACCACAAGGTCATGGTCAGTGAATAGTGCCTGGTAAAGTTCGAGATTGGCAGGTACCAAGATGAGGTACTATGTGATATCATCTCTATGGATGCATGTCATATGTTGTTGGGTAGACCATGGTAGTTTGACAGATGTGCTGTACACGATGGTCGTGCGAATACCTATTCCCTGACAAAAGATGGAGTGCGACATAAGCTAAAGCCATTGAAGAAGACTGAAGAAAAGGTATGTGGCAATGAAAGAATAACTTTTGTTGATGGAAGAAAATTCCTAGATGGTATGAGGCATGAGCATGTGTGTTTTGCTTTAATTCCAAAAGCTAGTAAAGAAGAAGTAAAGGATGTACCTGTAGAGGTTACAGATTTGTTGAAGGAGTTTTAGGATATTGTATCTGATAATGTACCTAATGGATTACCATCGGTAAGGAAGATCAGTCATCAGATGGATTTGATTCCAGGAGCCAGTTTTCCAAACAAGGTAGCACACAGAATGACACTTGCAGAAAGTGAAGAGTTGAATAGACAAGTACACGAGTTATTGTAGAAGGGGTTGATTCAAGAGAGTCTGAGTCCCTATGTTGTACCAGCGGTATTAGCACCAAAGAAGAATGGAGAGTGGAGGATGTGTACAGATTCTAGAGTAATAAACAAGATCACAATCAAGTATAGGTTTCCATTGCCACGAATGGATGATATTATGGATTGTTTGAGTGGAGCTGTGTATTTCTCAAAGATAGATCTAAAGAGTGGATATCACCAGATTCGGATCAGAGAGGGAGATAAATGGAAGACTACCTTCAAGACAAAGGAAGGACTGTATGAGTGGTTAGTCATGCCTTTTGGGCTAACCAATGCATCGAGCACTTTCATGCGGCTCATGAATGAGGTTCTGAAAGAATTTTTGGGTAAGTTTGTCATTGTTTACCTGGATGATATTTTGATTTTTATTAAGACATTAGAGGAACATATGATGCATATTCGTATGGTGTTTGAGAAATTGAGAGATGAGAAATTGTTGATTAATTTGAAGAAGTGCAGTTTTGTGAAGAAAGAGTTGGTGTATTTGGGGTTTGTAGTTTCAGGAGAAGGTCTAAAAATGGATCCAGAGAAGGTACATGCTATCCTTGAATGGCCTACTCTAAGGAGTGCTACTGAGGTAAGATCTTTTCATGGTCTAGCTAGTTTTTATAGAAAGTTTATCAAAAATTTTAGCAGTATTTGTGGTCCCTTGACTGAGACAATGAGAGGGGATAGAAAAGAGTTTAAGTGGACTAAAGGGGCAGAAAAGAGTTTTCAATTGTTGAAACAAAAAGTTACAGAACAACCTATTTTAGCCCTTCTAGATTTTAATAAGGCATTTCAAGTAGATTGTGATGCTAGTGGTACTACAATAGGAGCTGTTATGAGCCAAGAAGGTAAACCTATTGCTTATTTCAATGAGAAGTTAAATGATGCCAAGAGGAAGTATTCTATTTATGATCAGGAATTTTATGCTATAATTCAGGCATTAAAGAAGTGGAGACATTATCTACTTCCTAAGGAGTTTGTTTTGTATACTGATCATCAAGCTTTGCAATATTTGAATAGTCAAGGAAAATTGAATCAAAGGCATTTGAAATGGGTTGAATTTTTGCAGAGTTATACATTTGTTTTGAAACACAGGAGTGGAAAGTCTAATAGGGTTGCAGATGCTCTTAGCAGAAGGCAACTATTGCTGACAGAAATGCAAATTGAAGTGATTAGGTTCAAGGAACTCAAGAATTTGTATCCAGAGGATCCTGATTTTGGTGAAGCTTGGAAAGCTTGTACAGAACCTATTACTCTAGATAGGATGAAATGGTTGGATTTCATCATTCAGGATGATATGCTATTCAGAGGGAGTCAGTTGTGCATTCCACGAAGTTCAATGAGGGAGAATCTCATCAAGGAGAAGCATAGCGGAGGATTGGCTGGACATTTTGGTCATGATAAAACCCTTGCTTTGGTTAGTGAAAATTATTATTGGCCACAATTGCAACAAGATGTCAAGAATTTTGTATAGAGTTGCAGAGTATGTCAGATGGTGAAGGGAGTGAAGCAGAATACAAGGTTGTATTAGCCATTACCTGTACCAGAGAAGCCTTGGGAGGATATCAGTATGGACTTTGTTCTTGGTTTACCGAGGACACAGCGGGGACATGATTCAATTTTTGCAGTAGTTGACAGATTTTTGAAGATGGCACATTTCATTCCCTGCAAGAAGACTAATGATGCTGTTCATGTAGCAGAATTGTTTTTTAGAGAAGTGGTGAGACTACATGGTTTGCCAAAGACCATAGTTTCAGATCGAGATACTAAGTTTGTTGGATATTTCTGGCAGACATTCTGGAAGAAGTTGAAGACAGATTTGAAGTTCAGTTCATCACATCATCCACAGACTGATGGACAGACAGAGGTGGTGAATAGGAGTTTGGGAAATCTGCTAAGATGTTTGGTTGGAGATAAGCCAACAGGATGAGATTTGATTTTACCACAGGCAGAATTTGCATACAATAATTCTGTCAATAGGAGCACTGATAAATCACCATTCCAGATTGTATATGGAAGTAGTCCAAGAAATGCATCTGAATTGAGAAAGATAGATAAAGGAGAAATAAGTAGTGCTGAAGCTGAGGATTTTGCAGAACACTTGAAGAACATCCATGAGGAGGTGAGGAAGCATATTAACAAGATGAATGCACAGTATAAGGCTAAGGCAGATGAGAAAAGGAGGCATAAGGAATTTCAGGTTGGCGATGAAGTCATGGTTCATTTGCGGAAGGAGCGATTTCCGGTTGGTACATATAACAAGTTGAAAATGAAGAAGTTTGGGCCATGTAAGATACTGAAGAAGCATGATTCAGGAAATGCATATGAGGTAGAATTGCCTAGTGAGCTGAATATTTCACCAGTGTTTAATATTTCAGATTTGACAGAGTATCACGAAGGAGGTGTTGAAGATGAGGTTGCAGCAGCATAGTGGAGTATTCCAGCAACCAATTCAGATATCAAGGAGATTGAAGATATACTGGACAGTCGTGTTGGCAGAAGCACAAGGAATAGGACATATGAAGAATATCTGGTCAAGTGGAAAGGACAACCTATTGAAGATTCATCATGGCTAACAAAGGAGGAGGTTAACCGTCTTGGTTTTCCTCTGCACACCTGAGTCGTGACAGGGTCACTTCTCAAATTACCTTGGGTGTCTGATGCAGGAGCATCCTGGCTGTAAGAGCAATCTTGCATCACCCAAAAATATTTCTATTTTTTGAATTCAATAAGGGCTATCTTGTGCAGAGCTGCTATTTATGGAAAGTTACTATTTTTGGTAATTTTCATATGTGCTCAGAATGATCTGATTTCTTTCTTGGAGGTTCATTTTGGTCATATAAGTCTGCCAGTAAATTTTCATTGCCAGATCAAGTGTATATTGGAAGATATTGAAGATTTTCAGTATTGGCAGCAGGGTACAAAAACTTTGAACTCAGTTTTGAAGGCCTTAGAGGCCCCGGATGAGGTCAAAAATTTGGGTGATGAGTGCTTACGCCGGTCAAGCTTGTAGAGCGCTTTGTGACATTTTTGAAATGGGGTTATAATAGCTGATCGGGTCAACTGGTGATGACTTATGGTCTTCGAAATTTGGGCCACCTAAAATGGCAGAAAATAATTTTCTTCAAAATTTATGTTCGGGTTTCAAAAGTTATCTCGAGCCGACTATGATGTAATAAAATATAAAATAAAATAATTCTAAGTTTGGTCGGCCTTATTGGCTAAAATTTTGGAACCTTCCCAGGTGGTGCAAAAATTGCCTATATAAGGAAGGCTGTATTATTGTCTTAGGTAGTTCAGAATAGTTCTGGGTAGTAGATCTGGGTATTGATTCGAGGCTTTTTCCTACAGAATATTGTAAGGGAATGCCCATGTGGCTTTGCATATTGTAATTCTGAAAGTTTGTAATTCCACATTTGTGGAGATAATAAGAAGCCAATTTTCTATTCTTGCATATTATTGTTGTTGTTTCTCTATTTCTGTTATGTGTTTGTGGCATTAAGGGGAGCACCCTTCATCACAAACTTACTATAGTGAAGGATATTGTAGCATAGTTACTGTGGGCTTTCCATTTAGTTTACCTATTTCCTCTTTGCTTATATCAAAATTTTATCCTCTTAATTAGACTTAGGGGGTGTTAGCATAACTTAACATTAAATTGTTACGAATAATAGTCCACCAATACAACTGAGAAGGGGGGTGAGTCAATTGTATGACAGATTATTAAACATTGAACTTTGAATAGCAACAATATCAAATCAAATAAACATAATGAATGGCAACACAATAACATAATATTTTTTGTCGAGGAAACCTTGTTAAAGGTAAAATCCTCATGGGAATAAACACCCACTAATGATGTAGTGAGAGTATAGTATCCTTGTTAGAATATCTAGTCCTGTTAGGAGATGATTAAAATATTACAGTACATAGTCCTTGTTAGAAGATAGACCCTATTAGGAGTCAAGAAAATAAGTAGGCTCACTTCCCAAAGAAGGTTATGTCCACCTTCAAAACTCACTATTCGCAACACAAGTGTATGTAAGTAAATACACAATCCTTGAACTGTTCAATAGCAACTATCTTTGCTTGATCAATTCCAATAAAGTTTATAAGTTATCCTCTGCTCTACATCCAACAGTCACAAGATCGTATCTTCCACAATCCTCTTTTACATCACATACATACTACCATATCTTTTCAAAAGAAAATATATTACATATATACCATATTACAAAATAAATGATCGGGTCATCCAATTAGGCTTTCCTAATATACAAATAATTACATAAATCCTTGATAAGATACACGGTATCTAAAACAAGTATACAATAATTACAATTCAATAATTAAGGATCAACATCTGTAATCCATGCTTGTCATTTATAATAAACTCTTCATTTCTGAAGTGGGATTCCAAATAGGTCTTCTCAAGAACACACACCACAACTAATGTCATCCTCCTTTCTCTACCTTGCTAAGATCAATAAAAATTATTCAGTACACTATCAACCATCCCTTAAGCTTGCATACACTGAATCTGCATTTCCTGTAAGATATGCCCAAAACTCAGAGACTTACTATGTCAGCTTCCATTGTCATAGTCCAACAACCAGTCTTCACTAAATCTTTTGTAACTCAGCTAATATTCAATATTACGTCATGTGATCTTAGATATAAGATCATAACACCTTCCTATACACACAACTATGTTCATAGGATCTAAATCATTCGTACATTCTCCATACATTGTAATAACCAGTCTATTCTTTTCATAGAAATATATGTTTACATCAGTGACAAAACATGAATGACAATAGTAGTAATTCCAACATTACTCAATTTAGTGATTAAACATATTAAATTCATCCAACAATCTCCGTAATGCATTAGCAATATCCAACAATCTCCCCCTTTCGTATTGATGGCAACATATGGGAAAATTCATCAACCCAAAAGTATTCTCTCAGTACCTTTATCATATATGTAGTCTCTTTCCCATAGGATTTTCACATAGAATCTTTCCCATAGAATTTTCACATATAGTCTCTTTCTCCCTTTGATAACAATGGAAAAGGGTTCCATAAGACATCAACTATCTTCAACAACTATCTTCAACAATCACTCCCCCGGAGGAGTAGATCCATACATCAAGTCCAGAATATGATAAAGCTTTGAAAACATCTAGACTGATGTATCCCTACATCATTTCATTCTCGCTAGGAGGGGCTAGCAACCCAAGCATACATCTAAGATACTCAAAGGCATCTTTTGGAAATGGTTCTAAAGTAAAGATGTCTTCTATCTATTCTTTTTTACTAATGTATTCCAACTTTATTTCCTTCTTTGCTACTTTATCTCTTAAGAAGTGATACTTAATTGAACTATGCTTAGTTTAAGAGTGCATTGCAAGATTCTTTGACATATTTACTATAATGGTGTTATCACAATGGACAACCACTAGTTCAACAAAAGTTATTCCAATACCTTTCAATATTTTTTTTATCTAAAAAATTTGAGTTCAGATAATTGAAGCAATGACATACTCAGATTCGACAGTAGATTGAGCTATATAGTCTTGATTTTTACTTAGCCATAAAACCATTTTTTTCCCAAGGAAAAATGTACCTCTACTAGTACTCTTCCTATCATTAATATTCCTTGCCCAATCACCATCAGTATAAGCATGTACTTCAAAGTAATCATATCTATCATACCATAAGCCATATTTCATTGTTTCTTTTAGATATCTAAATATCTTTTTTACAATGGCTAGGTGTTTCTCTTTAGGCTCTTCCTGATATCTGACCACAATTCTAACAACATTAACAATATCTAGTCTAGTGTGAGTCAGATATTATAATCCACCAACCATTGATCTATACTTGGTCTAAAAAACACTCTTTGTCTCATCATTATTTGTTAGTTTATGACCGGTCACCATGGGTGTACCAACTAGTTTATAGTCTTCCATTCCAAACTTTTTCACCATTTCTTTAACATGCTTAGTTAGGGAAACAAAAATCCCATTCTTGCTCTGATTTATTTGTAGTCGAAGAAAGAATTTCATTTTACCTATTATGGACATCTCAAATTTATTTTCCATCTCTTTAGAAAATTTCACACATATTTCAGCATTGCCTCCAAAGATAATATCATCAACAAAAACTTCTATTATCAAAATTCCATCTTCACTAGTTCTTAAATACAAGTTACTGTCAGTGAATTACCTTTCTTGAATCCAAGCTGAAGTAAGTATTTGTCTAACCTTTCATACCAGGCTCTTGGTGCTTTATTTAGTCCATATAGTTCTTCTTCAACTTGCATACCATGTCCTCATCTTCGGATAGAGAAAATCCATCAAATTATTCTGTGTATACCCCCTCTTCAAGATCCCCATTTAGAAATGCAAATTTCACATCATCTGATATACTTGAAGTCATTATGTGCAACATAAGCTAGAAATAATCTCACATCTTCTATCCTAGAAAGAGGAGAAAAAGTCTCTTCAAAATCTATGCCTTCTTGTTGTGAATAACCTTTGCATACTAATCTTTCTTTATTTCTTACAACAATTCCTTCATTCATTTTTCTTCTAAAAACCCACTTAGTTCATATCACATTTTTGTCTTTAGGTCTAGGAATTAATTCCCAAGTGTTATTTTTCTTTATCTAATCTAACTCTTCCTTCATAACTTTTATCCAAGATTCATCTCTCCAAGCTTCATTAGCAGTCTTTGGTTCAACTTGAGAAATAAAACAAATTTATTCCCTTATTTTTTATCTAGTCATTATTCCTTGACTTGTATTACCAATAATTTGATACTCAAGATGATTTTTCTTAACATACCTCAAAGTCTTAGGAATCTCAGTAGCCTCATTTATGTCATCATCACAAATGTCATTTTCACATTCAGTCTCAACATGTTCTTCTTCTTCTATAGTGGTGGCCTCCTTGATCTCTGTAATCTGATTACAATCATACATTCTCTCTTGTATCTAAAATTTTTCATCCACCTTCACATTGTTACTTTCACTCATCTTCCTTAATCTTAGGTTCAATCATTTGTAAGCCTTGCTTTTAGTATAATAACCAAGAAAAATTCCTTCATCACTTCTAGCATCAAATTTCTCTATTGCATCATCTCTTTTGATGTAACATTTATTACCAAATATTCTAAAATATTTTACGATAGGAGTATGATTAAATGACAATTCATAAGAAGTCTTACTTGTACCTTCTCTGATTTGAATTCTATCCAATGTGTACACTATTTTCCCAACAGATTCTCTCCAATGCACATGAGATATATTTCCTTCTAACAAAATAATTTTTAAAATTGTAGACTTCCAATCTACCTTAAACTTATATACATATCATATTTTACTTATGGTAATACTGTGTCATTAGGACTTTGAAAAATGTGGATCCTGAATCATAGAGAGCATTAGGAACATCCAAACTATTCTAAATCCATCCACCAATTTTATTTAAAAGGTCTTAAATAATTAATCAACTATTTAAGTAAATAAATTATATAATGCTTATAGTGTCAAACCTGAATTTTAATATTTAGTAATCTATTTTTATTTGTAATTGTAAAATAATATATAACTAGTGTATTTTATAACTTTTACAGGTACATATGTTTTTGAAATAATATCTTGTACAAACCATCAACACAATACATTTTACCTATGTATATCACTTGTCAATATTAAACCACATTTCCCATAATATAACATGATTTTGAGAATTGTAGACTTCCAATGTACCTAAAACTTATATACACATTGTATTTTACCTGGGGGAATAACATGGGGATTAACTATTAAATTTTTATCTGAAGACTTGAAGTGATACATTGTTGTTTTTATAGGTATTAAATTTGTAAACCTTAAAAACTTATTTTTAAGTGTTATTTCCATTATATAATTAGATTGAAATATGCTTGCTTTAAAAGTATTAAAGTTGAATGTTTCTTTTCTGAAGAGTTGAAGGATTGCAGTAATTGCTTTGAAAGATATTAAATCTGAAAAAGTTAAACAATTATTTTCCCAAATATTGTTTCATGTATATTTAACTTTGGATCTCTTTGATAACTTTCTGATTTCCATAATCTATCAATTTTATTGTATCTACCAAAATTTTATAATACTGATTTGGCTGAATCTTTTGCCTATATGTCTATATGTTAAAACCCATTTTATTCTTTATCACTTGCCCTTAATATTTTAATTTTTTTAATATTTCTAATATCATCACTATTGAGTTATATCTTACCCTTAGTATTTTATCTTTTTTCAATATTTCTAATATCATCGCTATTGAACTATATCAAAATATGTTGATGGATTGTTTCGTGGTAATAGACAAATGAGATGGTAACCAATTATTTTAATACCTATTCTTCAGATCTGAGTATTTATCCAACAGACCTTATTGAAGTACCCTATGGTGGATGAGATCTAACTTTTCTATTCCTTCATGGCCGAGACTCTTCACTTGAGGTCTATATTTGGAACTGGAACCGTCATGGTTCAAGATCCTTTAAATTTAAACATTCAAAGAATTCTTTAATTGATTTGGGTGTGATTTATTTTAAACAGTTAGGAGGTTTAAACAATATTCTTAATATTATGATTGTGTTTTCTTTACAATTTTTACAGCAGAATCGAGCTTGATGGATCTCAGAAATCTGTTCTCCGGTTCTACGGCCTACAGTTCATCTTACCGTGGAGTTACAAAGTATGTTCATGTATACATATTTATTTTCATGTATATTTATATATTCGAAAGAGCGGTCTAGTTTTAGATAAGACTATGTGGAACTCAATGTAGGCATAAAGTGACAGGGAGATATGAGGTCAATCTCTGGGACATACCCAATGATAATGTAACTTAGTTGTCAACTGAACATCTTTTTACAGGTCAAAATCGAGTCTTAAGAGTGCCTAACAAAAACCTGTAAGTTAATTAATTTTTTTAATATATTCAATACTTAAAAAGAAAATCCCAGATTTCTTCCATGGTCTTGTTTGAAGGTTGTGTAAATTTCATAAGGAGGTGTTATGTAGGGGGCTTCGAGCAGGAAGAGACCGCTGCCAGAGCTTATGATCTGACTGCGCTCAAATACTGGGGTTTAGAATCTGTTACAAACTTTCCGGTATAGTTTTATATACACTTTCATAATTATTTAACAAATGTGATACTAATATAGACATAATTTCATGAAAAATATATTTTATCATCTATGTTAACAAATTGTTTTGTTATTTTTTCTTTTTAATTTCCGTATATGAAATGCAAATCATAACATATGAGAAAGAGTTGAAAGAAATGCATTACATGTCTAGACAGGAATATATTCATTTTATAAATAAGTATTTGAGTTTCCTACTCTCTATGTATCCATTGACGTTAGACACATATGTATGAAGATTTGTATTCTAATTATCATTCAAAATAATTGAATTTTGAGATAAAATTTATAATTAGATATTGCTTATGTACTCATGCCAAAGTTTAATTCTTAAATTAGATTTTATTGGATTTATAATTGCATGCTCCTGCTGCCCCCTAATATGTGTTAATTTTGCAGGATTAGTGCTACCTTTTCGAGGGGCGCATCAGTTTATCGAGGAGTAAGAAGGTGAGATATAATTCAGTATTCCCTGCACGAGGAGACTAAAGTTTTTTATAACTTTTTATTGGCCTTAGTTTCCTCCTTGAAATCTGTGCGCCCTGCAAAAATCTTTCAGAATTAATCTGACGTCAAAAATGTAATTTGTTTTTCTTCTATTGGCTGGTGCTATTTATTCTCTAGTCTTTTCCTGTTTCCCTGACAATATTAGGAAAAATATTTATGTTTTGTTCATTTTTTAACTTTTTAATTGTTTACCTGGCATCACTCAGAGGTTTCGCTGGCATCATGCATGGTTATTGACAGGCCTTTTGCATATCAATTTAATGTTCGAATCCCAAGTCATACGCTTTCATCTCCTCTCTTGAGAACTAGAGTTTTGAACAGACATTCAAATAATTTGCATTGATTCAACATTTCTTTAATGCTAAATAGAGTTTTTAGCAGTCATTCAAATGGTCATCTCATATTCTCTACAGCCTAAAAAGGATACAAGTAACACAACAGGCCAAGCGGGAGGCAAAATCAAGAGGTACCTTCCAATTAAGGTATACAAATCAAGAGATACCTTCCAATTAAGGTATACAAATCTGAAATGTCCAACAAACGGGTAAGTACTGTATACATATTTGGTATGTGAAATTGGCTACCCTTGCTCATATGTTGGATTGATCCCATGTTCAACAGTTGTTTCTGTCAAATAATTTGAATATTTCGAGGCTCTGTTGAAGAAGAATTCATTTATACGAGGAAGCAGATGATTTCAAAGAATAAAACAGGCTACAGAGCATAGAACATTGCAGTTTTAGGGCTTGAGAGCTTAAAAATTAGGATCACTCGGTACGGTTTCTGTGGTCCAATTTCCCTATCTTGGATGCTTTCAAGTTTTGAGATCCTCTTTCTGTATGCAGCCAGTATATCATTGCATCATCTGGCAATGCATCATTATCCAATAGTTTTCATTGTTGCTGCATTTATCGCTCTTCTATTTGTGTTTATCTCAAATCCGATATGCTCCCACATTTTGTGGTGATTCATGAAGTTGAAATTTCCGTCCAATTTTTATAATATGAGTTGTTTGGTTACAAGGGCTTCCAAAAACTTATCATTATGTGTCATAAGAGCAATAAAATTTGTAAGACACTCATTATGTGTCATAAGAGCAATAGAATTTGTAAGACACAAACTTCAGGAAGAATTGCATTAATGCAATAATCATTCTTTTTGTAGGAATTGTCAAAGAACAAATTCACTGCCATTACCACATTGCACAAGTGAAGATTGACAGAGAGTGTTTTTTCCTACCAGTTCTAACATTTGATCTGATTTTTGAGTCGGAGATATTCAAACTGTGATATGTTCAAGATAATAGTAATTAATGAAAAAAACACTTGTACAAACTATTGAACTAATGATATCTTCTCAATATCAATACCAGAACAAGTACACTTGCTTCTCCTAGTAACTAGGCAATTATTATACAAGAGAATATCGAGTGCACTTTGTTTGTTATGCTTGCATCTTCTATTTAAATATTATTACTGCTACTAGAGCACAAATAAATTTCTCTTACAACTTAAAAAGATCTCTCTTACAACTTAAAAAGACATGACAGTTAAGTTTGAATTGAATTGCAAGGAATGAAGCTAACCTTTAAGCCTATGTTCTATAAGATTAATTTCATTTTGAGCTCTCTTCCTGTCTGCTTTTGTAATCTATATTTATGATTAATAATATCATTGTTGTTGCATTAATCTAATATAAGTTATATTCTGTTTCTATGCTCTGAATTCATTTTCTTGCACAAGGTCTCAATAGGCACTTGTTGGAAGAACATAATAGCTGACATATATCACGTTGTTGCCATTGAATGGGGTTTTGAAATGACCATCCACCAGCCTTGGCATCAGATCAACACTTGCTCCTCTGCTCTTCATAGTTATCCTTTTTGGTGATTTGATTTTAAACTATATTAAAGCTCATAAAAATGCACCAGGCTTTGTAATATAGAGATTTCTTATTGTCACTCTTTTCCATCAGATATATTTCATGGGTGCCAGCAACTTACAATTCCTTCGGACTCCTCAAAAGTCAAAACTATTACAGCCCACACGTATGCAATGAAATTGTCTATATGAATACAAATTCCTTCCTAGTCCTACATTTAGCATGTACAATGGTGGCTTTCACTGTACAATTTATTATGGTGACTTATTTTCCACAGGCTGAGATACCAAAGCTTTAACTTTCATCTTAGAATGCTGACTGCACACACATCCTCTTGCAGCCTCACCTTAGGCCGGGACTCTATCCGCATGCAGCCCTTGTTTAGATTAACTCACAGTTTGGGTTAAAAGTTGGGCTGAAAAATCACATCTTAAATTTTGTTTTTACATGCTTTTCCATCTGAAATAAACTTGGTGTCTTCAATAATGCCTAGGACTATTAGTGCACTTTAAAAGAAATCATTAAACAAATCAAAACTTCAGATATATAGTTCAGACCAATAATCTAAGGATGAAATAGATTTATATTAAACTCATATCAATTGATGGATAGAAATACAGTATTAAGTGTTAAAGTTTTAGGATCATTGTAAATGTAATAGCACTATCTCATTGTTTTTGTTTTCCAAATACAACAATCTCTTGCATTTATATTGAGAATGAGTCAAGAAGAGAGATGTCTATTCATTAATATATAATTAAAATAATGATAATTATGATCACACACACACACACACACACACACACACACACACACACATGTATATATATGTATATCTATGTATATGTATGTATGTATGTATGTATGTATGTATGTATGTATGTATATATATATATATATATATATATATATATATATATATAGATATATATATATATATATATATATATATATATATATATATATATATATATATATATATATATATATATATATAACAACAGAGAGGTGGGGTGAATCAGTTGTTCTCAGGTCCAGATGTATAAAAGCAATCTTTAAACTCTTCAACAAATCAAATCTAATAACCAACACCTACTCGGTCATTACCGATTGCATAACAGAAACATATAATAGTACAGTCCAGTTATCCAATAGCATTTAACTTGTAAAACATAGAAATGTTCAAACCAAAACATTCACACAAGGATCAACACTAGGATTTATAGTGGAAACCCAATTTCAGAAAAACCACTTTGTAACATATTACTATTATGTTCACTCTTCTGAAGTGAGCTCGGTGAAAAGCCAACCCTGTCAAAGATTACAAACACACTGTCAGGTGTGACCTAGTTAAAGGATTTAAACAACTCTGTTAAAAGTGCACCTTGTTATAGGACTTACATACACTCCATTACAATGCAACCTTGTTCAAAGGATTTATACCTATGACTGTTAGGTCAACCTTTGCTAAAAGGATTTTGACTATTACAATGGTTAGAAAGTAGCAGTAATATTGATCTGAGAAATATACAACTCACTTTGCAAATATCAGATCCAATTCCATACACATATGATGGCTTACTTACTATGAATCTTTTCCATCTCCATCAATGATCTGCTCAGAACCTTTCAAGCAATCAAAACACTTCTCCTTCAGCCTTTTCTACTTAGACAGTCAATAACACGAACAATACTTCCAGCATCCACTTCTCTCTCTTTTCAACCTCTTGCTTAGGTTTCCTTAATACTACCTCTATTAGGTCAATACATCTTTTGCCGCTTAATCTCCTTCATAGATCTTAGGGTTAGGTCAGATTCATTAAATCCATCCTACATTATGTTCTTCGGCTATCCGTTTAGAAATATCTCAATTCTCTTAAAGATTTACAATAAAATGTTTTATAGTGCATTAAATACTTTCATACAATCAATAAATAAAGTCAACACATTTTACATAATCCAAAAATTCAACGATGTGGGCTGGAAATCTAAATTCTTCATCAAATGCAAAATACTAACGCTCGGTCAATATTGTGTCCAACTTCTCGGTCTTCTCTAGAAAGCTTGGTCACCACATAAATTGTTTCCTTGGCTAACACTATCTTCCTCAGCAATTAACTGGTGTTCGGTCAACACTAATTTTACTCGGCACACACTAGCTCGGTCGACACAAACAACACTCGGCTTAAACTAGATTTCTTCACTTTTGCTCAGTTAAGCCTACTAGTTTAGTCTTCATTCTTACTTAGATAAATAATACATTGTCTTATCATTGTGCCACATAATCAAGTACTCATTAAAGTATCAAGATAACTCAACCTTTCCTTAGGTGTTGTTGTTACCAACCTTGCCTAACCCCTTAGAAACACTCAAATAGATATAGTAATTTCTTAAATAGCAATAGTCTTACCAGTTAAGGTTTGACATCAATGACAATACAAAAATTGCTTCAATTGCAGTTTCCAACAATCTCCCTCTTTGGAATTGATGGCAACACCATATGAATATCACATGAATTACCAACCAATCCAAAAACTTATCTGTCTATTAGAGAAATTTATAATATCCTTAGCTTCATTCTGATATAGAATCAATTAGCCATGCTTGACCATCCACTGAATTTCTCCCATTGACTTGATCTTCTTACTCTGTGTATTCATTTGTCATCATCTCCCTCTTTGACAAAAATGCCAAAGCAGCAACAAAAACATACATCCTATAGATGTAGATATCATCCTTTCAGTTCAATAGAATATTTCTCGCTCTATCATCTTGCTTATGACTTATTCTGACTTTGTTGTGCTCTTCACAACTCTAGGCTGCTCCTAAAGTGTGATCTTTCTCTGCATCAATTTGTTAGATGTTCTTTGCAGCACACTTGATGCAGTGCTCCTAGCTTGACTAGGCAACCTTAGTTAGGGGAAGGACCCCTAATTGACTTCTCAAGTATTCATGAGCTTTTTTAGGTAAAGCTTTAGTGAATATATCTACTAATTTTTCTTTGGTATTCAAATATTCCGTGCGGACCTCTTTATCTTGTACCAGTTCTCTCAAGTAATGATACTTGATGGCAATGTTTTTGGTCTTTGTGTGCATCACTGGGTTTTTAGAGATGTTGATAGCACTTGTGTTGTCAGAGAAGATAACAATTGGTTTAGTGATTTCTTCTTTCATGCCTAATGACAATTGCTTTATCCATATCAAATCTGAACAATTCATAGTTGCAGCCACATACTCAACTTCAGCAGTAGATTGGGAAATACAATTTTGTTTCTTGCTTGTCCAGGAAACTAATCTTTGTCCAAGAAAGAAAGCTCCACCACTTGTACTCTTTTTGTCATCTAAATTTCCTACCCAATCAGCATCTGTATACACTCTTAGTTCAAATTTGTCATGCTTCTTGTAGTACAATCCATAGTCAACAATTCCCTTCAAATATCTCATGACTCTTTTAACTGCCATCATGTGAGTTTCCTTAGGATTGGCAAAAAATCTTGCCACAATCCCAACAACTAATGCAATATCTAGTCTGCTATGTACAACATACTATAGCTTTCCGATCATAGATCTATACAAAGTCTGGTTAACTTCTACAACATCATCATTCTTAGACAACTTTTTTCTAGTAGCCATGGGAGTACTTACTGGCCTTGAATCTTCCATACCAAAAGTTTTCAGTATCTGATGAACATATTTAGATTGGGTGATGAAAATTCCTTTTTCCATCTGATATACTTGCAAACCAACAAAAAATTTGATCTCCCCAAACATACTCATTTCAAATTCAGTTTGCATTTCATTTGAGAATTTCTTACACAAGGCATCTTGTCGACCAAATATAATATCATCTACAAAGATCTTGGCTAACAGGATTCCTTTACCTTCTTCATCTTTCATATACATATTACTTGTGTCATTTTTCCTTGAGAATCCAATCTGTATTAGGTAGTTGTGCAATCTCTCATACCATGCTCTTGGAGCTTGCTTTAGTCCATATAGTGCTTTATTCAGTTTGCAAACCATGTGTCTTCTATTTGGATCAAAAATTCCTTCTGGCTATTCAATATATACTTCTTCTCCCAATGTACCATTTAAAAATGCAGACTTGACATCCATTTGGTATACCTTGAAACTTTTATAGGCAGCATATACAAGTAGAGTTCTGACTCCTTCTGATTTTGCTACAGGGGAAACTATTTCCCCATAATCTATTCCTTCTTCTTGTGTGTAGCCTTTGCATACCAGCCTAGCCTTGTTTCTTTTGATTTGACCATGTTCATTCAGCTTATTACGAAATACCCACTTTGTCCCAATGACATTCTTATCTTCTGGTCTCAACACTAGAGTCCAAGTATCATTCTTTTCTATTTGGTCAATCTCTTCATTCATTGCTTCTATCCAGTCTTCATTTTCTAATGCCTCCTTTGTTGTCTTAGGCTCATATTCACATAGTAAACATGTTGGATTTCTTGCCTTACTTCTTGTCTGAATTCCAGTATCTTTATCTCCAATAATTTGTTCAGGCTTGTGATGTCTCCTTACATATTGTGCTAGAAAAGGTTCTGCTCTTCTTTCATTTGGCTCATTAGGTTCACCAACGAGATTGTTAGATTCAACTTTTGAATGCTTGGCAGCCTCTTCCTGATACTCGACAACTTCTTCCTATCGCTTAGCACATTCTTCTTCTCTCTTAGTATTGTTATCCTAATGCCTGGCATTGCTTTCCTGAGACTCAACATCATGTCCAGGTTTGTCACTTGCCTCTTCTTCTTCTATATACACAAAACATCTATAATCTTCTGGTACTTTGTTATTGTTAGCTTCATTTTTCTTTGCATACTCATCAACTTTTTTTTTATCTATACTCTGTTAAGAGTATAAAAAATTGTACTTACAAATTCTTTCCAATACTTCTATGCAACATTCTTTTCAATCATTAATGTTCGTGCATAGTTCAAGATAGATCTATTCTTTCTCTCTGCTATATTGTTCTATGGAGGAGTTCTAGGTGCAGACATCTATCTTTTGATCCCTCTATCATTGCAAAATAGATTAAACTCATTTGATGTAAATTCTCCACCTCGGTTAGATATCAGACACTTCGGGTTTTTACCTGTCTCTTTTTCAACCTTAGCCACATACCACTTAAAGAATTGAAAAGCATCAGATTTTTCCTTTAAGAACATTGCATGCATCATTCTAGTATAATCATCAACAAACAGGATAAAATATCTAGCACCACAATAGCTTTGTACACCCATCAGTCCACAAAGGTCAGTATGAACCAAATCTAAGATATTCTTAGAAGTAAAGGTTTTGGTCTTGAAACTAGACTTAGTCATCTTACCCAACTGACATTATTTGCACATTACTTTCTCGGGTTTCTTCAATCTAGGTAGACCTCTTACTTTTTTTTCTTGCTAATTTCTACTAGATTATCAAAGTTAACATGACATAGCCACTTATGCCATAACCAAATATTATCAAGTTGTGCAATCAAACATGTTTCTTCAGATAGGTCTAGATAGAACAAATTACCTCTTGTTTATTCTCCACTTCCAATCAGTTCACCTGTGGCATCAAATATTTTGGCCTTCCTGCGATGAAATTCCACTCAGTAGCTAGTGAAATTAAGTTGTGCAACACTTAGAAAATTATAATTAAGACCCTGAACCCAATAAGCATTTTCACAAGAGATCTTGTCAGTTAGCTTAAGCAATCATTTCCCTCTAACAGGACATGGTGCATCATTTTCAAATTTCACACTCCTACCTTTATAATGGTTTAAGGTATTGTTGTTATATTTTTGCACATTTTGAAATCCTAATTACTAGATGAGCTACTGTAACTAGTTTGCATTATTATGTGATCTGGATTACGATTTGTGTTCATTTCCATTGCAAGTACATGAAAGGGAAAAGAGATAATAATTGCATCTAAGATTACATGTCATATCCTGAGTATGATGTATAGAAAGGAAAGAACTAAAAAGGAAACATTCATATGAGCTCACACATGTCGTGGGCATAGCAAATGCAAGAATTGCATAAATGATTTCATGTATACAGAATTAATGAAGCTAGATGTAGGGGTACTAGACATTGCCTGGTAGGGAGTTGATCTTCTGTGTCCCTGGTGTGCTCCTATGATCCTGAACCTACAAAGAGAGAAAACAAAGGAGTTAGATCCAATGGATCTAAGCAATGAATGGTGCCACAACATCTATAAACATGCATACATGTACTCAGTCATGCACCTCTGGCATGGGCTGTTCTTAGGGCATGTGCATCAAGGAGCCCCTGGAAATAAATGAAGTACCATTTCTTTTACTAATGTGTTTGTTCCATGTGCAGATGAATGATGATGCCCTATGATGTGGGCTCTCTTAGGAGAATCTCAATTTCCTGTAGAGAGACCACATCACAAGTCAAAAACACCCATGCTCAACAATGTAGCATTCAGTGGATGGTAGTATTGGTGAGACATAAAGCCAAATCAAATGGAGCATGGTGAAACAAGGCATGAACCAGATCCAGGAGGCATTCATAGGATATTAGGATGGCATGAATTATGTTCAGAACATAGCTAATGGCAGAGTACACAAATCTATGGACCAAATAGGGCACTTTGTTGCATAGATGTTCAAATGGCACATATACAGGGCACACAATCCCCATGTTTAGAAAAGGTACAACAAATGATGCTTTAAAGATAAAAACTCAATGCATTACATTATGGCATTTCAAATCTGCATTCTATCCATGATAAATTTGTAATTATGAATCTACAAAGGAGGACTTCTATGTTATAAGTTTCCAAGTGATAAACATGTAAAATTATTGCCATGGGTCTGTTATGTAAGCATAAACTGGTGGCACAAATCAAATGGAAAATGCTTAGAGAAGGGATAGATCAAGGAATGATAGCAATAATTTCACTACATCAAGACTACATAATTAGACGGGCAATACTAGCATGATTTTTCTCAGGGAATGGCACCAGTGTACAATAGTGGAATTCACATGTTACAGTAATACCAATACACAATGCAACAGCAGATGTTAATGCCCAGTACTTGGCTTATGCTTAGAGATAGCAATATGTATTAAAGAAAAAGGAAAGCAATTTAGTAATACATGCATTAACCTTTACATTCTCGGGCTACGCATGTGTTGTGGTGCCAACAGAATTCAAAACATACATTCAAGATAATATCTCGGGCCATGGTATGTCAACAGTAAATCAATGCCATAAGTCCCAGGTTTCACGAGCTATACACAGAGTGGCAAGTTATGTGCATGGGCATATTGAAAAAAGCATGCAATAACATATAGTGCCACACCTCAGTGAACATAGATAATAACACCACACAAGTCAAACATGAAGGTCACAACAAGGTGTTAATGCTTATGCCCTCGATGAAGAATACTATGTTCGCGGGCTTCTTCAATAGTATACCATGCAAAGAAAGTAACAGAACAGTTGTGTATTGAAAATAATTCAAAAACATGTCCTCGAGCCTTTGCAATATGTTCTCAGGCTCTAACATACAATGACATTAACATATGACAAAGGGGTTTCAATACCAAATGCAAACAATAACCTTCCAACAAACATCATGCTCTCAATAATACAGACACAACGATAATATGGAAACTATCAGGTTGTGTCTGAAACAACAAAGTGTTGGTGCTAGATTTCATACAACATTCAATATGCTATCATACATAATCAAAAGGTGTCTTCAAAACTAAGAACATTGAGATGCCATGTATCAGTATAACAAAACAAAGGCAAATCCTATGAGTATGTCTCACGCTGTGCCAATTAATATGCTATCAGGTGTAATCTTAGGGTATTCAAACATACCAGTGCTTTCTCATGATCAGGTTATGAAAACACACAAGTACTGACTATACCATAGCCTTCTCAGAATAAAGATGCCCTAGCAATTCAACAACATGCCCTAGTCAGCATTGACAAATAGCAACAGCAACCATGATGCCCTAATGATTGTTTTCATGGGCTCTTCAATACAAGTGCAGTGGGCGGCAATACATTGCCATGAACAAAGGAGCAAACACATACACAGTGCCAAATAAAGGTTATGTAATAAACCCATGCCCTAGCCTTGCATCATTGGGCTTTCAAAACAATTCAACAAGCTATTAGTGCTATCACAATGCTACAATAATCAAATCCAGATATCAAATGCCATAATAGAGATGTGAGGCCACAACAATAGTACATTCATATTTATAATGCCCTAGACTAGTTCTCAGGCTTATCAAACAGAGAGTATCAAAGCAAGGAGAGACTTAGAATATAACCGTACCTTTGCCTTTTGTTATCAAGCCTATTCAAACAAAGATAGCTACCATGCCTTACTAGTAACATAATAATATCATGAAACAATATAGGTGCATACCAATATTATGCCCTCAAAATACAAAGAAATTGGTATCAAATATAGCATAACAAATGCAAAGAGCTAACTATGTTTGATGCCCTTAGAAATAACAGAGAACATGCAGAGATATGATGCAATACTCAATGCAATGCAATAAGAAATATGAACCAGTCCCAATTCAGAGTACAAGGGTTATGCCTTCGAAAATGCAGTAAAATGAAATGTAATTCATTAAACACCTACCTCATGATCAAATTGCCAAAATGTGTTTGCTCTTTCCAGTCTGAAGAATAAAAGGTTTCTATTTTGAGTTGCTGAGGACTTCCAGATATGCCAAGTGTCGAGATGATGTTGCTATTTTGTAGTGATGCCATTTCTTTGAATGAGGGGTTTTCAACATTTTAGCATGTTATCTTTTGTTTTCCCTTTTTAGGGTTAAGTATTAATTGCTATAGTATGCTAAGTTATTCATGGGCATAAGCTTTATTTTGTAAATATTAATATAATTATCTTTTTAAGGGTAATTATATTAATTATTGGTGATGCCATTGATGCCATCATTAAAGTCATTTTGACTTAGGGTGACCTCGGGAGATTTTCTTTACATCACTCATTATTCATGTATGTGGGGAAAGGGCTATTGATTGGTTGAATATATTTTTGAAATGTGGATATGCTTAAAATGTAAATATTATAGGTTTTCTCCTCTTTTTGAGTTGAGATTACCTTTAATATATTTAGAATCCACTTGATTTTAGTAAAGGGAGGATATTTATTAATGTTATAAGTCAATGCAAGACCCTCATTGTAAGATATTTGACATGTGGCATTTAATAAGCCGCTGTCAGAATATCATTATTTTTCATGACTTAGTGGGTCTTGGGTCTCCTTTGGCTAGTCTATTTTAGGGACTCCACTTTTTCCATCCCTGTATATTCTCAGGAATTGGGCATCCAAATTTCAGAGTGATGGGATCATGGTCCTAATGGCTGGCTTTTCTATTCTTGGCGAGGTAGTGGACTTGATGGCAGATTCTTCAGATTTCCTATATATGCCTCTCACTTTGGTGATAGAAGGTAGTTCTTCATTCCCTCATTCTCACGAGGTGAATTTTGTAGCTCTTGTGAAGCAATTTGATATTGTAGCTCCTTTTATTCCAACTAATAGAAAAATTGTTCCCTTCTTTTTCTACAATTTGTGAGTTGGTTGATGAACTTAGTTTTATTTATTGTGATTGATTCTGATCCTTTACATGATAGTATGTTCATTTGATTATTTTGAAAGCATTGGTTTCCTTGGAGGTTTTCAAATCTGTGTGCATGTAGCTATGTTGAGTTGTGAAAATTATTTTTCCTTCTCATTCACATTCAGCGCCTGATTGTTTTCTAAAAGGAAAATCAGATTTGGAAGAGTTGTGGAGTTCTTGTTATGTGCTAGGGTTACATTGTGAGTTTGTTTTCAGTTTGTGGATCTATTCAGTTTGGTGAATCACCTAAGTTAGATCTAGCAATTTCTAGTTTTATGCAATCTCTCTATCCCTTTCCCTTCAAAGTTAATATAGTTCAGGTGATACAAACAGGGAAGCTGGCCCTTAATCTAGAGGTCTATTGTCAAGAAGTAGGCCCGCATCTTGAGAGTATTCTCATGTTTCACGGGATTGCTGGGTTTTATACTTAGCCATCACGGGTGCAATCCCTAGTGACAATAGTTTTTGGCATGCCTGGTGGGACTTTGTTTCCTATTGTTCACTGAGATTTTGGTGTGATCTCAGTGCAATCAGCCTTCAAGAGGTGGTTTGTTCCTCGCACCACGGTGACTCTGAGAAAAATCTACTGGTTGAAGCAGTTCAAGTGCTGATAAGTCTCAGAAAAATATTTTTTACCAGCTCATTTGATGAGAAAGCATGTCGATTCTTAATTCATATTCTCCCTATCACCCCCCATATCATGAGAAAACTACCCATGTTCAGCAGTTCAAGTACCAATAACCCAAGCACCAATTACTGAAGCTCTAGTATCTCAAGCTCCCTTAAACCCTCCAATGGCTCACCCTAGACCACACCCTTTTGTAGCCTTCAATCAAGGTAGCCCTCTAAATTTACAATAGCATAATGATATACCTGTTTCAACCCTCAAAAGTTTGCCTATCTTTATGGGAGAAGATCAAATGTCAGCCATTGAACACATAAGAGATGTGGCATCTCTTTGTGGTCTTCATAATGTCACTCAAGATAATGTTGCTGTGAGATTTCTAGCAGCCTCATTTAAGGGTAAGGCTTTACAATGGTTTAGAAGTTTACCAATTGGTTCTATTGCTGATTGGGATGAGTTAGGAGAAGCCTTGACCAATCAGTTTGAAAATAAATTAGACCATCTTTCACTATTTGAGCACCTAACTGCTATCAAAAGAGCACCTCAAAAATATATGATGGATTTTAATTTCAGATTTCAAAGAACATGGCAAAGAATACCAGCTACCATTAGGCCATCCAACCAACATGCTTTCCTATATTATTTGAGAGCGCTCAATAGTGATAATGTTGTTATGATCTAGTCATTGGGTGGGAATAACCTTCCAGCAACATATGATCTTGCCATAAGGGCTGAGAACAGTCTAATCCTAACTGGGAAGTTAGCTCCAAGACCGCCAATGCCTATTTTTCTAGAGTTACACCCTGTCCCAGAATTAGTTCCAGCTCTAGCATCTATTCCACCTATCCCAGTTCCTACTCAACAAGCTACTAGCCCGGTTGCAAGCCAAGCCCAAGATTTGGATAATATCGTGAAAGCATTGCATACAGTTTCTAATAATTTGGTTACTATGAGTAAGAATTTTGATTCACAAGTTTCCCTGTAGCCTTATCAGCAATACCCACAACCCCTCCAGCAAGTCTATCAGTAGCCTTACCAGCCACCTTATCGGAATCATTATCAGTAGAACAGGCCCCAATTCCAGCAAGGCCAGCAAAATCAAACAAGAAATTAAAACCAAAAAGCCAACAAACCTTAGAATCCTAACACTCCTAGTGTCTCTAGGGAGTTGGTTCCTGTGGCTCAAAACAACATGGTACAAAATTATCAATGGGGATGGCCATGCAATTAGTAACATGTTCAAGGAGTTTGTCCAGTAGGTTTTGCTCAGGCCCTCATGGTATAGAATAATGTAGCTATGCCACAAGAGATGGTCCAAGGACCAGGCTAGCAATGTCCAGTTGCCACCACAAGTGAGGTTTAGCCTCCTGAGATGGCATTGGTGAACTTTTTGAAGGAGGACTTTTGTGGGGTGATTTTTTCACCTAATGACAACTCAACTTATACTCTTGTTGCTACCACTGCACAAGAAATATCATAGATCCAAAAGAAGATACTTCATGCTACCGAGGAGAACCTAGAAGCTTTGTAGACTAGACAGGAGACTCACAAGGTTCAGATCCCAAGATTCTTGCCTGGTAAGCCCACTAGCACTCCTATTCAAATTCCAAGCTTTAGGATTTCTCCTTCAATCCAGAATCTTAGTCAAAAGGAGCCTAATCTCCATACTTCTTTTGAGCCTATTCATGACCCTCTCTCAAATTTTCAGCCACTTCACCCTACTCCTATAGAGGAGATACCTGTAATGTTTGACTTCCTATATGATGGTTAGCTTGTCCTACAGCAGATTAAGCCCTATGAGCCAATTCCTAAAGAGATCCCTACACCTCCTAGCATTTCAAGAAACTAGGGAGAGGATGAGTCTTATCCTTTCGATGTACTCTTTCATGATGAAGTTGAGGAACAAGTAGATTTATCATGTAGTGATGGGTTACAGCAGCCAGATAGTGATCAGGAAGCAAAAGAAGGTGAGAGTCTAGCTGATTTGTTTGAAGAGATGCCTTCTTATATTGAGCAAGATGAAATAGTATAGGATGCACTAATTGAGACCACTCATTATGAAAAGAAAGATGATTTGGTTGTTGCTAGCTTAGAACAACAGGATAATTTTGATTCTATGGTAAATGCTTTATGGTTACATTTTCTTTGTGTCCCTCATCTTCCTAAAATAAATGATAACATGTATGTTCCTAAGGAAGTCCTTTCATTTCAAGAAGCTAATGTTGTACCAGTGATTGAGCCTAGACATGTTTGCAATAAAGTGGACAATGAATCTCAGGATTCATGTTTCCTGGATCATGAGATGGGGGTAGTTATTAAGGACCTAATGCAGTTTGATAACTTGGATAAGCTATTGGATGTTCTAGTTGATGAGGAGGATGATCCTTGAACTATAGAAGAAGAAATGTTGAAGAAGACTATCATGGAGGGGCCAAAATTTGAAGATGTTGCTAAAGATGTTTGTAAGATGTACACTGAGCAACAAGAGAGGCTTGATTTTATTCTTTCTAGGGGGTGTCCTATCTGATACCTAGCACAGATGGGGTCAAGAAAGGCATCTATACTTAATGATTTGATGGTGGGTGATGTCAAGAGTTCTCTCATTAGTGACCCAAAGCTTATTCAGTTTTATCAGTCTCCCTGGGAAGGCAACACTTATTATCTAAGCAAGGTGAGTTGTCTGGACTACGAATTCCAAGAGTTGACATGCGAGATAGTTCAATATGTTTTTGTATTTCATATTCTTCCTATCGGCATTAAGTGTGCAAGATATAATATTTTGAGAAGAATGGGAAGCTATTTTAACAATCCAGTTAATGGATTTGTTTAACTAGTTTGCTGACATTGGTTAGAGTAGGGTAGAGTAGAAGCTTTATTTCCTATTTCCCCTAAGTGCCTAGCACAAGGTTGTTTCTAGTTCAGTTTTTAGTCTAGCTTGAGTTGCAATAAGCCAGAGAGGTTATCTCTGGCAGTGAATTATTTTGTTGGGAGAAGGAGGTTGTTTTGGTTGGGAGCTAGGTTTAGTTCTATGGCTTAGGGAATCTATTGCCCAATGGATCTATCAGGCAGTTGGTCGGATGCTTAGTAGGAAAGCACTCCAAAGAGGTCACCAGAATGTTGTTATATTTTTGCACATTTTAAAAGCCTAATTACTTGATGACCTACTGTAACCTAGTTTGCATTATTATGTGATCTGGATTAAGATTTGTGTTCATTTCCATTGCAAGTACATGAAAGGGAAAAGAGATAATAATTGCATCTAATATTACATGTCATATCCTGAGTATGTTGCACAGAAAGGAAAGAACTGAAAAGGAAACATTCATATGAGCTCACACATGTCATGAGCATAGAAAATGCAAGAATTGCATAAATGAGTCCAAGTATACAGAATTAATGAAGCTAGATGTAGGGGTACCAGACATTGCCTGGTAGGGAGTTAATCTTATGTGTCCCCGGTGTGCTCCTGTGATCCTGAACCTGCAGAGAGAGAAAATAGAGGAGTTAGATCCAATGGATCTAAGCAATGAATGGTGCCACAACATCTATAAACATGCATATGTGTACTCAGTCATGCACCTCTGGCATGGGCTGTACTTAGGGCATGTGCATCAAGGAGCCCCTAGAAATAAATGAAGTACCATTGTTTTTACTAATGTGTTTGTTCCATGTGAAGATGAATGATGATGCCCTATGATGTGGGCTCTCTCAAGAGAATCTCAATTTTCTGGAGAGAGACCACATCACAAGTCAAAAACACCCATGCTCAATAGTGTAGCATTCAGTGGATGGCAGTATCAGTGAGACATAAAGCCAAATCAAATGGAGCATGGTGAAACAAGGCATGAACTAGATCTAGGAGGCATTCATAGCATATTAAGATGGCATGAATTATGTTCAGAATAGAGATAATGGCAGAGTACACAAATCTATGGACCAGATAGGGTGCTTTGTTGCATAGATGTTCAAATGGCACATATACAGGGCACACAATCCCCATGTTTAGAAAAGGTACAACAAATGATGCTTTAAAGATAAAAAATCAATGCATTACATTATGGCATTTCAAATCTGTATTCTATAAATGATAAATCTGTAATTATGAATCTGCAAAGGAGGACTTCTATGTTCTAATTTTCCAAGTGATAAACATGTAAAATTATTTCCATGGGTCTGTTATGTAAGCATAAACTAGTGGCACAAATCAAATGGCAAATGCTCAGAGAAGGCATAGATCAAGGATTGATAGAAATAGTTTCACTACATTAGGACTGCATAATCAGACGGGCAGTACTAGGATCATTTTTCTCAGGGCATGGCACCAATGTACAATAGTGGGATTTGCATGTTACAGTAATACCAATACACAATGCAATAGAAAATGTTAATGCCCAGTCCTCAGCTTATGCTTAGAGATAACAATATGTATTGAAGCAAAAGGAAACCAATTCAGTAATACATGCATTAACCTTTACATTCTTGGACTATGCATGTGTTGTGGTGCCAACAGAATTCAAAACATACATTCAAGATAATATCTCGAGCCATGGTATGTCAATAGTAAATCAGTGCCATAAGTCCCAGGTTTCACAAGCTATACACAGAGTGGCAAGTTATGTGCACGGGCATATTGAAACAAGCATCAAATAACATATAGTGTCACACCTCAGTGAACATAGATAATAACACCACACAAGTCAAACATGAAGTTCACAGCAAGGTGTTAATGCTTATGCCCTCAATGAACAATACTATGTTCTCGGGCTTCTTCAATAGTATACCATGCAAAGAAAGCAACAAAACAATTGTTTATTGAAAATAATTCAAAAAAATGTCCTCGAGCCTTTGCAATATGTTATCGGGCTCTAACATATAGTGACATTAACATATAGCAAAGGGGTTTCAATACCAAATGCAAACAATAACCTTCCAGCAAACATCATGCTCTTAGTAATACAGACATAATGATAATATGGATGCTATCGGGTTGTGTCTCAAACAACAAAGCGTTGGTGCCAGATTTCATACAGCATTCAATATGCTATCATATATAATCAAAAGGTGTCTTCAGAACTAAGAACATCAAGATGCAATGTATCAGTATACCAAAACAAATGCAAAGCCTATGAGTATGCCTCGCGCTGTGCCAATTAATATGCTATTAGGCATAATCTTATGGTATTCAAACATACCAGTGCTTTCTCATGATCAGGTTATGCAAACACACAAGTACTGACTGTACCATAGCCTTCTCAAAACAAAGATGCCCTAGCAATTTAACAATGTGCCCTAGTTGGCTTTGACAAACAACAATAGCAACCATGATGCCCTAATGATTGTTTTCACGGGCCCTTCAATACAAGTGCAGTGGGTGAGAATACATTGCCATGAATAAAGGAGAAAACACATACATAGTGCCAAATAGAGGTTATGTAATAAACCTGTGCCCTAGCCTTGCATCATCAGGCTTTCAAAACAATTCAACAAGCTATCAGTGCTATCACAATGCTACAATAATCAAATCCAGATATCAAATGCCATAACAGAGATGTGAGGCCACATCAATAGTACATTCATATTTATAATGCCCTAGCCTAGTTCTCAGGCTTATCAAACAGAGAGTATCAAAGCTAGGAGAGCCTTAGAAAATAATTGTTCCATTACCTTTTGTTATCAGGTCTATTCAAATAGAGATAGTTACCATGCCTTGCTGGTAACGTAATAATATCATGAAACAATACAGGTGCATACCAATATTATGCCCTCAAAATACAAATAAATTGGTATCAAATATAGCATAACAAATGCAAAGAGCTAACTATGTTTGATGCCCTTAGAAATAATAGAGAACATTCAGAGATATGATGCAATAATCAATGCAATGCAATATGGAATATGAACCAGTCCCAATTCAGAGTACAAGGGTTATGCCTTCAAAAATGCAGTAAAATGAAATGTAATTCATTAAACACCTACCTCGTGATCAAATTGCCAAAATGTGTTTGTTGTTTCCAGTCTCAAGAATAGAAGGTTTCTATTTTGAGTTGCTAAGGAGTTCCAGATATGCCAAGTGCTGAGATGCTATTGCTATTTTGTGGTGATGCCATTTCTTCAAATGAGGGGTTTTCGACATTTTAGCATGTTATCTTTTGTTTTCCCCTTTTAGGGTTAAGTATTAATTGCTATAGTATGCTAAGTTATTCATGGGCATAAGCTTTATTTTGTAAATATTAATATAATTATCTTTTTAAGGGTAATTATATTAATTATTGGTGATGCCATTGATGCCATCATTAAAGTCATTTTCACTTAGGGTGACTTAGGGAGATTTTCTTTACATCACTCATTATTCATGTATGTCGGGAAAGGGCTATTGATTGGTTGAATATATTTTTGAAATGTGGATATGCTTAAAATGTAAATATTTTAGGTTTTCTCCTCTTTTTGAGTTGAGATTATCTTTAATATATTTAGAATCCACTTGATTTTAGTAAAGGGGGGATATTTTTTAATGTTATAAGTCAATGCAAGAGCCTCATTGTAAGATATTTGACATGTGGCATTTTATAAGCCACTGTTAGTATATCATTATTTTGCATGACTTAGTGGGTCTTGGGTCTCCTTTGACTAGTCTATTTTAGGGACTCCACTTTTTTCGTCCCCCTATATTCTCAAGAACTGGGCATCCAAATTTCAGAGTGATGGGATCATGGTCCTAATGGCTAGCTTTTCTATTCTTGTCGAGGTAGTGGACTTGATGGCAGATTCTTCAAATTTCCTATATATGCCTCTCACTTTGGTGATAGAAGGTAGTTCTTCATTCCCTCATTCTCACAAGGTGAATTTTGTAGCTTTTGTGAAGCAGTGTGATATTGTAGCTCCTTTTATTCCAGCTAATAGCAAAATTGTTCCCTTCTTTTTCTACAGTTTGTGAGTTGGTTGATGAACTTAGTTTTATGTATTGTGATTGATTCTGATCCTTTACATGATAGTATATTCATTTGATTATTTTGCAAGCATTGGTTTCCTTGGAGGTTTTCAAATCTCTTTGCATCTAACTATGTTGAGTTGCAAAAATTATCTTTCCTTCTCATTCACATTCAGCACCTAATTGTTTTCTAAAAAGAAAATCAGATTCGGAAGAGTTGTGGAGTTCTTGTTATGTGCTGGGGTTATATTGTGAGTTTGTTTTCAGTTTGTGGATCTATTCAGTTTGGTGAATCACCTAAGTGAGATCTAGCAATTTCCAGTTTTATGCAATCTCTCTATCCCTTTCCCTTCAAAGTTAATACAGTTCAAGTTATACAAATGGGGAAGCCAACCCTTAATCCAGAGGTCTATTCTGAAGAAGCAGTCCCACATTTTGAGAGTATTCCATGTTTCACAGGATTGCTGGGTTTTATACTTAGCCATCATGGGTGCAATCCCTAGTGACAATAGGTATCAAACTTACTCTTATCTCCAATCATATGATGTGAACAACCACTATCAATAATCCATTTATCATTTTTGTTCACATAAGATATCAATGTAGTTTTCTCATCCTCATCAGATTCATCTTTCATTGCAACATAGACAACTTCAATTTCAAGATCATCAAAGAAGACACTTTCAGTGTCAGTCTCTTCTTTAGCAATGTAGCAGGATTTCTTACATTTCCCTTTGTAGTCCTTGTATCTTTGGTAACCTCTATCTTCTCTTTTGTCTTTATGTTTTTTGTCTCTTTCTTCATCCTTATTATCCCTTTCAGGACATCTAACAGTTATATGACCAACTTTATTACATGAAAAACATATAATAGGGAGTTTACCTTTGTACCTTCTTTTTCCCCTTTTCAGTCTTCTAGACATAAGAGCTTCTAGATCCTCAAGTTCTTCATCAGATGTGTCACTGTCACTATCACTATCACTTTCACTATGCATCTTTCTTTTTCCTTCTTTGACTTATTCAGAACCATTTGTGAATTAAAAGCAAATTCAATACTACCAACAGTGTAGTTATCATAGTTATAAAGTTCAAAAGTAGTAAGCTTACCAGCCAAACTTTCTAAAGTAAGGGCATTAAGAGAGTTACATCTAGATGGATTGTAGAAATTTTGATTACATAGATAGGACGTAGAGTTCTCAATACTTTTCCTATTACAATTTCATCCTCAATAGTTCCATTTGCTCCTCTAATAGCATTTACAACTTCTTTTATTCTACCACAATATTGTGCAATATTCTCACCTTCTTGCATTCTCATTTCATCAAATTTACCTATTAGTCTCTCAGCATTTTCTCTAACACATTCACATCACCACCATAAATGCTTGCAAGGGTGTCCCATATTTTCTCTACAGTACTACAATCTTTGATGTTTTCAAATTCTAGATAACTTAGGGAAGACACAATCTCCAACATTGCTTGGTTGTGCTCTTGTTTAGCTTTCATTTCCTCGATAGTGAGAGGTGCAATAGGAGTGAAATACTCATGCTCAATGTATTACTTAGTAGAATAACCAATACTGGCCAGATGCAACTTCATCAAGCTTTTCCATGCAGGGAAGTTTTCCTTATTCAACTTTGGTACTTCCTTTTTATACATCTTAATCATTTTCTTCAATTACCTTCAAGCTTGTTCTTTTGCAAGCACCAACCTGGCTCTCATACCAATTATTAATATGATTTAGAACAACAGAGAGGGGGGTGAATCAGTTATTCTCAGGTCCAAATGTATAAAAACAATCTTTAAACTCTTCAACAAATTAGATCTAATAACCAACACCTACTCAGTCATTACTGATTGTATAACATAAACATATAACAGTGAAGTCCACTTATCCAATAGCATCTAACTTGTAAAACACAGAAATGTTCAAACCAAAACATTCACACAAGTATCAACACCAGGATTTATAGTGAAAACCTAATTTGGGAAAAACCACTTTGTAACATGTTACTATTATGTTCACTCTTCTAAATTGACCTCGATGAAAAGCCAACCCTATCAAAGGTTACAAACATACTGTCAGGTATGACCCAGTTAAAGGATTTAAACCACTTAGTTAAAAGTGCACCTTTTTATAGGACTTACATACACTCCATTAGAATGCAATCTTGTTCAAAGGATTTATACCTATGACTATTAGGTCAACCACTGTTAAAAGCATTTTGACTATTACAATGGTTAGAAAGTAGCAGTAATATTGATCTGAGAAACATACAACTCACTTTGCAAATATCAGATCCAATTCCATACACATATGCTAGCTTACTGACTATGAATCTTTTCCATCTCCATCATTTTTCTTTTCAGAACCCTTCAAGCGATCACAACACTTCTCCTTTATCCTTTTCTGCTTAAACAGTCAATAACATCAACAATACTTCCAGCATCCACTTCTCTCTCTTTTCAACCTCTCGCTTAGGTTTCCTTTTAGAAATATCTCGATTCTCTTAAAGATTTACAATAAAACATTTTACATTGCATTAAATACTTTCATACAATCAATAAATAAAATCAACACATTTTACATAATCCAAGAATTCAACGATGTCGGCTGGAAATCTGAATTCTTTATCAAATGCAAAATACCGACGCTCGATCAATACTGTGTCCAACTTCTTGGTCTTCTCTGGAAAGCTTGGTCACCACATAAATTATTTCCTCAGCTAACACTGTCTTCCTCGACAATTAACTAGTGTTCGGTCAACACTAATTTTACTCGGCACACACTAGCTGGGTCAACACAAACAACACTCGGCTTAAACTAGATTTCTTGACTTTTGCTTAGTCAAGCCTACCAGTTTAGTCTTCATTCTTACTTAGATAAAAAATACATTGTCTTATCACTATGTCATATAATCAAGTACTCATTGAAGTATCAAGATAACTCAACCTTTCCTTAGGTGTTGTTGTTACGAACCTTGCTTGTCCCCTTAGCAGCACTCAAATAGATATAGTACTTTCTTAAATAGTAATAGTCTTACCAGTTAAGGTTTGACATCAATGACAATACAAAAATTGCTTCAATTGCAATTTCCAACAATATATGTGTGTGTGTGTGTGTGTGTGTGTGTCTATATATGTGTGTGTATACATACATACATACATACATACATACATACATACATACATACATACATACATACATACATATATATATATATATATATATATATATATATATATCTACAAAACATCAACACTCCCTCTTAGCTAGGGAGGATAAATAAATCCAATGTCAACACTTAAGACACTTGACAACATCAATCATATGATGTATGAAATAAAGGCACCATCCTCAAGATGTAGTCAATAGAAACACAGTCTAAATATGTGGATTACCTCCATCGGTGATTATATCCACAAGTTCTCAGGTGGATTGCCTTCATTGGTGATTCTATCCACAAGCTCTCAGGTGGATTGCCTCCATCGACAATTCTATCCACACATTCTTTGGTGGATTGCCTCCATTAGAGATTCTATCCACTTGATATGATGAGTATTGGCCTATCAGAATGTCAACACATGAGATTCACCAAATACTCTGAGTATTGGCCTATCAGAACATCAAGATATGATATTCACCAAGTACTCAATAAGGTACTAGCCTGCAAAATATCAACACATGATATTTTAAAAATACCTATCATATATCTATACAAACAATTCATAGACCGTCAATATCATCTAACACTTAGTTGTTGATTTACAAGATATATCTATACAAATAACTTATAGACCGTCAATTTAATGACATCTAACACTTAGTTGTATCTTTACAAGATGTATCTATACAAGCAACTTATAGACCATCAATTTGATGAAATCTAACACTTATTTGTTGCTTTACAAGATATATTTATGCAAACAACTCATAGATCATCAACTTAATGAAATCTAACAATTAGATGCTACATTAATTCATCACGATCTATTTCAACATTATAAATAATGTATATCATGATTTAAGTTATTGTAAGATCGTCACCTTCCAATAACTTCTACAAATACAAGTGATAATCATTTGGAATTTATCACTTCCTCATGATTTACACAGAGGGAAGGTCCATGAAAAACATTCATGATTCATTAGTATAATAATCAATTATATCAAGTTTACCTCAGAAGTGTTTCACCTTCAATAGTGAACTCCCTCTCAATCAATATGATCAAGATTGTCACAAGTTGACTGAACCATCTAGTCCCTCTGAAGCTCATGTTTATCAACTTCTTGACCTCTTTTGAATTGTCAGACTACCTTTTCATTTAGTCTCAATCATCAATTTGTTTGCAAGCATCAAATTCTTTCTCCCTTTAATGCAATTATCTTGTACTTCTGTCCTGAAGGTATGTTAGAGAGAGATTACAAATAGCTCACTAAACTATTTCGACTAGAAATACCAATGATAGAAGAATAAAATGTTTTACTAACCAATAGTATAGCATGAATTACAAACTCAAAAATTATGTTCATTAATAAAACATGAAATACGTATCTTTTATAAATTTCAAGTATTTCATTCTGTAACGTGAGCCCATATAGAAAATATAATGCAAATTCACATAATGATGTTATCATTCTCAAATATTATTCCAATTCTTCACATGAACTATATTTAATATCCAAAGGTTCTATACACTCTCACAACCTTCAATCTTATTAGATCTCTCTTCAAGTGATTAGGCTTTTAAAGAAGGAACCTCGCTCTTTTTAATATTTTTTTTCATAGACCCTTACATAGTTAGTCATAACATTTGAATGTGACATTCTCTTTTCAATCACTACAGTGAGATTCTTTTGAATTTGTTTATCACCAAAATATCCTAAATTTAGCAAAATCAAACGGTTCATTTGGGAGATATGGTCTTCGTACTGAGACAGTATTTTCTGAGATAGTCACACATTCACCATCAACAAACTACTCTCTTACATTTGCAACTTGACTCTGATACCATGTTAAAGTTTTAGGATCATTTCAAATGTAATAGCACTATCTCAATGTACGTGTTTTCCAAATACAACAATCTCTTGCATTTATATTGAGAATAAGCCAAGAAAAGACATGTCCCTTCATGAGATATGTCTATTCATTAATATATAATTAATATATAATGATAATTATGATTACACACACACACACACACACACATCTATATATATAATATCTCTTGAGTATTATATTAATTTCTCTAATATTTACATAATATATATATATATATATATATATATATATATATATATATATATATATATATATATACATATATATATATATATATATACATACATATATATATATATATATATATATATATATATATATATATATATATATATATATGTATGTATGTATGTATGTATGTATGTATGTATGTATGTATGTATGTATATATATATATATATATATATATATATATATATATATATATATATATATATACATACATACATACATACATACATACATATATATATATATATATATATATATATATACATATATATACATACATATATATACATACATATATATACATACATACATATATATACATACATACATACATATATATATATATATACACACACACACACACACACACACACACACACACACACACACACACATACATCTCATATATACTAAATATATACATACATTTCTTTACTAGTGTTGACTAAATATTTATTCAACAGAAGCTACAAAACATCAACATTGAGACAATGATGCTAACGATATAACTTGGTGGGTACATAAATGAAAGCAAGTGGCAGGCTAGAATTACGAACTTTGCAGAGAAAATAATTTTGCCCATGGGAACATTCGGTGCATACACACAGTTTATATATATATATATATATATATATATATATATATATATATATATATATATATATATATATATATATATATATATATATATATATATATATATATATATATATACTAGTGTTGACTAAATATTTATTCAACTGAAGCTTCAAAACATCAACATTGAGACAATGATGCTAACGATATAACTTGGTGGGTACATAAATGAAAGCAAGTGGCAGACTAGGATTACGAACTTTGCAGGGAAAGTAATTTTGCACCTGGGAACATTCGGTGCATACACACAGTTTATAGTATAATGTTTATAATAAATGCAGTGCATTCAGCTATATTTAATTAGAAATGCATCATATCATCAAACTGGATTAAATGGTTAGTGATTTTCGTGTAACTCACAAAGACTGGGGAAGAGGCGGCAAAAGATTATGACATTGCGGCCATCAAATACAAAGGACTAAGAACTATTACAAGCTTTGAAAAAGCCAAATATGATGTCAAATCCATCATGAGCGAAGAACAAATAGTAAGACGGAAAGAAGAGCGCACTAGTACTAGAGTTCAGGATACAGTAAGCAGTAATAAGAAAATTCTGAAAGATGCAGCTAATGCTAGAGTTGAGACTAATATGAAGAAATCTTTCATCGCTACTGGTAGCACAGAGAGCTCACTGATAGCCACAATCAACCATTCCAATATTTCTTTCAGACCATCTAATGCTTCCCTCTGAACAGCCTATTCAAGCTTCTCCTGCAATGGCATGCAATCAGAAACTGAACCCTGCAGCACAATCATTGATGCCCACAAATAAAAACAATGGTTTCCTATAAAATCTGATCGGCCTAAAACCTGGGGCCATTTGTGAGCATGGAATATCAAAAAGTATGGCATCTGCTCGAGGACTGATAATGGAGAATTCACCTCTTCCATCTCATAGTTTTTGAATAAGTCAATTCATTTATAGCCAAGAAGAATTGGCAGCTCAATTCATTGATGCCCAAGAAGAATTAGTTTCATCAAAGGCACCAGCCTATGAAAATAGAATGTCTGTGGGTGCCTTCACAAGAAGCTTAGTCTTCTCTCCTGGGCAGCCCTCAGGTACTGTGAGAACTGATTACGATAATGTAATAATGGCTGAGAGAAACTGGATAACATGCTCTCTTGAGTATCCAAAAAGTGGACCTCATGGAACGCAAGCATGCCATACTTCTCAAAATGAGCCAACTGCAGAGACAACATGTCAAGCTCCTGTTATGTTCATTATCTAGAGTGATCTAAGGATGTGAACGTCTTAGTCATTTGAAATAGGTTTTTATCTCTTTCTCACCATGCTGCTTATTTTACAGAATAATTTATCCCTTTCGGACTATGGATAGTCCCAAGATAGTATAGTAAGAAGTTAGTTTAATATGTCTTTTGTCATTTTTAAGACTAAGGCTTCATCCTTTAGTAATAAATCCTGACTTAAACAAGCTTTCCAGAACTTCAATTTATGGTATAAGTTGAACATTCAAGTAACACAAAGGGTTTTAACTATCAAGATAATGTTGTGACTTCTCTTTTACTCTGTGTCTTTCTCTTATAAACCAAGGAACATGTTTGGGAAAATAAGCAATCAGGGAACATGTTTGTAAGAGACAATAATCAGTGCTGACATTATACTGATATCAACTTGTGGATCTTTCACACACTACTGCTCAACTAACATAGGCAGAAGAACAAACTGGCCTATCCTGAAAGTGTTAAAGTTTAGGATCATTGCAAATGTAATAGCATTATCTCATTGTATGTGTTTTCCAAATGCAACAATCTCTTGCATTTATATTAAGAATGAGCCAAGAAGAGACATGTCCCTTCAAGGGACATGTCTATTCATTATTATGTAATTAATATAATGAAAATTATGATTACACACACACACACACACACATATATATCTTGAGTATTATATTAATTTATCTAATATTTACATAATAATAATAATTATTATTTTATCAATTTAACTATTTATTTATTATGAGAATATTTATAACTTAACTTTATATATACATATATATATCAATGTATATAATAATATAAATTATTATTATATATATATATATATATATATATATAAAATAAATCATTTCTCATAAATCATATAGTCAATATTATTTATCTGACCAATGCTACAAACATCAACAGAAAGAACAACAAACAAGAAGACTATATTATAGTTTTTACAATGGTCATGAAAAATGATTTAAGAAAAATTGCTAATTATGCATTTACTACTTCCCAAAAATCTACGGTGAAAAACAACTTATAAATAAATTGATTTATGAAGATCTCCTCCAAACTAAAGGCTGCATAAAGAAAAGAAAATAAAAATAGATTATACAAACTGCAATTGCTAATAATGCTGTAATTACGCTTAATGTCTTTGGTTAGTTGTAATTACACCTACTGATGTTGGAACTCTATGTTCTTTATCATAGTACTGTTGCTGTTATTAATAAGTTGAATTTTCTTTTTAACAATTGTAATTTTTTCTAGATACTTCTAATGCATATGACTTGCCCCAACTTACAATAGGGGCAAAATATATTTCGTTTCAGCTAACGAAAGAGGGTGTGTCTTAAAGAGTTGATACTATGCATTAACTGTAAGTAAGTATAATTTTCCACGTACCGGTGGAGAATGTCAACAATGCATTTAATTTAGAAGTTTCTTGTCTCCCTTCCAACACTTCTGCCACCATTTTCCACCAATTTCTACTGACATGTAATTAGCATGTGCTTTTGTAACTGAAATAATCTCCATAAAATTCTTGAGCCTCTATAAAAAGAAACTTGTATTTACGTTTTATGCAGGCAATACACATTTGAGTTTATTGTGCGGCAGCACAACTTGAGTGTTCCATCTTTTGTATTATTTTCTTCCTTATTTTTGTCCACCAATATTGTGGTATCAGAGCATAGGAAGTTGCAGATTGGTGTCATTCTGGATAAAAATTGAGAAGCTAGTATGTGAAGTAGCAGATTGAAATTGTTGAAGTTCTGGAGACCAAGGTTGTTTCCAAATCATAGAAGCTGAAGGATTTTTAGTGTTGTGCAGATTCATGGCTTGAGGAGAAGATCATCACTTGTAATAGACCATAGGAGAACGTAGGAATAGGAGGTTTATTCTGCTATTTTATTTTGACCAAATAGAACTAGTAGCAAATTGTTGTTATTAAGAACAAGATAACTGTTGGTTTAATTTTAATGTCTGCTAAAAATGATATTTCTTGCAATCAAAGTCATTGCATAAAGATAAATTTGAAGAAAATATCCAGGGCATGTGAGATTTGGAGCATTTTTCAACAGAGGTAATGATGTTAATATGAGCACGAGCTTGAAGAATTTACCAAGGGTTTAGTTGTTGTTTGCATAAAGAAAGGATATCAGCGCTGCTCTAAATTTTGATGTTTTTTTTTTCTTTGATTTTTTTTTTGGGGTATAAGTATGGCATTGAATCAATTTATGATTCCAATATTTTCTGGCAACAATTATGATCACTGGGCATTTAGGATGAAATAAACATTTTTTTCTCAAGAATAATTGGAGATTTGTTGGATTTTCATAATCAAAGCTGATTGTCTTTAGCCTCTTTATTTGACTTTATTTTTGATAAAGTTTTAAGTCTGATATTTTTTAATAGACTTTGAAAGCTAGGTTCAAATCAGATTTGGAAAAATCTGATTTCTTCCTTGGACTTCTTCTTTCTTCCTTTGGACAACAATTTTTCTATAAAGGAAAGAATATATTTATTCTTCCATAGCATGAATGTAATTTCTATTTGTATGCAGTAACAAAGATAATTTTAATTTTTTGTAATACTCTATTTTTTATCAGAGAAGTTTTGCAACATCAGTTGAAAAGGATTATTCTGTTAAGCAGTGATTGCTTCAGATAATCTTGTAAGAGCTTTGTGAAGCTTGTAGATATTTGTATGTAGCCCCAAAAGCTGTAAGTTTATTTTTATTATAGAAGTTGTTTTTGATTAAATAGAAGCAAGGTTCTTGCATATTTCTCCAGCTCTTGTGTCTACCCTGTTTTGGGGATTTTGATTTTATCCATTTTTAAAATAAAGCATCATTCTGTGTTTCCAGAATATAGCTTCTCTCTATATTCTGTACATGGTATCAGAACTGATAGACCTTCAATCCTTGTGAGTTTGGGCATTTTTTTTTTCTAAGTATTTGTTTATCTTTCACAGGAGACATGGCTAGAGATGTAGGAAAGAGTTGGCAGTAGCCACCGTCCTTCAAGGGACAAAATTATGATGTTTGGGCAAAGAATATGAGGACTATTATGATAGAAAATGATTTATGGGGTCTTGTGGTCAATGAATTTACGGATGTAACTGACCCAACTCAATTTGCTAACCTCACAAACAATCAAAAGACGCAGTTGAAGGAGTCAAGGAGGAAAGATGCAAAAGTTTTAATCTTGATGGAAACTGCCTTGACAGAGGTAATCTTTCCCAGAATAGCAGTAGCTAATTATTCTAAACAAGCTTGGGATATTCTACACACAAGTTTTAAAGGGACTGAAAAACTTCATTTAGTGAAGCTCCAAATGCTTCAAAGATAGTTTGACACTCTCCTCATGAAGGACAATGAGACCATTTAAGATTTCAGCTCAAGACTCTCTGGTTTGAAAAACTAGTTGAGAACCAATGGTGAAACCATGGAGGAGCAAAAAATAGTAGAGAAAGTTTTGAGGAGTCTGCCCTCAAAATTTGATAATCTAGCAATTGCCATTGAAGAGGCAAAGGATCTCTCAGTTATGACTATTGATGAGTTAATGGGTTCCTTCCAAACCCATGATAATCACATTAATAGGTCTGCAAATTCCTCTCAAGAACAAGCTTTTAAAGCTCAAGCCAATACAAGAGGTAGGGGAAGAGGAAGAAACAACTCTAGAAGAGGTTTAAGAGGAAAAAGTCTGTTGGAAATATTCAGGAATTAACCAAGTTACTGAGAGGGGAGGGGTGAATCAGTAATTCCAAATTTTCTTCTAATTTTAACATGTATTTTACTTTTTAACCTTTGCATACAGAAAGCATGAAACTTGAAAGCATTCACAATAATGACACATGGATTTGGTTACCCAGAAACCTTCCAAAAGAAAGTAAAACTGGGGTGGGGATGAAACCCACAAAGCTTTAATACTGCAGAATAAAGTTGGCCGGTTAAGGCTTACAATTTGATCACTTCTGATGATCTGCCCTGTTAGGAGCAATAAGGATTGCTAAATCCACCCTGTTAAAGGATTTACAAACATACAGTGAAGTATGCACTCGGTAAAGAGATTTATACAAAGACTGTTAAGTCTACCCGGTTAAAGGATTTAGTACTGATTCACCTGTTAGAATGAAACAGTAGATCTCCGCTTTGCAACTGGATTGCTGATTGAGATTCTCTGATGTACTGATCACCTTCTGTGATGAATTTGTCTTTGCTGAACCTTATACTTCTGAAGCCTTTTGTAATTCGCTTATCTCTGCCTTTCTTTTTCTTTCATATATATTCTCCTTGATACATTTCATCTTTTTACAACATTGTTTACATACAGGTTTTAAACAATTAATTACAATTACAATTACACAGTCGGCTTGACAAATAAACATAAGTGCTACTAAGTCAGCCCAAATAGTTACTCGGTTCCTTCAAACTGACTCGGTGACTTTCTGATACTCGGCGTCCACTGCATTACTTGGCATCGTCATGCACTCGGTAGAAGTGAAGGCACGGTTCATACTGATCACTCGGTAGGTATTGAACTCGGTAAGTACTGGTGACTCGGTAGACAAGATGTTACTCGGTTTACATTGTCCTGATCGGTTTGTACTAACTTGCTCGGTTTGCATTGTCTTCTCGGTTTGCACTGTTTGCTCGGTTTGCACTGTCTGCTCGGTTTGCACTGTCTGCTCGGTTTGCACTGTCTGCTCGGTTTGCACTGTCTGCTTAGTTTGCACTGTCTGCTCGGTTTGCATTGTCTGCTCGGTTTGCACTGTCTGCTCGGTTTATATCCAGAATGCAAATAAGTGTTGTCACTAGTGGCAATTCTGCTTAATGCCAACAATCTCCCCCTTTGGCATTAGTGACAAAAACACTTATTGGCCAAAATTTATATACACGAATCATGCTTTTTGATTTTTCAAAATTTGTCTTTGTTATAGGGCTTTATACATTGTCTCCCCCTTTCAATGTGCTAACTGTTCCTTATACAAATCTATAACTGTATACATATCTCTCCTTCTATACATATCTCCCCCTTTTTGATGATAATGCCAAAGGTGCATATACAAGTTATTTACAGAGAGAATCCAAAATTTGATAAGAAATCAGAATGTACCTTCATTATTAGTGCCAGGGTTCTGTCCCAACTTTCTTGCAGGATTTTACATGTTTGTATAGCAATTTGGACTTCTGCAGAGAGTTCAATCATGTGATCTGCTATAGAGAACTGATTGTCATGAATCAATGTTCTGGAATGTTCAATGTGCTTATACATTGTATTCATGATGGGAAGGATCATGTGTTGGATGTCTAACAGTGTGGACCGGATCCTTGAGTCTTCTTTCAATAGATCAGACTGCATATTAGATAGGTGTGAAATTTTCATGTGATGAGCAGAGCTTGAACTTGGTTCAAGTTGCAGCTTCTGTATGCTAATCTTCATATCCTCATCCATTTTATTCATTTTATCTTTAACATCCTTTGTGAACTCGGCAAAATTGCATAGTCTGGCCAAAAGAGAGGTAGCATTCGAATAAATAGACTCTATGTTAGACAAAACTGAAGACAATTCCACTTGGTTAATGGCTATGTGCTGAGCAATGTGCTCAAGCACTTTATTGTTGAATCTCTTCTCGGCTCTTTCAACTAACTTTTCTGTCCCGGATGAGTCCTCATTGTATTTCTCAACTGCTTCTGCTAATTGTAACAAAACATGCTGGGAGGAGTCTACTTTAATGCCTAATGCATCAGACAAAATGTCCTTAGCATCCTTGATGATTTGATACTCCTTGTCTCTCTCCTCTTTAAGCTTCTTTTGTTTTGCTTTTCTTTGGAGGATCTCACCTATATTCTGCATCTGGTCTGCTGAGAGATTTGCAAAATCTAATGTAGGAATCTCTATCTCTTCATCTAGGTCTATATCCTCAACTATATTTTTACCCAAAAATTTTATACTCGGTAGAGCCTTAGGCTTTTCTGTACTTAATGCTCTTGTAGTAGTGACAGTAGATAAAGTAGGGCTGGCTATTGACACTGGTATACTTTCTACTGGAGAACTTAAAATATTTACACTTAAAGATTCAAAAGCTGGAAAACTTACTGGTACAGGAGACTGCAGCTCGGTAGAAGAAATGGTAGCTGCCTCTGATGTTGCTAGGGATGATTGGACAAATGTGGAAGTTGTCACAACCATGCTTGAAGGTGTCTCTGGGCTGGATGTAGAGATTTTCACTGGAGAGGTAGGAAGGGATGCAATGACTTCTGCTGCTATCCTTACAGTATCATCTACCTCGGTATCTTCTTCTTGTTCATCGCTGTCATCTTCAATATCCTTTATTATTACAGTTTCAATGCTCGGTTGGTGAAGGTGGTATATGTTCTTCCATGTGGCTTTAGCAGCCTTCACAACCGATTCAATATTGTTGATCAAAATCAAACAAGTATTGAACTTCAATGTCATCTTATTTTCATTTTCTTTTAGTGCCTTCTTTACTTCATCATTGTTCAAGCTCGGCATCAACTGTCTCAGGTTTTGATCATATATGTCTATCACAGTTTGCCTTGCATTGCTCCATCTCATTCTTATTGGATTCAATAGAACTGCTGGAATCTGTGGGGTAATTTCTTCAGGAGAGTATTTCCACTGTCCCATCTTCTCAACAACAGTATCTTCTATTTCCTTCTGTTCTGCTTCCGATCTGGTTTCATATTTCAAGGATTTTATGTTACTTACTCTAGATCCTGATCCATCTCTAAAGAGTTTGAGCTTTTCTTGAAGGGTTAGAGGAGGCCTTTTGAATACTATGTCTTTATCTGCCTTTTCTGCCTTGTCTGCCTTGCCTTTTGTATTTCTTCTTGTAAACACAGCAGTGGGAGGCACAGATGCCTTAGTGATGAAAACTTTTCCTTTCTTCTTTGCAGGTTCTGGTTCCTCTATTTTCTCATCCTTTTCTCCTTCTTTTTCATCTATTTCTTCTTTGTCCTCGGTTATCATTTGCATTTTGGCTATCCTCTTCTTTCCTTTGTTTACCGCCTGTGGAAGCTTTATGCTTAGTTCAATTCTCACCTTAGCTTCATCATATGTTCCAAAATATGGAGCTTTGGTATTGACAGGCTGATTTAGAAGAGCTTCAATGATATTCTTGGTTTCATCAATATTTACTTCATAAGGAAGAGGTTTTACATATACAGTTCTTGGTTTAACTGCTTGAATATACACATTATCACAATCTACCATAAAACAGATGTCATCTTTGTAATCTTCCACCAACTTCTGTGGAATCCAGAATCTGTCATTCATTTTCTCTTTGAAGGACTCAAAATAGTTATCCATGATGCTTTCAAAGTTTTCACCCATTTCTGCAATGTATTCATTTATTTCATAGAGTATTGGCACATCTTTTCTCCATACAAATTTTTCTTTAGAAGGGAAGAATTTCTGAACATAGAAGAATAAACAGACTAACAAGGATCCAAACTTACATGGATTGTTTTTAGAAGTTTTGATGCTTTCCATGTTCTTGTTAAACTGTTTCAACAATAAGTCTGCTAGGTCAAATGTCAAGTTGTTTTTGACCACTTTGTATGCTAGGTCAACAGCTTCACAGGAGACACTGTTCTGTCGACTAGAACTGTAAATCTTGTGGGCAATGATATGTGTACCAAACTTCAGTTCGGCGTCAGTAATGCTGCTAACCTTCATGCCTCTACCATCCCACTCGGCTAGGGTTTTCTTCTCTAGTTCTGTCCGACCTAGGGTTTTTGTAGTTTTAGCTTTGTTCAACATGGGAAGACCGGTGACTTGTTGAATCATTTTCTTTGTGATCTCAATAGGTTGCTCAAGCCAAATCTTTCCATCGTGTACTCGGCTGAGAATGTACCTAACCCATTTATCTCGAAAGTTTCGAGGAAGATGTGCAATGTGAACTAAACCCTTATCTTCCAGATGTTTGTGCTCGGGCTTCAAAATACCATCCACACATAGTTCCTCATGCATAATGTCTAGTTCTAGGTTTCCCATTTCTTGAATTGAATAGTTAAAATGATTACGGATATCATTGATAAGCAGTACCTTAGGAGGAATCTGAGATTGAGCTCCGTTCGGATCTAGGGCTGCTGCAATAGCGGGCACGATCTTAAAATCTGGTGCTTTCCACTCCCCTTGGACTAACATATCAGATCCTTTCTTCGCTGAAGTGCTGGATGATGCCATGGTAGCTCACAGAAAATTTCTTTCGCAAAAGTATTAAATCGCCGGGTTGCCCTTGAAGTTTTCTGCTCTCAAAGTGCTAAAGATTCGCGATGAAGAATGAGTTCGATTACTTGCTTTTTGTTTACAATTCTGTCATTAATGCTCATTTCAAATTAGGGTAGGAATTCTGACAGACTGTCACCCACTAAGAATTAATTGCTCGAAAAAGACTTCGCAACTCGGTGAACTCGAGAATTCATAATGCTCCGACCTCGCTCGGTAAAGACAGGTACCGACCTTGCTCGGTGAAGACTATACCGACTTTGCTCGGTGAAGACTATACCGACTTTGCTGTGATCTCACTGCATCTTGCATGCTGATTTAGACTATTCTTTTAATTTCAGTTCTGGAACTGCTTGAGATTGATCTATGAGAATACAGTTCCAGTGCTTTCTTGGAAATTTAGTTTGAGTCGGTAGAGCCATCCATTCCGTTACTTGGACTGGATTGCTCGGTAGCTTTAGGAATCCATTTTTGTCTCACCTGTTTCCTGACCTTAGTTGCTTCATTCTTCTTTCCTTCTTCAATTTCACTAGCATTCATGCAGTTTCTGGCTATGTGACCGAGTTTAGTGCATTTGAAACATCTTATGGTAGTATCTCTTTTCCTTAGATGATGTTTTATGCAATTCATGCCAATGTGTCCATATTCTCCACAGTAATGACATCTACACCAGGTGTTGTAGTCACATCCAAACATTGCTTTCACAATTTGTTCTGCTGGATTAAATGTCTTGGATCTGCACTCGGATGCCTTGTGACCTTGTTTGTTGCACTTGTGACAATTACCTCTGAATCTAGGTTTTTCCCTGCATTCATTTGCTTTGTGACCGGGTTGATTACAGCTATAACATTTTCCATTGAATTCTGCTTTTTCATTGTTCCAACATTTATTTGAAGTATGTCCTATTTTACCACAATGATTACAAGTAGGTTTTTGATTTCTTTGAGTACCTTGCTTAGAGGATTCGCCTTCTTCTTTGTATCCAAGTCCTGCTTTTCCTTTTTGCCTATGAAGATTTCGTTCATACAGCTGATTCAAGTCTTCTTGACTTTTCACCATTCCTTCATTGATTTGTTTTTCAGCGTTTAGGTCATCCGTCAATCTTAGATTGGTTTCCTTTTCAGATCTTAGTTCTTCTCTTGTGTTTTCTACTTCTGAACTTAGATTTAGAATTTCTTCATTTGTATGAGAGATCTGATCAATTAGATTTTCTAGCTGAAGGGTTTTGTTTTGGACTTCAATGTTTCTTCCATCTAATTCATCTTTCAACTTGTTTCTTTGTTCCAAGATCTCACAGAATCTTGTAGAGTGTAGTTCTTGTTCTCTTTTCAATTTTCTCACTTCTTCCTGCAGAGACCCATTCTTTTCTAGGAGTTCTTTGATAGCATTGTTTGCTTCATCTGAGTTATTTGAGGGAAGAAGATCTTCAATCTTTTCTTCAATGTAATTCTGATCATTCATCTGATTTGCAAGTTCCTTCCTTCTCCTTAGGGATTGGGAAAGATGTTCTTTTGCTTCTTTGAGTTTAGCTATGGCCATTTCCAGATCTAGCTTTTCATTTTCAATCACCTTGTTCAGTTTGAATACCTCCATTGTCCTGGATCTTTGCTCAAGCTACTTAAGCTTTGTCTTGAGAACCAATGCTGCTCTGATACCAATTGTTGGAAATATTCAGGAATTAACCAAGTTACTGAGAGGGGAGGGGTGAATTAGTAATTCCAAATTTTCTTCTAATTTTAACATGTATTTTACTTTTTAACCTTTGCATACAGAAAGCATGAAACTTGAAAGCATTCACAATAATGACACATGGATTTGGTTACCCAGAAACCTTCCAAAAGAAAGTAAAACTGGGGTGGGGATGAAACCCACAAAGCTTTAATACTGTAGAATAAAGTTGGCTGGTTAAGGCTTACAATTTGATCACTTCTGATGATCTGCCCTGTTAGGAGCAATAAGGATTGCTAAATCCACCCTGTTAAAGGATTTACAAACATACAGTGAAGTATGCACTCGGTAAAGAGATTTATACAAAGACTGTTAAGTCTACCCGGTTAAAGGATTTAGTACTGATTCACCTGTTAGAATGAAACAGTAGATCTCCGCTTTGCAACTGGATTGCTGATTGAGATTCTCTGATGTACTGATCACCTTCTGTGATGAATTTGTCTTTGCTGAACCTTATACTTCTGAAGCCTTCTGTAATTCGCTTATCTCTGCCTTTCTTTTTCTTTCATATATATTCTCCTTGATACATTTCATCTTTTTACAACATTGTTTATATACAGGTTTTAAACAATTAATTACAATTACAATTACACAGTCGGCTTGACAAATAAACATAAGTGCTACTAAGTCGGCCCAAATAGTTACTCGGTTCCTTCAAACTGACTCGGTGACTTTCTGATACTCGGTGTCCACTGCATTACTCAGCATCGTCATGCACTCGGTAGAAGTGAAGGCACGGTTCATACTGATCACTCGGTAGGTATTGAACTCGGTAAGTACTGGTGACTCGGTAGACAAGATGTTACTCAGTTTACATTGTCCTGATTGGTTTGTACTAACTTGCTCGGTTTGCATTGTCTGCTCGGTTTGCACTGTCTGCTCGGTTTGCACTGTCTGCTCGGTTTGCACTGTCTGCTCGGTTTGCACTATCTGCTCGGTTTGCACTATCTGCTTGGTTTATATCCAGAATGCAAATAAGTGTTGTCACTAGTGGCAATTCTGCTTAATGCCAACAAAGTCATGGTAACTCGTGACAACAAAATGCTACAGGAGAAAGCTCAGAACAAGCAGCCACAAATGAGGGAGATAGTAGCTCTCAAAATAATTTCAAAGGAGGTAAGAAGAAATATACCTCAGACAAGAGTAATATCGAATATTATTGTCATAAATTTGGGCATTATGCTAGTGAGTGCTAGAAAAAGAATAGTAATCAGTCAAAGTCAAGTGCAAATGTTGCTAATATGAAAGTGGGTGATGGAAATAATCCCACAACCTTCATCATGTGCAATATTGGTGAAGAAGGAAGCCCCGAAGTCTAGTATTTAGACATTGGTTGTAGTAACCACATGAGTGGTAATGAATTTTTTTTTTTCTTTCATTGATAAGAATAAAAAGTCTGAAATCAGAATGGGGAACAATGGAATTGTTCCAGTTGTGGGCAAAGGATCTATTATGATCCACACCAAGCAAGGTGTTAAACAAGAAATTTAGAATGTTTACTTTTCCCCGAGTATAAAGTACAATTTGATGAGTGTTGGACAACTCACTCAAAATGGTTACAAAGTGCTAATGGAGAATGACCAATGCGTCATTCATGAGAAGGATGGTAGTAAAAAAATTGTTGTAGTGGTTCAAATGACAAAGAATCAAATATTTTCATTGAAGGTAGAGATGTGTTTCTCTTCTCAATCAACATCTGCACCTCCCAAAAAATAATGTACAGTAGTACAAAAATCAGCCTTCAAGAGTGTGATTGAAGACCCCTCCAAGCTATGGCATTTAAGGTATGGACATCTTGGTTATGCTAGTTTAAATTTATTGTCCAAGAAAAGAATGGTAGATGATTTTCCATGTATTAAAGAGTTCAATATCAAGTGTGAGGCTTGTATTTTGGGTAAGCAACATAGGCTGCCTTTTAACTATGGAAACTCTAAAAGGGCAAGAGCACCATTAGAGCTAGTGCATACTACTTGAGTTGGCCCTATGCAAATCACTTCCATTGGGGGGAGTACTTATTTTATGACCTTCATAGATGATTTCAGTCATAGAACATGGGTTTACTTTATGAAAAATAAATCTAAAGCTTTTGATAAGTTTTTAGAATTTAAAGCCTACGCTGAAAATGAAAGTGGACAAAATCTTAAAGTCCCAAGGTCAAATAGAGGGGGGGAATACACCTCCAATTTTTTTGTAAATTTTTGCATGCATAATGGCATAAAGAAAGAGCTAACAACCAGTTATACTCCGTAGAAAAATGGAGTGGCTAAAAAAAAAAATAGAACCATCATTGAGATGGCAAGAAGCATGATAAAAGAAAAAGGGCTCCCAATTGAATATTAGGGAGAAGCTGTAGCAACAATACTCTATTTAATAAATAGAAGTCCTACGAAAGCAGTTTGTGACAAGATTCTAATGAAAGCATGGAAAAAGCATAGATGGATGGTTGAACACTTGAGAGTGTTTGGGTGTGTAGCATATGCACATGTGCCAAAGGAACAAAGGAAAAAGTTGGATGACAAGGGTGTGAAGTGTGTATTTACTGGTTATAGTCCATAATCCAAGGCATACAGATTGTATGAGCTATTTGGTAAAAGGATCATTACTTAAAGAGATGCGGAGTTCATTGAGAATGAGTAATTGGATGGCTTGGTGGATACATCTTCAAGAACTTCAAGTAAAGTGCCTATTATGGTTGAAGATGATGAGTTTTCTGATCAAAAAAATGATATAACAACAAATATAGAAGGCTACAAATTGGCTCCATAGAGAGCAACAACAATGATACTGAGAGTTATGATCCCACTCTCGCCTCCCTAGTGCCAAGAAAGACCAAGAGTCTAAGGGAGATATACGAAGATGAAAGGTATGAAAATGAATTTGATGAAAATATCAATTTTGCATTATTTTCTCATAGTGATCCAATTTATTTTGAGGATGCTGAAAAAGAAGAAAAATGGTGTAAGGCCATGGATGAAGAAATGGATGCAATAAAAAGAAATGAAACTTGGGAGCTCACTAAGTTACCTCCCAACAAGAAAATTATTGGAGTTAAATGGATTTACAAGACCAAGAGAAATGTTGAAGGAAAAATAGATAGGCATAAGGCTCAATTGGTGGTCAAGGGGTACAAACAACAATTTAGTAGAGATTATGATGAGACATATGCCCCTATTGCTAGAATGGAAACTGTGCATGCTCTCATAGAAATTGTAGCCCATGAAAAAAGGAAGGTTTATCAAATGGATGTGAAGTACGCCTTCTTGAATGGATTATTGAAAGAAGAGGTTTATGTGGAGTAGTCACCTGCTAGAATGGAAACTGTGTGTGCTCTCATAGCAATTGCAACCCAGGACAAATGGAAGGTTTATCAAATGGATGTGAAGTACACCTTCTTGAATGGATTATTGAAAGAAGATGTTTATGTGGAGCAGCCACCTAGTTATGAAGTTCTGGGTCATGAAAGTAAAGTTTATAGGCTAAAAAAGGCTCTTTATGGGCTTAAGAAAGCTCCACGGGCATGGTATAGTAGAATTGACTCATATTTGATGAGAAATAATTTTTGCAAAAGTGATGGTAAGCCCACTCTTTACATCAAGGTAGCTAATGTTAATATTTTAATTGTTGTCTTGTATGTTGATGATTTAATCTTTATTGGGGATAATGATTTCCTCATTGCCGATTTCAAAGAGGCCATGAAAAGTGATTTTGAAATGTCAGACTTAGGTCTTTTGAGATATTTTCTAGTCATAGAAGTAAAACAAATGTATGATGGTAATTTATCTCTCAAGAAATATATGTAAATCAAATCTTAGAGAGATTTAAAATGCAAAGTACAAAGCCTACTCTAACACCAACTTCAGTAGGTTTAAAGTTAAGAAAGAAAGATTGTAGCAACAATGTGGATCCAACTTTATATAAAAGTTTAGTTGGAAGTTTGATGTATTTAACAGCTATTAGGCCAAACACTATGCATGCAATAAGTTTGATTTCCAAATTTATGGATACTCCAAAGGACTCCCATTGGCAAGCAGGAAAGAGAATCCTAAGTTATGTGAAAGGCACCAAGGGATATGGTATTTTGTATACTGTAGAAAATGTTTTTGATCTTATTGGCTACACAGATAGTGATTGGGAAAGGAGTTTGGATGATAGGAAGAGCACTTCCAGATATGTCTTTCACATGGGTTCAGGTGTAATCTCATGGGCTTCTAGGAAGCAACCCATAGTTTCTCAATATATAGTAGAGACTAAATATATAGCAGCAAATGTAGCAACATGTCAAGCTATTTGGCTAAGAAGGATTTGTGGAAGTCTTATGCAGTAAGTTTTTAGTATATGATGTATGGACATGATATCAACATGATATCATGGGCATAGAGGTTAACTGTTAGTACAGATAGTTATATAACAGCTTGTGTCAGCAGTGTTCCTAATAGAGTAACAGACGGTGCTCTGTGTATGGTTGTTCCTCCAGTTATCATGAAGTCTTGCATGCTTGGATATATGTTGAAGACATGTTAGTGATGTTTTAGTTATGGACGCATAGTTTGATAATTAGTGTAAGTGAAGTTATGTAGCCGCTATTCACTAGTAGCAATTTCCTATGTTTATTCAGAAGAGCCGACATAGATTTTATTGTTTCTAGAGTTGTGCCTATCCTGTGGGTATGTGCCCTTGGATTTAAGATTTGAGGAGGGTTATTGATGTTTAGTTGAGAGTGCATGAATTAATTCAGCTTGAGGAGAAAGATCCAGTTATTTTGGTAGATCCGACAGTGTGTAGCGTGCGTCTACAATTAACTTATTAGACAGGTCCTAGATTATGTTGAGTGTATAATAGAGCCAACAGAATGTTAGTTTGTTATGGTTTCTCTAATATGATTTCAAGGTGGTTCTAATAGGCTGACTTGATTATATCATTTTGAGGAAAGATATTTATAGGCAGTCATTTGTGATTGCTTGAGTGTGGTTCATAGTTGATTAAGCAGAGCAAAGCAGAGTGTGCAAAGTGTTGAGCCATCAGAAGAAGGTTAATGCGACCAAGTAAAGTATTTATGCTATACATTGGAACTGATCTAGATAGTAGGTCAAAGTGTAGTTCACGAAGATCCAGATATAGTGTGTATCTATTATTTAGAAGGTTGTAGCCTTCGCCCCTTTGAGTAGTGAGCTCTCAGACAGTGTGTCCTCTCCCCTAACAAGGACAATTGTAAAAGACTCCTAATAGGGTCTGACCCTTGACCAGGTCTACTGTACTAAATATATTTTAAAGCAACTCCTAACCGGGTTAAGGATCTTCTAAAAAGGATCATAATACACTATTATAGAATATTAGTGGGTGTCAATTCCCACCGGGGTTTTTACCTATTTGGGTTTTCCCGTAACCAAAATATTGGTGTTGTGTTCATGTGTTCTTTCATTGTGTTTATGCTTTATGTTTAAGTATACTTAATTGGATAAAGAATTGAATCTTTTACATAACTAATTCAGCCCCCCTGCCTCTCAGTTATCTCTTGGGACTATTCCTAACAAGATTTTGACATATTTGAAGCAAGAACAAGAGGATGGAACCACAATATTTTGTGGCAATATTTCCTCAATAGCTTTGTCAAAGAATTCAGTGTTTCAAGAAAGAAGAAAACACATTGAAATTAGATATCATTTTATTAGATAACTAGTTGAGAATGGTGAAATAAAAGAGGAGTTTTGTAGGTCAGAGTAGCAGCTAGCAGACATTTTCACCAAGCCATTGGGCATTGCAAGTTTTGAGCGCCTAAGGAGAAATCTAGGCGTAGTCAGTTTGGATCAAGCATGATCTTATTTTTTGGCTCAAGACAATGGGAGAGTGTTGGATTTTCATAAACAAAGTTGATTTTCTTTAGCATCTTTATTTGACTTTATTTTATATAAATTTTTAAGTCTGATATTTTTTAATAGACTTTGAAAGATATGTTCACATCAGATTTGGGGAAATCTAATTTCTTCCTTGGACTTCTTCTTTCTTCCTTTGGACAAAATTTTTTCTATAAAGGAAAGAATATATTTATTATTCTATAGCATGAATGTAATTTCTATTTGTATGCAGCAATAGAGATAATTTTAGTTTTTTGTAATACTCTATTTTTTATCATAGAAGTTTTGCAACAACAGTTGAAAAGGATTATTTTGTTAAGCAATGATTGCTTCAGATAATCTTGTAAGAGCTTTGTGAAGCTTGTATATTTTTGTATGCAGCCCTAGTAGTTGTAAGTTTATTTTTATTGTAGAAGTTTTTTTGATTAAATAGAAGCAAGAAGGTTCTTGCATATTTCTCCAGCTCTTGTGTGTGCCCTGTTTTGGGGATTTTGATTGTATCCATTACTAAAACAGAGCATCATTATGTGTGTTTCCATAATATATCTTCCTTCTATATTCTCTACAAGATTGTAGTGAGTGGGTTTGTAGAGCCATAGGAAAAGTCATCATTAAGGGTAGATCAAAAGAATTAACTCAAAGAAAATAGGAAAAAATATATAAGGGCTTTTCCAATTATTCAACAAGGTTTGGATGCCACAATTCTCGTTAGAATTAATGGAGCTACATTAGCCAGGCAAGCATGAGAGATCCTAGAGGCAACATATCAAGTATAAGCAAGGTAAAAGTAGCTAAATTGCAAGCATTAAGAAGAGATTTTGAAAAGCTCCAAATGAAAGATTTTGAGTTAGTAGAACAATTTTCAATTCAAGTTATGATTTTGGTTAACCAAATAAGATTGAATGGTGTTATCAAATAATTGTAGAAAAGATCTTATGAAGCTTGCCTATTAAATTTGATAATATTGTTGTGGCAATTGAGGAACCTAAGAATTTGTCAAAATTATCTATAAATGAGTTGTTTGGGTCATTGCAAAACAATGAATAGAGGTTGAATAAGCATGATAATACTTCATTTTGAGAATGCATTGAAAACACAAGTGACATTTGTTAGGATTTATACAAAATCATCTTGTTTATATTTCCAATGCTTTACCAAACAATCTCCTCAAAATCTATAAAATATTTCATGCTTGGTGTCCAGATTCAATGTATTTAATATAATCTTGTTATGTTGGTTTGTGTTACTCGATAAAACATTTTAGTATTACTCAGTAACATGTATACTCTCATCTAGGTAACTACTATCATACACTTTGACTTGGTAACTATATTTCACTACTCAATATTGTAATAACTATAAAACCTCACTGAATAAGCCAAGTGATTACAAGGTTTTTTCGTAAAGGAAATGCAAGTTTAGTAAATGGAAAGTTATATAAATTTCTATCTAAACTTCAATCTTTTAAATGTGGCCGGTTTAGGCATATTGCAAAATTTTGTCAAGTTTCTTCATAAAGTCAAATTGATTCTATCTTTAAAACAAAAATTTTTTGGAGACCTAAAAAGTTGATGTTTATTCTAAAATAGAAGATGTTTGGATGCTAGAAGGTGGATGTTCTCATCATTTAACTAGTGAAAAACTAAGTTTCTAAAACATGATTTCTTTGATGTTGGTTCAATTAGGTTTGGTGATAATAAGTGTTTTCAAATAAAAGGATCAATTTCAATTCATTTTGATGTTTATACTCTTGTAAACAATTTTTACTATGTTGAAGGAATAGTACACAATTTTTTGACTGTAAGTCAAATGACTAGATAAAACTTCACATTCATTTTTACAAATTCATATCTTTGCACTAGAATAGATAAAGAAATAAAAGCATAAGTTAATTTGAGGTAGAGACTTACAAATAAATACATATATAGTATGATAAGGATGTTTCGTGGGTAATGGAAAAACTAGGTAAATATATTTAAAATTCCACTTTTCATAAAGAACATATATGGAACATGAGTAATCATTTCATGTTGGAAAGTTTACATAAAACAATTTATCTATTTGATTCAGGTCAAAAGATCAAATAGTATACTATTATCTAATGCAAGTATACTTAACTCAAATGATCTATATCCTTCATCCTTTGAGCACCAATAAGTAGTTTTTGGAAGGATATTTTTTAATATAGAAATATTGTGATTTATGATTATACTTAGTATTGTAAAATATTAAATTATTGATTAATAACATTTTAATAGTAATCTTTAAATTATTTTCTATTAGTATATTATAATTGTTAGATTTAGGTGTGTAAAGGTAATTACTAAGAGGGGAGGGGTGAATCAATGCTTCAAAAAAATTTCAAAATTATTATAACTTTATGCACATTCATATACTCGTTACTTATCATTTACATGCATCACATGAAAATAAATAAAATATATGATAATCATCACATAACACAATTATTTTGGTATTGCTGAAATCCTTTTGAGAGGAAGAAACCTATGGTGGGGATGACACTCACAACACTTTACTACTGCAAAATAAAGTTTCTCGGTTAGAGATACAATGCTTAGCTATTTCTGATAGCTTACCATGTTAAAGGTATTAACTCGGTTAAGAGGTCTAAGACTTCTAAGTCTACCCTATTAAGAGATTTCACAACTCTAATCTAAGAATTATACCTGATTAAAGGATGTATACATGAGATCTGTTAAGATCTACTTGGTTAAGAGAATTTTAGAATTATGATTAAATTTTAATCAACAATATAAAATATCTGTCAAATATGCATCAACAAATGTTATTCAGGCTCTATATTCTCATTAATTCATTGCATGATATTGTGAATGGATTACACTAACAATCTAGTACCTAGTAGCTCAATTTTGAATCTATTCCTCAATATTCTGATACTCGGTAGCTTCATTGTTCATTCACCTTCTTCTTTGATCCAAAATCTCCAATTTATCTTCACATACATATGTTGCCCTTATAATCTTCAAACTTTGATCTTCTTATATACAAAATTTAAGCGGTGCTAGATGTTCTATAATCTTCATAACAAATAATACTAACATTGGGTACATATCTAATGCATATTTCATCATTAATTATCATTAGATAAACTTGCCTTCTAATCATGTGTAATCATTAGATTTCAATCTCTAATTTTTAGGTATTTGATCTCCTCGAGATTGGTAAACTATTTTCTAATCTGTGTCTAGGTTCAATGTACTTAGAATTCATCTGGTGTCGGCCTTCTATGCTCGGTAACACATTTTATTTAACTTAGTAACTAATTTATCTTCTATATTGAGTTCTCGGTAGAACATAGTTCTCATTTCTTGGTTCTTCCTCGCTTAGTGCCTATACTTTCTTTCTCTTTACCGAAATTCCTTTTTTACTTATTACTTTTTACCGGATGCTTTATGTACCTTACCGACTCATCTTTTCTTTCTTACAAAATGACTTTGAAAAACATAATGACTTCTTTATAACTAATGAGAACAAAATTAACTCTTAGGAGTATCAATCTCCCCCTTTGGCATTAGTTTGGTATGTTTGTTGAAAGCTTTCAAAATATTCAATGTCATATATCAAATTTTGTCCTAGTCTATTTCTCTTCCTCGGTAAAACTTATCACTCCTCTTGAAGTAATAATCCCGGTATATCTCCATACTATATACATAATATTTTATACATTCCCCCTTGTATATCTATTAGTCTTATTCCAAAATCTTATATGTATTCTCCTTTTTCTACTATGCATATATTCTCCCTTTTTTAACAAAAATACCAAAATATTTACTTACTGTGTATCTAGTTTGGGGATATTATAAAAACTACCTTTATATTTTTGCTCTACATCCTTCAATGATACCTTGCAAGTGTCCTGTAGTGTTTTTAACACTATTATCTACTCACTTATATCAACAGTTAGACTAACCATGTTGTCCATGGTACTGACATCTGGTGTGCTCACTAAGTCTTTTGCATTTTGAATTTTCCTCTGCAATAATTCAATGGTTGGTAAAAAAAAAATTTGGAGCTCTAAAAGATCCATCCTAATCTATTTCTCCTCCTTTATCAATTCAAATTGCACTCCCATCAAATTATTTAGCTTCTCATAATATTCAATTATTATTTTGGGTTTAGTGGAAATCTTGGATAATAGCTTTGTGAGCTATATTTCCACATTTTCATCCTTTTCCTTTATTTCCTTTGTAAAACTTGAAAATAAATAAATATTTTGGAACATAGAAAGAATGGATTATAGCTCTTGTTCTAATGCATTGATTAACTTGGAGAGAGTTACCTTGTCTAATGCTATCGATTGAAGAACTTCTTCAATCACCTTGGTTTACATATCTTTCTTATGAGCCTTCATCAGATATTGAGTTGTGTTAGTTCCAAGCTATTTGATTTAATTGACAAGCTCTTTTATTTGACTATATATGTCTACCTTTTCATTTATGCTAGACTTAGGAACAATCTCATTTAAAATACTCTTAATCTGCTCCAACACAATATTTTTTTTCTTTTTGGCTATAAGCTTGTCTTGTGCATCATTCCTCTTCAACAAGTCACTGAACTTAGAGAGTTCCTTAGGGCCCATGGTTGTGTATTCAACCTTTGGTATAACTATAACCTCAGTGATATATACCTCTTTTTTAACTTTTGTCTTCTTAGAATTTCTTTTTGAGCTTGATGCCTTCTTTGCATCTGATTGAGTTGAAGTTACTTTTTTTTTGTCTTCCTTCTCCTTCTTCTTCTCCTCTTGTTTCTTCTCCTCTTTCTTCCTTTATTGTGTTTCCTCTTTCTTTTCTTCTACCTTTTCTGTCTCTTTTACTTTTTTGTTTCTTTCTCTTATTCATGATGATCTATAGTCTCGGTGGGGATCACCGACTCTATCTTTTTCTCTTGAGTAGCTTGTGTTTTTGTTTTCTTCTCTTCAGTTTCTTTTCGTTCATTTTCCTTTGCTAGATCGGTAGGACGATCAACACCAGTAGGCTCTTCACTTGTAATTTATGAGATAACCACTCCTATCTCAAGAAAATTCATTACTTATAAAATTAATAGCTCTTTTGTTAGTAATCTTGCTCTAGCTTAATCATCTACATCCATGGCCTCAGTAGCCATGACATCTTCATCTTCTTTTACTATTTCACCAGGGTCTTTCTTAGTAATATCTTCTATGATTACTTCATCATTTTTTGTAATCAATCCAAGTGGCTTGAATTTATCATCTTCATTTTTTATATCTTCAATTTTTAATTGGTCAATGGAAAGGATGTTTCTCCAAAGGTCATCGGTATCCAAGTATTAATTCAATGTATCTTTTATTCCTCTCTTTGTGAGGTCTGGTACTCTAATTTCTAGTGGTCTCTCTCTCATCTCCTTTTCAACAGCAAGTGCATATTTCCATCTGGCATCTATTATTTTATATAGTTCTTTATCAAGATGTTAAAATACCTCAACTGGTATAATTCTGAACTTATGAACAATAATGGGTTACACTTTTTTAGACATGTTGATTTTTGCTGAAATAACATTTTTTTAATAAAATATGATAATTTAAGCCTTGAGAGGTTCTATTTGAAGGAATTAATTACAAATAGTTATCTCAAAGCCTCTTGGATAAGAAAAATATCAATATAACATATATACTCCTTATTCATACCTACAATGGAGTCTCCTTCGCACCTATTAAAATACTGACAAATAATCACTTTGTCTTTATCTTTTGGTAGATCAAATGAATCCATTTGACAAACCCATCTATGTAGTAAGGTATTACTGAGAAAAATATTTCTAATGATTATAATGTTAATATACATTAAGCTTATTATGACTTTGTATTTTTAGTTTTACTAAACATAGATATTTCACCGTATGTCTTCTTCTATGTTTGACACTTACGAAAAAATAGTAAATGAGAGAAAAAAATTCTAAAAAATATCTATGCCCTAGGTATTGAAGTTCTCTTTCTATCAAAAAAAATAAAAATGAAATTGGACAAATACATGACAAGTTATAAGCTATGTAGTCAAGGTATGTCAAAATTACGGTTTAGTCAACTTCAAACATTAATAAAATGTGGAATAATAGAGATAATATCATAAAACCAATTGCATTCCCTCCATATGGATGTTAAAAGAATAAATTTGAATGAATCACATTGATATCTATTTTAGAAAAAAAGTTATGCTCTATGAAAATAATGCAACTCTTTGAAAATGACATTTTTAGTCACATACGAGTTTTTGTGGGAGAAAGAAAAAACCATTCAAATCAATTCAAAAATAAAAATAAAATATATATTTAGAATCTAGACAGAAAATCCTAAAAGACTCTAATTTACTTCATCTTCTGATTTCAAACGGTTTAATGACAATATGCATCTAAATCTGATTTTTTTTTTCAAAATGTAGAGTTGAGTGTCCGTTCAGGCCAAAAAGTGTAACCCACTATTGTGGCTCACCCAAGTGTGGTAATGACTATTTCTTCTATTCTTTCATTTTTCTCATCAGTCGTTGTGTCAAACTTTAATTGCTTCATAATTAAGTAGGCTCCATATTTCTCAAGTGCTTTGAGTAGCTCACTAAGACTCATATTCTTCTTGCTTAGTGCTACTTTCAATTGTGACAAGTCATCTAACTCAGTATCACTCTCCTTTGTAGTCTCAATTTTCCTCCAGGCCTTCCAATATCCTTACCTTCTCTAACATATCTTTTTTTGGTTGTAGCCTCAACTTATATTTTCTTCTTTCCTCTCGGTGTATAGGTAGACTAAGTAGATGGTCTTACACCGGAGGACTAGGAGTTTCCTTCTTGATTTTTATTTTCTTCCCCTTTTTTGTAAAGGCTAAGAAACATCTTCCTGAGCTTCATCAACATCAACAATACCTAATTTATCAATCAATTCATTAATCATTTAACCCATTTTCCTTATTGGCTTCGGTATCAGTATACTTGTTCTTATTTTATCCTTCACCTCTTCATAGGTTCCATTCCAATTTGTACTTCTATCCATAGGCTTCTTCAAATGTCCTTTTATCTATATAGTGGTTGTATCAATATTCATATCATATCTCATTTGGGGTAACCATTCTATTCTAGGCTCTACTTCCTTTATGATACATACATCAGTGTCCACTTCAAAACATAAATCATCTTTAAACTCTTCCAGTAATTATGGTGGAATCCTAAACATCTTATGCATTATAGGTTGGAATTTATTGAAATAGTCATCCATAATAACATTGAATTTATCGCCCATGCTTTGAATAAAATCACTAATTTGATCAAATATGGGCTTATCAACACTCCATGTGACTTCACCTACTATTGGTAATGAGTTTTATAATAAAAATATATACATACCAACATTGGCCCAAACTTTAGTGTATTTGACTTTACCTTCTGAATTGTATTCATATTGTCATTTATTTGTTTTAGTAGAATCTCACATAAGTCTATCTTTATATCCTTCTTCATCATCTTGTATAAAATATCCATATCTTTATAGGGTACATTGTCTACCTGAGATGATTGGAATATCCTATCTGATATGATATGATATTCAATGCAAATTTTAGTGCATGGTCTTCCACTATAGAAATTTTCAAGCCTCTTATGTCCCATTTCACTTTTGTCATCTCATAGAGTTTGTTCTTATCCATCTGCTTATAGGACCTTGGTCTATCATTTACTAAAAATATTGTAACAATATGTAGAACATCCTTCGTTATCTTTACTAGTCCATCAAACCACATGATGCAGGAGAATCTCAGGTCCTTGGAAATCCTATGTCACCAAAAACATATTTGAGTTTGTTTATGTTGCTCGGTTCCTACTTTGACTGAGTTGGTTCGGTGTTGCTCAGTTTCCTTTGTTCACTATTGTTGGTCAGTTATCTCTTTGGTGCTTGGTAAATTTCCTAGTGCTCAATGGTGCTTGTCTGGTGCTCGGTTGGCTTTTCTTACCAATGGGTTTCTTTTGAGTTTCTATTGAGGCCAACTTGTGCACTTAATTTGGGTCATGGATTTAATATTGGTATCCATTATTGGGAAGTGTTTGGACCTAGATCTGGTTGTCACTTCTGTTGATTATGGATCTAAAGGCTGACTTAGTTTGGTAGCCTCTTGTATAAGTATAGTTGTTTGGTTAGAGTTAGGGGAGTAGTTTTGGGAGAAGGAAGAAGATAGAAGATTAGAGATTGTTGGCAGATCCTCACATATTTGAGGACTTCTATAATTCATTGTAATATCTGGCTATAATTGGGAAGGCCTTATAGCCTGGCATGTATGAATCAATGTGAACATAATAAAAAGAAAGATCTTGCATTCTCTCTCTCACTATGGTATTGTTGCTTTCGCTTGTCGTTGAGTAGGATGGATCTATAGGGTGTGCCATTATTTGGCTCCTATTGGTCCCTTCTTATGTTAGGTGGTATCAAAGCGAGGTGAGATTTGGATCTAGGTTGAAAATCTAGATTTGTACGTTCCTTCTTGCAAAGCCCTAGTTGAATTATTGTGGGGTGGAAGATTGCAATCTGACTTGCAGTTGTAGAGGGTTTTCAATATGGTTCATGGGAGGTGAGATGTAGATCCAAGATTGGAAGACATGTTGAGACAACTTGTTTCTAGATTAGAAGCTTTTGAAACAACCTAGAGAAGAGGAAGACATCTTATATATGTTATTGATGATGAAATTGAGGAAGGACAAGTGAATGTAGAATCTGCACCTGTGATGGATCAGGGTGAAGAAAGATTCTTGAAGGCTTTGACAAGTCTAAAGTTTACACCACATTTTAATCCTCTTGAGTATGGTGGAAAGCTAGATTCTAATGAATTTGTGGATTGGATCATTGAGATGGAAAAGTACTTTGAGTATGAAAATTTACCTGAGGAAAAGAAGGTGAAAATTGCAAGCAAAAAGTTGAAAAGTCATACATCCTTATCGTGGGAACATCTATAGCTAGATAGAAAGAGGAAAGGAAAAGATAAAATTAAGGTATGGAATAAAATGGTGAATAACTTGAAAGGAAACTTATTACCTTGTGATTATCAGATTAACCTAGTTAGGTGAATGCAAAGTCTAAGGTAGAAAGATAGCTTGGTAAAGTGATGGTACAGGAACACCCTTCCAAGGGCTCCTACCATTCAATATTTTTGTGTTAAGCACTTCTTAAATGAAGTTTCAAATTACAATAAGAGCTAAGCTCATTTAGTGTATCTAGGCCTAGGCTAGGTCCTAGAGTTTTAGTTGGTTTTATTAGTTTACTGGTACAGTGGCTCAGGGCTTGTTGTCATCCTAAGATCATTGCTTGTTTCATTAGGTCATAGTCTTAAAATAAGGGCTTGGAAAGTTTTAGCACAAGTGTTCTTTGGAACAAACCTAAGGAGGGTCTTAAGAGTTGGTGTGAATAAAAGTTGCATGAGCAAGAAAATTTGCTCCAAAAGTTGCTAGCAACTTTTCTCAAATAAGGTCTAAACCTTATCAAAGTGGCTCCAAGCCCTAATCAAGCTCCAATCCTAAGGTAAAGACTATATATGACTTTGAAAACCCTAACACAAGGGTTGGCAACTATTGTGTATGGCTATCATATGGAAAACCAGACTGTAACTGAGAAAGTGTGTACCAGTCAGTGCTATTTTAGCATGATTGGAATGAATTAGAGGGAATTTTGTGAAAGCTTTGCAAGTAGAAGTAGTATCAATGTATATAATTTCATTGGTGTGAGCTTAGATTAGTTATTTTGATTTTTGTTGTGTGTTTTGTGTTTCTTTTTTAATTTACCAGTCCTCTGCCAGTTTGGAGAGGCTTATGATGTAGGGCCTGTAGCTCCTATTCCTATGGTGGAAACACCATGATTCTTTGGAATTTTGTAGTATAGTCCCTACCCTATACATATTTGACAATAGGGCCCTGGGAAGCAGGTGCAAACAATTTTTTGATCAAGCCCTAGGCGAGACCAAGCAGTACTCGGCTAGGAGCGGTCATCAAAGAAAGTGCTCTAGAAGACAAGGGAGTGAGTTTCAAGACTATCCCTTTGGAGGGAGTCAAGCGACATGAATTAAGGCTCATTGGTATGAAGGAGAGATCTTGAGAAATCTAGGAGTGGTGTTGTTGCAGACAATTTAGCCCTATGACCCTGAGAGGCCTAAAAAGCCCTAAAAACCCCCATTCTTGCAGGAAGCATTGTACAGATAGATGGAGGCCCAAGACCCTAAAAATATTTGAGGGTTATGAATTTTTATTGACATTCTTTTAGAACAATATTTTTTATTTTGTGAACAAAAGGGGCTAAAAGTCCCACAAAACCAGAGGGAGGCCTAATTGGGCTCTTTCTAGTAGCCCTATTTTGTGAAGGAACTATACAATCAGGTAACAACCCATCTTTGCTATCAATTTGGAGTTTCTTCAAATGACCTAAAAACACCTTGAAACTCATCACTCACCTTGTCAGATCTTTGGAAAGTGTTTGAGCCTTGAAGACCCTTATAAGCCTAAGTAAGGGATTGGTGCTAGGGAGATGTGTTTGTAAAGTGGCAAGAAGATGAAACTAAACTTGGTGGTCAGGTTGGGCTAGGCCAGGGGATCCTAGATGAATGGGAATCCTATATGCCATAGTAGATGTTAGGAGTACACTGGGATCCTAGTTGAGGATCAGAGAGCATAGACTAGCTAGTCTATCCTAACCTTCCCATCAGATTGGTATCAGAGCCTCTTAAGGCTTGGGAAGTGGATAGTGAATGTTTCAACCTCTAAAGGAATTAGTTTGATCATATCACAAGAATAAAATGGTGACTAATGTTGATCTTGATAAGAAGGTGGAAGATCAGGAGGAAGCTAATAGACTCCTGCAGGAAAGGTTGTATAAGATGGAACAACTCTTGGATGATGTCCAAGAAAAGGAAGATAAAGTGATAGATAGGATGGAGGAGAAGGATGCCAAAGAGAAAGAAAAGACCATTGATTATGATGTGCCCACACCTGACCCTCCAACCCAAGATGAGAAATTTCTAAAAGCTATGAAGGCTATTACCGGCAAGGCACTTGAAGGTGTCCCATTACTTACCGACAGGATGGATATAGAGCTTGTGATGCAATGGATTGAGGGCATGGAGAGTCACTTTGATGCACAAAAGGTCATAGTGGCCAAGTCTAGGTTGAGGGGCCAAGCCCTAACCTGGTGGAACTACCTACAAAAGGAAAGGGAGAAAGAGGGAAAGAACCCTATTTCCAATTGGCAAGCCATGATCAACAAGGTGAGGGAAGCCTACCTACCTACAGATTATGAAATCCAGTAGCATAGAAGAAGGTTGAACCTCAAGAAAAAAGAAATGGATGTAGCCACCTATACCGAAGAGTTTCATAAATTGAGCTTAAGATCCAAGATTAAAGAAGAGGAGAGTATCAAGGTGGCAAGGTACTTAAGTGGTTTGAAATGGAGCATAGTAGAGGAGATGAGTTTGTTCACTCCCACCACTATAGTTGGATGTCAGCATATGGCACAAAAACTTGAAGATAAGAAAAGAAGGAAGTAGGAACCTAACACAAAGAATAGAGGTAGGGGCAAAGACTCTAGAGGGGGTCAAAGAGGGGGTTCTAGTGGAAGAGGTGGTGACTCAAGAAGCTAAGGGGAGAGAAGAGTTTTAGAAAAAAGTTCAAAGACTAGAACAAGAGGATATTTTGGTAGAGGAAGAGGTTCTCAAGGAAACAAAGGGAGAGGTGTAGGAAGAAGTAGTTCCTACTTTGCCACTATGAAGTGTTATCAATGTGGTCAACTTGGACACCCTACCTATAGGTGTCTTGAAAATCCATCAAAATAAAGTAGTGAGAACAAGGTAGCCTATGCCCAAGAGGATGGTAGCAGCTCCTGTACCAATGAGGTCAGAAAACTAGAGCCAGAAATGGGGGAGAACTTGATGTTCAGAAGGGTGCTCATAAGACAACCTAAGCAATGTGAACCAAAGTAGAGGAGGGCTCTTTTTAGAGTTAGATGTAAGATACAAGGAAAAATTTTCAAAGTTATAGTGGATTCAGGGTCCATTGATAACATCATAGAAGAGGAAGTAGCAAAGAAGCTCAAAATCACAAAGGTTCCCCATGCAGACCCCTACAAGGTGACTTGGTTGAATCAAGAGCAAAGTGTGCTAGTGAATGAGCAGACATGGGTGGATTTTTCAATTGGAGGCTATAAAGATAGGGTTCTTTGTGATGTCTTACCCATGGATGCATGCCATCTTCTATTGGGAAGACCCTGGCAATCTGATAGGAAGGTGTTCTATGATGGAGAAGAAAACTCCATTGCTTTCAAGAAGGATGGAAGAACATTTAAGATTCAGTCCATAACAGAGAATGAAGAGGGGACTTCTAGAACACCTAGTGTGTTGCTTAGTAGTGGTAAAGAGTTCCTACATGCCCTGCATAATGAGGAGACAATTGGATGTGCCATCATGGTGAAGCCAAATGAGGATGACAAGAATTTGTAGGTAGAGACACCTTTAGAGGTGAAGCAAATGTTAGAAGAATTTAGAGACATTGCAAGTGATGGAACCCCTGCAACACTACCTCCAAGAAGGGCCATAAGTCATCAAATAGACTTTATACCCGGTGCATCCCTACCTAACAAAGTAGCCTACAAGCTTACCCCTGACCAAAACAAAGAAGTGGCAAGACAAGTATAGGAGTTGTTGGATCAAGGATCAATCAAGAAGAGCATTAGTCCATGTGTAGTCTCGGTGGTCTTGGCATCTAAGAAAGGAGGAAAATGGAGACTTTTCACTGATTTAAGAGCCATCGACATGATCACTATCAGGTATAGGTTCCCAATTCCAAGAATAGAAGACTTGATGGATTGCTTAGGAGGTGCTATGTACTTCACTAAGTTGGATCTAAAAAGTGGTTATCACCAAATTAGAATTAAGGAGGGTGATGAGTGGAAGACCACTTTTAAAACCACAAATGGATTGTATGAATGGCTTGTGATGTCATTTGGGCTTACCAATGCCCCAAGAACCTTCATGAGGTTGATGAATGAGGTCTTGAAGGACTTGACAAGAAGATTTGTAGTGGTGTATCTAGATGACATACTCATCTATAGAAAAACCAAAGCATAACACCTTGAGCACTTAAGGTTGGTTTTGAAGAGGCTACATGAGGAATAATTGTCTATCAACTTAGATAAGTGTGAGTTCATGTAGCAAGAACTAGTTTATTTTTCATTTGTGGTGTCCAAGGGTACCTTGAAAATGGACCCAAGCAAGGTGGAGGCAATCTTGAATTGGCCTGCCCCTAAAACAAGGATTGAAGTTAGGAGTTTCCATGGGTTGGCACAATTCTATAGAAAGTTTGTGAGGAAATTGTTAGAAATAGGAAATACTAAGAGGAGGGGGTGAATTAGTATTTCACAAACTTTTCCTTTTGCCCACTTATGGATATAACAGATTACTTTAAAGCATAAGAGACTAAATAACATACATAATAGTAAATGTAAAGAACTCATAACACATGATATGTTCTTGAGGAAACCCTGGCCAAGGGAAAACCCTGGTGGGGATGGTACCCAAAAATATCCACTAATCAAAATATACCTTGTTAAGGATGTTGACCCTATTAGGAGTCTGTTACAAACATATAGTTAAGGGACTATAGGCCTTGTTAGAAGCCTCAACCCTGTTAGGAGTTGTAGATACAAAACCTGATTACCAGATGAGCTCATTTCCAAAATAAGTAATACAAATGTTTACTGATTACAATATGGTACTGCTTACAACTTTGTATCAACAACTTTCACCGCTATCACAATATACAACTATTACAAGTTACCTTTCAAGTATGTTCGGTACATTACAATATTACATCTTTATACAAGATACAAACATAATATCTTTCTCCAGTCAACTTCCACATCTTTATCCAAGAGTAAACATCTAGGATGTCACCTCTTTATAATATCAAGTCATTATTTTGACAAGAAAAATAATCCCTTAATTCATTTACTAGTTCTGCCTTCAAAACTACTTTGTCTGATGTACTCTATTATTGGTAAAACAATGATAACTTTGTTTGTACTATCCATACTCTTTTTTGCACTGAGATGGGGTATCCTTAGACACCATAGATTCTATGTTCAACTGCAAAAAATCTGATCCTGCTCCAGTGAACGTCGCCAAAACAAATTGTATCAGGTGCTCTGTCAAAAACACTGTTTCATACTTAGACAATTTTAGTCTGCAATCTCCCATACTTACTTTCCAACTTATGCCATCTTCATAGGGAACATATGTTGGCATAATGACAACATCCATGTACATACCTCAGCCAAATTGCCAACAATCTCCCCCTTTGTCATTGGTGGCAACATATGAGAAAATTGGCTAAGTGTACAAGTCAAAATCTCAATAATTGTATCAAAATTGTGGCCATAGTATAAAATAAGTATACTATCCTTATATATCCTCAAAATATACACATAATCTATAATACTTCATAATACTCCATAGAACTCCCCCTATGAGTATCCTTCCTTATCATAGACAATTTTCTAAGTATCTCTCCCCCTTTGACAACAATGACAAAATAAAGGGTGGAAAGGGATATACAAAATTGTGTCCAAACTTTTACCTTACTGTCTTATTGCAAAGTTGGTAGGCTTGCAACACAATCTGAAAAATCTGACTTCCAAGCCTCAAAATCTTTCTCCCATGCCTTCTTAATTAATTCTGCTACATTGAGTAAAGTACTCAATCCGTATGCTACAATCTGACAAGCTTGAATGGACTCAAAATTGAACTTCTGAAATGATGTCTTAGTAGTAAGACATTCTTCTAGCTACTCTTCTATTATAGTCAACTTGATTGAGACATGCTCTCTCAAGATGTTTATCCTGATAATTTTCTTGTTCTTCTCATCATTCAAAGTCCTTATCTCATCACATAATTTTCTCATCTTTTTCTCAACTGCACTGATCTTTATGTTTGAGCTGACCATTGAGTTTGTCTTTGCTGCAATTTCATCTTGCTTCTCTTTTATCTTCTTCTCTTCCTCAATTATTATATTTTCAGATTTTGTACATTGAATGTACAAACACTTTCCAGTCTCAAGTGGTTTCCTTAAGTTCTTAATGTATCTATCAAGGCTGCCAATGTCATTTTTGATATTCTGACTTATATTCTGCAACATCTCAGCTTCATAAGCTACCTGAGCCTTAACCTTAGCAATATCAGTCAAATTAGTGAGCTCAACATCAAAAGAATTTATTACCATCTTTTCTCTTTCAAGTGGGTCTGAATCAAAGACTTTTGTAGATATAACACTTTGTAGCTTCTCAGTCAAATCTTTCAGGCTACCTTCCAAATTCTTAACTTTCTTGTTCTTTCTAATAATTTTGTTCAAAGAAGTGATCAACTCTAATTGATCATCATCATCAACCTCCTTGCTCAAATCTTCAATCAATGTTCCTATTCCTTTCTCCTTTCCAGTCTTAGGAGTAAGACTGATGTCTTCTTGTGGTTCAATAGGTGTATGGGCCTCTATTTCCATTTGCTCTTTTGTTTGTGTAGCCTCTATTTCAATACTCTTTTGTTGCTCTCCCAAAGCCAAATTGTCAACAATGTTATCCAAACTGTTGAGTACTGCATCATCTAAATCTAAAGTAACTTTTGTTCCTTCAATGTCCATAGATTCTATGCCAATGTTTATAGAAGAAAAGGGAATATCTTCAACTTCAACTACCTCTGTTGCTGCCTCTGCCTATTCTGAACTCTATTTCTCTACTGGTTCTACAACTAATTGATCTTTGCTATCTTTTCTTGCTACTAAGTCTGCTAGCACTCGCACAACTACCTATTCAGTTTCAGTGTTCACTAGTTCATACTGACCTCCCATTATTTGTATAGTTCTTCTTTTGGTTCTTAATAGGGTTTCAAGTGGCTTGAGGATCTGTTTAAGGTGGTCATCATCTCTTATGTAACAGAACTATCTTATCACATTCTCTCTCATTTTAGTATCTTCTTCTTGTGCTCTCATCGTTCAGCTCACAAGTTTGTTGTACAAATCTTCTGGTATCTTTCCGTGAATAGTATCAAATTTCTTGTTTGTCAAAATCATATGTGTAACCATTGCATTCTCTAGATTTAATCTGTTAGAGGATCCATATAAATCATAGTATTTGTTCATTTTGGTAAAGTCTCCATGCTGCAATATATCTTCATTAACTCTTTCTATCCTTGGTTTCCATGATTTCTTCTTTATTGTTACTTCATCATCTTTTATCTCTGCAACTCTTCTAGGTACTGGTGGAACAATTATTTTTTGTCTTTTACCTGGTCTTGAAGCACTTGCCTTCATTCTTTTTCTTGGTGCTAAAGAAGAGGGTTTCTCTATCTGACTAATTTCTTGCTCCTTCTCAGGTTCTTCAACCTTTACCTTAACTTGAATGGGTTTTGCACTTGATGCCAAAGGTGAGACTGATAGTATCTCACTTTGCCTTATTGCTTCTATAGTCTTTCTTGCAATATCAAATTCTTGCTCACTCATACCTGATTCTTTTAGAATTTTCTTTATTGTAGTCTCCACTCTCTTCTTTGATTGTTTCTCTTCCTTGAGTGTCTTTGTTGAATCAAAGTTTTCATCATATGTTCCAAATCTATTTCTATGAGCATCCACTTTGCTTTTCAACAATCTACTAACATATCCTTCTATTTCAACTTCAGAGATTTCATAGCCAAGAGGGTCTATGAATTCATGTCTAGGTTCTACTGCCTCAATGTAAGTAAAATTAGTATCAACCATAAAACATATATCATCTTTGTATTTCTCAACTAGGGATGGAGGAATTCTTGATCTATTTACCACAATGTTCTGAAAAGTTTTCAACACTAACTTTACACTGTCATTAACCTTCTCAATAAGATGTTTCATGTAAACTTTATTGATTCTTTCCATAGTATTCTCACCATCATTCCAATCAATAGTGTAAGGAAATCTTCTTAGTAAATGGAAGAACATGTAAGTAACCAATGAGGAAAATCTAAAGTGAGTGTATTTAGCTTTCTTTATCTTTTCCAAATTCTCAAACAACTATATTCTCAAAATGTCACACATATCCATAGGCTTCTTCTCCACACACATCAAATAAGAAATGTGTACCATACCTACTAGCATATCATCTTCTGCAAATCGCTTCCAAACTTCTTTCTTCACTCTCCAAATCACTTCTAATCGCTTGATAATCACAATAACTTTGATGTCAATCTTTTAATACTTAGCATTTACTCGATTTGACATCACATTCAATTCTTTTGCTGCTAAAATGCCAAAAAGTTGATTCTATAAACCTACAACCATAAATCTTCTTATGACCTCGCAAAAAACAATATTTATTTTTGTGCACTTAACCATAGCATTAGTATAACATAAAAAACCTTCATCTAATTGCACAAAACTTAACTCATTCAAAATCTAATTCTACACTAATTCTAAGTTCCTAAACTACATAAATTTACATAATTTAAGTGTTTAAAGAAGGATTACGTAAAGAATCATTCTTACCATCAGATACATTACCTTTCTGATTACCTTCAATTCTGAATATACCTTCTTGATCTGTGCCTTTAACAAATTTTACTTCATCTTCATTGCTACAACAACCTTTCTCTTTGTTTCCTGCATTTTCATTCCTTCTTGCATAGTTTCTAGGGTTAGGGTTATGATGATAACCTCCATTGTTCATTCTACAAAATCTTGTTGTGTGTCCAATCTTGTTACATATTTGACAAATGATTCCATTGGTTCCATATCTAGGTGCTTGCTGATTGATTTGTGTCCTGCAATTTCTAGCAATATGTCCAATTTTGTTGCATCTATAACATACTATTCCATTTCCTCTTTTCATGTCTTCAGTTGATCTCTGATCTGCATTGTTAGTATTTCTAGGCATTCTACTATTGTAATTATTCTCAATAACTTTAGATCTTCTACATTCAATAGCTCTATGTCCAAAACCAAGACAATTATAACAATATCCATTAAGAGGTTTGAATTGTTTACCTGTACAATCTCTCTTCATATGACCAATAGTATTACAAGCAAAACATCTACCTTTGAATTCTCTTTGCATACCTTTGGATGGTTCATCTTGCTTCGATGGTTCTTCTTGCTTTGGTGCATCTTCTTGCTTCGGTGATTCTTCTTGCTTAGGTGCATCTTTAGATTTGTTCTCATCTAACTTCTTTTCTTCACTGCTTTCACATACATTCAGATCTGGTTTCTTGCTTTCACTAACTATCTTCAATATGTTAAATCCAAGACCAATTTTTTCATAGAATGGTTTTCCATAAGATACTTGCTCATTAATCTTTTCACTATTTGAATATAGCCTCTCAAGTTGTTGTTTGGATTGAGTCAATTCACCTTTCACAATCTTGTTGTATTCTCAAGTTCATCATACTACCATTTGACTTTATCAAATTCTGATGTTACCTTGCCAAGTTTAGATTTCAGATCTTCATTCTCATTCTTTAAACTTTCATTCTCAGATCTTAGATTGTCATTTCCATTTTTCAAGCTAAGCTTTAGATTTTCTATCTTCAATTCATGTTTAAGGATCACATTTTCTTTTTCTAAATCATCACAATCTTCAACAAGAATTTCAAATTCCTACTCAGATTTTAGATCTTCTATCTTACCTTTCAATTTTTCAATAAGATTCTTTACATCATCATACTTTCTTTTTAGAGTGTTTCTTTCATCAGTAAGCATATCAATTTGTTCAAGAGCTTCTTCAAGATTCTTCTGTAACTGATCCATATCCATAGAGATCTTACTCAAGCTGCTAGACTTTCCTTGAATGTTCCTTCTTTGAGTAACTGTGCTCTGATACCAATTGTTAGAAATAGGAAATAATGAGAGTGGGGGGGTGAATCAGTATTTCACAAACTTTTACTTTTTCCCACTTATGGATATAACAAATTACTTTAAAGCATAAGAGACTAAATAGAATACATAATAGTAAATGTAAAGAACTCATAACACATGATATGTTTTCGAAGAAACCCTAGACAAGGGAAAACCCCATTGGGGATGGTACCCACAAAGATCCACTAATCAAAAGATATCCTATTAAGGATGTTGACCCTGTTAGGAGTCTATTATAAACATATAGTGTATCAGTCCTGGTTAAGGGACTATAGGCCTTGTTAGAAGCCTCAACCCTGTTAGGAGTTGTACATACAAAACCTGATTACTAGATGAGCTCATTGCCCAAACAAGTAATAAAAATGTTTACAAATTTCAATATGGTACTGCTTACAACTTCGCATCAACAACTTTCACCGCTATCACAATATAAAACTATTACAAGTTACATTTCAAGTATGTTTGGTACATTACAATATTACATCTTTATAGAAGATACAAACATAATATCTTTCTCTAGTCAGCTTCCACATCTTTATCCAAGAGTAAACATCTAGGATGTCAGCTCTTTATAATATTAAGTCATTATTTTGACAAGCAAAATAATTCATTAATTCATTTACTAGTTCTACCTTCAAAACTGCTTTGTCAGTTGTACTCTGTCATCAGTAAAACAATCATAACTTTGTATGTATTGTCCATACTCTTTTGCACACTGAGATGGGGTATCCTTAGACACCATAGAGTATATGTTCAACTGCACAAACTCTGATCATGCTCTAGTGAATGTCACCAAAACAAACTGTATCGGGTGCTCTGTCAAAAACATTATTTCATACTTAGAAAATTTTAGTCTACGATCTTCCATACTTACTTTCCAGCTTATGTGATCTTCATAGGGAACATATGTTGGCATAATGACAACATCCATGTACATACCCCAGCCAAATTTCCAACAAAAATTCAGTGGGATATGTGCACCAATGCTTGACACCATCAAGGGAGGACTCAAGACCAAGTTCAAATGAACTGAGGTAGCTGAGAAAGCATTTCAAACATTGAAGCAAGAGGTAGCTACCAAACCTATCTTACTCTTACCTACTTTTGACAAGTTGTTCACTATTGAATGTGATGCAAGTGGTGTAGTAGTAGGGGGTGTATTGAGCCAAGAAGGAAGGCCTGTGGCATTCTTCAGTGAGAAACTCAATGAGGCAATGAAAAGGTATTCAGCTTATGACTTAGAGTTGTATGCATTGGTACAATCTCTTAAGAAGTGAAGGCATTACCTCCTACCTGTTGGTGTTCAAAAACTCTTATACTCTAACAGGCTGCCAATATACCCTCAGAGGATTTTAGGAATGGTTAGCTCCAAAATTTCTATAAGGTCTTAGGGTAACTGGACCAACTATAGGGACAAGACTGCCCTCTTCTACTTCTGGCTCTGCACAACCAAGGCAGGTGCACCTAACCTAGTATAAAATACACTTCATAAACCAAGAACTAGGCTTGAATAAAAGATAAGTGGATAGCAAGAAAGTATTGAATGTTAACCACACACTCATTGACTCTCCATTGCTATGGGGTAGGACCTTAAATGACCAAATGCTGAAAACTTAAAGAATGGTTCTTAATTTATGTTTTTGAGATCATAACAACAACAATCAGTATTTGTTGATAATGAGATAATCATTCAGGCCAGTGCCTCATCCTTTGGGCAAGATCTCCTAGAACAAGAATGCTACACACACCAGACAATAGCTGAGATTCAAAGCCATAAACACACCTACAATCCCCTTTACTCCTTATAAGATATCCTTACATAGACAATTAGATAGATCTATGTCTCATCTAAAGCATCATTTCATCTAATCCTGGATTAGAACTTAAGAATGGATACATATGCATAAAACAATATGCAGAGAACTAGAAAGTTCAGAACCTATCTAAGTTGACACAAAGGAGAGATAAGAGTCTTGTACTTGTATTAAGTATGAAGAATCATTAAGTGTAAACAATCAAACTAGAGGAGTCAAGCTTGCAAATTATAGCTTAGACCTGCAACTTTCTCTCTATCATCAACAAAATACCAAATGCCAAAATGTTACAATCCTGACTGGGCAAAAGACTCACAACCGGAAAATTTTTAAAATCTAACTCCCAATGCTCAAAATGATCATAAAAAATCCCTTTATACTAGGGTTACAATGCAAGCATAATGATCATTTCAACTCAAAAATTCAAATCTACCTAACCCCCCCCCCCAAGAGTAAACACCAACATGATAGGGGTCCAGCCATAGCATGTAAGCTCAAACAGTCTAATTTCAATAGCTAACTAGCCCTGTACTAGTCCAAGTACCAAATTACCATCAAACCCCCAAGGCATCTAGCCAAATTGACCCTTGCAACACTTCAAGGTACTATTTCATTTATTCCTTCATGGCAAGGCATTCCTCTGCAATGATCATGGTGACTGGGACCACATTGGATCGGCGGAGAAGATCAGTTTCACCAACTCGGGCCGTTCCTGTCATTAATTTTGGTCCTTTGCAGTCACTGGAAACATTCAAAAATTCAAATCTATAGGAAATAGCTATATTCATGGTGCCAGAAGTGAATCAACGGCCATCATTCAAAATCAGATTACCAATAAGTCACGGTCGTTGATCTTATAACTCTCGCGGGCTTTAAGATCTTCACTTCACCTTAGACAGCATCGATGGCTATTGCTAGACCACCAAGTTAACTTCCTTGCACCTTATCTCAATGGTGATATGATGGCCACAAGATCTACTGACCCTTTAATCACTTTAGAAACCCAGCGGTCCCACTTAATAACTCCACAACCGTGATAGCATTAGTGGTCGCATGATAGCATAGCCCAGAAACTGGGCTATGTGAACATGCAACAAGCATCCACATCGGCACAATGTCACCACCTCGGACCAACCAAAAGATCCCACCTGGGCCCGCTTGATGCGACATGTCATCACACCATTCGCTACAACCACCGAGTACCAACACTGGACCCATGACCAAATCAGCACTAGATCGAATGGCGGTCGCATGATTGCAAGGGAGAGGAATATTCCTCATGATCATGTGGCAATCGTAGATCTCCCACAAAGTCATTCCACTTAAGAAAAATCTGGGCCCACCATCTAGCGACTACGTGACTATGGAAAACTTAACCGCCAGCCAAGTTGCCAGATGCCAGGGACTTAACTGCTAGGATTCAGTGACTGAGAGAAGATCACAAGTCGCCAGGTCACCAGAAGAAGACCAACCACTAGAAAACTAAACATCACAACCACCATGAACACGTGTCGACCGGTCACATGATCATATAGCCCAAAACTGGGCTATGTGACCATGCAACAGCCAACCCAAAGCCACCACATGTCCACCTTCGGGACCACCAAACTGCAACCACCACCTACAAATAACTGGGACCCACGCGGATAGATGGCAAGTGGTCACATGATCACATGTTAGAAAAGTCTGACATGCAGCCATGTGACAGCCAATAGGGAAAAATTTGGACCCATCACACGGTCGGACCTGCGCAGTTAAGACATAGTCAAAAACACACAAAGTTTTCGGCACCAAAAGACAAGTGCATAAAGCGTAAGGCAAAGGGTCAAAAACAATGTAAGTTTTGGGCAAAAGATTGAAAACACACAGGAATTTTGACAGACCGAAAGGTAACAGGGAAGCTGAAAACAACACGGATTTTCAAAAACACGGCATGTTTTCGACACTGTGGCAAAATTTTAATAAATGCTTCCCATGGACCCTAGAGATTGAAAATCTTTTTGGGTTTTGCACATTAGGAGATGCACATTGGGCTGAAGCAAGGTAACACATGAAACATATAGGGCAAGACATGTACAACATGAAACACTTGCAAGGGAGAGGCCAACTTTACGAGATTTTACAATGACTGGAAAAATAGCCTAATAGTGGCTCTTTCTGGGGACATGTATCTCTTGCAGATACAATGAGAAAATAGAATCTACTGGAAGAGTAGACCACAAAATTTTGAACCAAAAACAACCCTAAGAGACCTAGGGAAGAAACATAGCTATTGCTCATGGAAAAAGATACTTCAAGAGAAGTAAAACTTTAGGAATTTTCCATGAACAGGCAATTCCAAAGTGCCACTAGTTAGATCTTTCAGAGTATATGAATCTGTTCCCCACTTGCCCTCAATTAGATAAGGGCCCAACCAAATAGGATCAAATTTTCCATGCTTTCCCTTATCCTCCAGCCTCACATTCCACATCAGGACCAGATCATCAATTTCAAAACTCCTCTGAGTTGCTCTCTTATCAAATGAAGTTTTACATTGTCGCTGCAAATTTTCATTTTTCTCATGTGCATCCTTCCTTACTTCCTCTAACTGGATTAGCTCATCCATTCTCACCCTCATCTCATCATTTAAATCTTCATCATATGCCTGGATGAACCTGTACATTTGTAACAAATTGTTCTAAGGTAATCTAGCACTTATCCCATATACCAGGTCAAATGGGGCACAACCTATGGCTTTCTTTATAGTCACTCTATCAGCCCACAATGCCCACCATAAATTTGAGTCCCATGCTTTCTTATTTCTATCCAACACCCTTTTGAGGATCTTGATAAGGCTTTTATTACTGGATTCTGCCTGGCCATTCCCTTGTGGATGATATGGGGAAGAAAATGAAATGTGTATCCCATACTGTTGACAAAAATTACCAAATTCCTATGATCTAAAACACATTGCATTATCAACCATAATTGTTTCTGGACATCCAAATCTAGTGAGAATATTCTGCATCATGAAATCAATAACAACATTACTAGTAGCCCTCCTAGTAGGAATAGCTTCAACCCATTTAGTGAAATAGTCTGTTGCCACGAATATGTATGAATGTCCACCACTAGACTTGTTTGGAATCTCACCTATGAAATCAATACCCCACCTCTGAAAAGGAGACTGAATTGGGATAGGCCTGAGTGGCAAATTCCCACTAAATTTCAACTTTCCTGCAAACCTCTAGCATGCATCACATTTCCTCACAAACTGATGTGTGTCCCTAAAAACTATAGGCCACCAAAATCTAGACCTAAGAATCTTGTGGACTGTGGTCTTTTCCATATAGTGTCCTCCACACACACCTTGATGCATTTCTGCCAATAGAGTCTTAGATCTTTCATGATCCACACATTTTAGCAATACTCCTTCATTGTTTCTCCACTACAACTCACCATGGATAATGGCATACCTTGCTGACTATAACTTGATAGTCCTCCTCTTATTTTCATTCATGTTAGGGGGGAGGAACAACTTGTGCAAGTAATTGATGACATCTTTATACCAATCACAGTAATCCATATCACAAATATATGGCCTCTCTTCCTCCTCTAGCATATTCACATGATTAGTAATTAGATTACTTTATGCCATCAACTTTGCAAGACCAAGGCCTCTTACAAATTTTGTAATCTGAATATCTATATTGAATTCCTGGATCCTATTGATCCATCTACATCTTTTTCCTGATACCTCTTGTTGCACCAATATGTCTTTAATAGCAACACTAGGGACATAAGAAACCACCTTAGCTCCCACAAGATAACACCTAAAAGCCTTGACTACTTTGACTAGGGCATAAGCCTACTTCTCAACTATATCATACTTTAGTTCTGTTGCATGTAAGGATTTGCTAAAAAAGGATACGGGTTGTTCATATCCATCTGAATTCTTTTGTAATAAGATTGCTGCAACCGTATGATAAGAGGCAAAAGAGAAAATCTGCATGAGCTTACCATAATCAGGGGTCCTCAAAATAGGGGCATCTTTAATGGCTTATTTGATACTTCTAAAAGATTCATCTTCTTCTTCATTCCATTCCACTTTTTCATTTTTCTTCAACATCCTAGAGATGGGAATACAAATTTTTGCAAAATTTGTAACAAATCTTCTTAGAAAATTTACCTGCCCAAAGAAAGAATGTACTCCTTTAACATTTCTTGGTGGTGAGAGCTTGTCTATTTCTATGACCCTTTCTGGATCAATTCTCACTCCATCCTTAGACACAATATGTCCTAAGAGCTTGCCTTCTATAACACCAAAAGAACACTTCTTTGGATTCAAAGAAATCCCATACTCCAGAGCTCTGATGAAAATCTTTTCAAGGTGTTCACCATGCTGATCCTCCTTCTCTGAATATGCTGTAAGATCATCCTGGTGTACCACTAAAAACTTGTTTATGAAATCAGCAAAAGCTACATCCATAGCCCTCCGAAAAGTTGCTCCTACATTTGTCAAGCCAAAAGGCATCCTAACATACACATATGTCCCCCAAGGAGTTGTGAATGCAGTCTTGAATTGTTCTGACTCCTTGACCATGACCTGATTATAACCAGAGAAACCATCCATCATGGACATTAACTCTGACCCTGTGACTTTCTGCAGCATGTTTTCCATATTAGGGAGACCATAGTTGTCTTTCAAAGAATTGACATTCAAATTTCTAAAATCAACACACAACCTAATGTCACCATTCTTTTTCCTAACTAGAACCAAATTTGACACCCAAGTAGAATGTCTGACAGGCTTTATAATACCAGCATCCATCATCTTTTTGAGTTCATCTTGCATTTTCGGTGCGAAAGTAGGGTTCATAGGCCTTAATTTCTACCTAAAGGGTTTAGTTCCTTCCTTTAATGGTATCTCATGTTGAAAGAGATCTTCTCTATATGCCTTCAAATCTTCATAAGACCATGCAAAGACATGACTGAATTTTTTGAGAAGATCAATCAGATTTCTTCTAGTTCTTTGAGATAAACATTTACCTATGTAAACATTCTTTGGTTCTTGGCTTGTCCCTAGATTCACCTCCTTCAAATCACTTACCCTGTCAGCAAGTCTAGCAACACAAGCCCTCTCTTTACTATCAAATGACCTTTCAAGAGCAACCAATCCCCTAGGGATCCTATTTGACTTTAGTTGCAGAACTTCCTTCCCAAGGACACTCTCTTTTCCATCTTTGTCATCTACATAGGTGCTGAAATCCATTTCCTGACCATCAAAGTGAGACTCACACTACAAGAACCTCAAAATATCCTAATCATCAGAAAATAATTGCCAATTCTCAACATTATCTGGGATAGAAGGCCTAGACTTACACTTAATTTTGGATATCCCTGCAAAGGTAATATCCTCTGGCCTTAAGGCTATGTTTGCTAGCAAGTCTGCCATCCTGTTCTGGCTTCTATCCACCCAATCAATACCAAAGGCACTGAAACATTCAATTTCATCCCATACAACATTCCTATATTGTTTCAGCCTTTGGTTTTTAGATGCATACTTTGATCTAATATAAGATACTATTAACTCAGAATCACCAATCACCCTAAGATGTTTGATCCCATGTTTTGATGCTTGTCTTAAACCAATCAATAGGGCTTCATACTCTGCAACATTGTTTGTGCAAGAAAACAAGAGAGTGAAAGAAAACTTAAAATTCTTACCACTCGGGGATACCAACAATACTCCTACTCCAACACCTTCTCTAGAACTTGCTCCATCAAAATATAATGTCCATAAGACATTACCTTCTGCCATGTTATTCTCATCATCAGCCAAAAGGATAGGCCTGACCTTTTCTTGCATCTCTTTCCTCTGAACTTGGAATGAACCAATGTCAGTGTCAACAAAAAAATTCATGCTATCTTTTTCATTCTCCTCAATCATATGTGGAGTTCTAGCTTCCCTTGACACCTTCACATTCTCTCCTTCAATGTCAAAAGTGGAAAAGGACAAGTCACATTGAATACTTCCTCCCATGGAGGCACTCCACTTTCTAGATAACAACATTCCATATTGAGGAGGAATGTCAACTACAAGAACACTCATAGTCAACTGTTTATCAGGAAATGCAGCTAATTTATAAGGCAAAGCCTTAATGGTACCAATAACTAGCACTTCTCTTGAGTCCATAGCTTGACATCTCCCATGAGGTGTATCAACCTTTAGTCCTAATGATTTCATGATCTCTGTAGGCATAACAGTGTTTGATGCTTCTGAATCAATCATCTAGTTCTTCAATATTTTACCATCAATCTCAAGGGACAAGAAGAAAGGATCAACTGTCCCTACTACACTGTTTACAATATTTGTATCGAAGAAGATTTGAGGGATCTTAGAAACAATTTCTTCACTCTTACTGTCAGGTGTGTCTTCCAAGGAAACCACATGTTTGTCATTTCTACTCATTTCTTGGATTCCTGCAGAAGAGACACCATTTACCCAATTCAAGGCCTTGACCTTGTGTTCTTCTATTCTCATCATTTCCAAAAGTGGAACCTTGACAGTGATTTGTGAAAGCAACTTAGACATATCTATTGGAACATACTTCTGGCTATTCATGTCTTCTTTGAAAATAGTGACAACCACATCTAATGTTTTTTCTTTGTTCCTCGGTGCTGTAGCAGGCATAATTTTCTTTTTTACCTTCACTTGGTCAGCAACACAAGAACCCTTTCCCTTTTCTTCATGTTGTTGTATACTATTTTCTGTCCTCTTGATGAACATACTACCCGGTTTACCAGCTGCATTTCCAACTGTCCTATTTCTCAAATTGTAATTGCTTCTAGCTTGAGTGACCATGTCTACAGTGATTTGAGAAATTTCTTCATCTGATGGTCTTCTTAAATAAACTTGCTCCTCACCCCTTATTGCACCACATCCAACATCATCAAACTCTTCTTCTTCATCATCAGTAAAGTCGGCTTCATCCCATGCATGTGAAGAAGTCATTCCACATCCTTCTTTATCATACTGCTCCTCACCTTCTTGATTATCAGGTAAATTTAAAGCAATGACACAATGATCTAGACTATGAGGATACTGACAAGCAACACACCATGGAACCTCATTAGCTAAATTCACTAAATTTCTATGCAAAGGATCAGGGATCCTTCCATCAGGCCTTTCTTGCTTGGTTGGGAAAATGGGCTTGCCATCTTTCCATTGAGTGTTGTAAGGATAATTCTACATCCTTGGTTGTCTACTAAAATTGTTTGGAGCTGACATGTCCATAGTCACAGCCCTGTTGTTTCCCTTTTCTCTAGGATTTAAACCTTCCAAAGCCTTTAAAATCTATTTTAGATTGTTATCCTCTTTGGGTTTAGAGTCAGCAGACCTTCCCATTTCTTTCTTACTCTACATTTGAGGCCTACAATCATCTCTTCTTCCTATCTTTCCTGATATTCTTCTATTTCTCTCTATGTTGATGGCTAATTTGTAAGCCTCCCCAAGACTTCTAGGGTTCTTATCTCTCAAGAGATATCCCATCTTTGCATCAAAGGCATTCAAGTATGTCACAAGACATACCCTGTCATCTAATCTGATAACCTACAAGAGCCTATGCATGGCCTTTTGGAACCTTATGTTGAATTCAAGGACCTCTTCATTCTAATTTTTCTTTATGTTATTGAATTCATTTAGGATAAAACCCTCATTTGTTTTATCACCATAATTTTCTTTGAAATAGTTTTTAAATTGATTCCATGACCCTATACTAGCATGGGGTAACCCTCTAAACCAATCCCTAGCATCCTCAATTAGGGATTGTACAAATAGCTTCATTATAACATCATCAGGCTCTACATTATAATCATCTATTACATCTATAAAAAAAATTTAGATGTTCTTCACATGTGATGACATTATTTCCAGTAAATTTAGGAAGCTTCTTTCTAATCTCATCAGAGATTACATTAGGATAACCAAGAATACCAAAGAAGGTAAGTTGTTTGTACCTTTCATGACTAGGAGCTCCATGCAGTGGATCCATTCCTTGAGATGTAAACATCCTTGTGTTTGAACCATCAAGAACTCTAGCAGCACCTGAAACACCATTTGCTTGAGCTGCATTGTTACCATGATTTCCACCTTGTCCTAAAAATGAAGCAGCAACATGTGAAGGTCCTGAAGCATGCCTGAGAAAATCTATCTTCTTTTTTATTTCTACAGTAGAAGCCTCCAACTCAGCTTTCTCTAGTTCTTTGTCCAATATCTCATTCTCCCTTCTAGCTATCTTAAGGTCTGAATCTAATCTCAGTCCTAGATCTGATGTTCTATCAACAATAGCTTGTTCATTGATCTGAACTCCAATGGCCTTCTGCTTTCCTTTATCCTTTGGCCTATTTCCCTCATGTGTTCTTTGCACAATAGGTTGTTCCTCTAATCTCTCAGGCTCTGGGACAAAATTAATTGCCTCCAAATCCAACAATTGCCTCTTTAGCTGATCAGCCCTTATCATGGCTTGTCTTACTTTATCCACTTTATCCTTTTCTCTTTGCTGCCTAATGGGAAGCTGTTCCTGTACTCTTTTTTCTAGTTCATAGACCTCCTCAAAGATCTCTTCTGATTTAGGGAGTGTGGTGTCTGACTCATCATCTCCCACTTGAATTTCATCTTCATACTGATTCAGCCCCAAGTAAACAACAACCTTTTCATATTCTGAATTGTCTTCTTCTTGACTAGGCCTGGCTTGGATTTCTTGTCTGGTATCTTTCTTGTTTCTCCAAGTGTGAGAAACACCTCTTCTTTTCTTTCCTCCCCTTGTCTGACTAGTCCCAAACTTCCCTAGAATGCCTTCTTCCATTATATCTTCAAGAGGCTTCTTTCTCCGAGATCTGGAACCTCTATAACTCATCCTTGCAAAACAAATCACTGACCAGTACTGCTACCAAGATTTTTGAGTCACCACCCAAGTGTATTGGGAATATTACAATGAAATTTCTTGACTTCAAAAAATGCTCCAATAAGTTAGATAGACAAGGGACAAGAACAACCCTATTTTCCAATGATGACCTACTAGTTTGGATAGGCATGAATAACATTCCCTAGCGGAGTCTCCATCTTGTTGGTGTTCAAAAACTCTTATCCTCTAACAGGCTTTCAATATACCCTCAGAAGATTTTAGAATTGGCTAGCTCCAAAATTGCTATAAGGTCTTAGGGTAACTGGACCAACTATAGGGACAAGACTGCCCTCTTCTACTTCTAGCTCTGCAAAACCAAGGCGGGTGCACCTAACCTAATATAAAATACACTTCATACACTAAGAACTAGGCTTGAATAATAGATAAGTGGATAGCAAGAAAGTACTGAATGTTAACCACACACTCATTAACTCTCCATTGCTACGGGGTAGGACCTTAAACGACCAAATGCTAAAAAATTAAAGAATGGTTCTTAATTTATGTTTTTGAGATCATAACAACAACAATCAGTCTTTGTTGATAATGAGATAATCATTTAGGCTAGTGCCTCATCCATTGGGCAAGATCTCCTAGAATAAGAATTCTACACACACCAGACAATAGCTGAGATTCAAAGCCATAAACACACCTACAATCCCCTTTACTTCTTATAAGATATCCTTACATAGATAATTAGATAGATCTATGTCCCATCTAAAGCATCATTTCATCTAATCCTGGATTAGAACTTAAGAATGGATACATATGCATAAAACAATATGCAAAGAACTAGAAAGTTTAGAACCTATCTAAGTTGACACAAAGGAGAGATAAGAGTCCTGTACTTGTATTAACTATGAAGAATCCTTAAGTGTAAACAATCAAACTAGAGGAGTCAAGCTTGCAAATTATAGCTTAGACCTACAACTTTCTCTCTGTCATCAACAAAATACCAAATGCCAAAATGTTACAATCTTGACTGGACAGAAGATTCACAACTGAAAAATTTTTAAAATCTAACTCCCAATGCTCAAAATGATCATAAAAAATCCCTTTATACCAGGGTTACAATGCAAGCATAATGATCATTTCGACTCAAAAATTCAAATCTACCTAACCCCCCCAAGAGTAAACACCGACACGACAGGGGTCCAGCCATAGCATGCAAGCTCAAACAGTCTAATTTCAACAGCTAACTAGCCATGTACTGGTCCAAGTACCAAATTACCATCAAACCCCCAAGGAATCTGGCCAAATTGACCCTTGCAACACTTTAGGGTGCTGTTTCATTTATTCCTTCATGGCAAGGCATTCCTCTGCAATGATCATGGCGACCGGGACCAATTTGGATCGATAGAGAAGATCAGTTTCACCAACTCAAGCCCTTCTTGTCATCAATTTTGGTCCTTTGCAGTTGCTGGAAACATTCAAAAATTCAAATCTACAGGCAATGGCTATATTCATGGTGCCAGAAGTGAATCAGTGGCCATCATTCAAAATTAGATTAACAATAAGTCGCGGCCATTGATCTTATAACTCTCGAGGGCTTTAAGATCTTCACTTCACCTTAGATAGCATCGATGGCTATTGCTAGACTACCAAGTTAACTTCCTTGCACCTTATCTCAATGGTGATATGATGGCCACAAGATTTGTCGGCCCTTTAATCACTTTAGAAACCCAGTGGCCCCACTTAATAACTTTGCAACCGCGATACCATTAGTGGTCGCATTATCGCATAGCCCAAAAATTGGGCTATGCAAACATGTGACAAGCATCCACATTGGCACCATGTCACCACCTTGGACCAACCAAAAGATCCCACCTGGGCCCGCCTGATGCCACACGTCATCACACCATTCGCTACAACCGTCAAGTACCAACACTGGACCCATGCCCAAATCGGCACTAGATCGAATGGCGGTCGCATGATCGTAAGGGAGAGGAATATTCCTCATGATCATGTGGCAAATGTAGATCTCCCACAAAGTCATTCCGCTTAAGAAAAATTCAGTCCCACCATCTAGCAACTACGTGACTGTGAAAAACTTAACCGCCAGCCAAGTCGCCAGATGCCAGGGACTTAACCGCTAGGATTCAGTGACTGAGAGAAGATCGCAAGTCGCCAGGTCACCAGAAGAGGACCAACCACCAAGCAACCGAACATCACAACTGCCATGGACATGTGTCAACCGGTCGCATGATCACATAGCCAAAAACTGGGCTATGCGACCATGCGACAGCCAACCCAAAGCCACCACATGTCCACCTTCGGGACCACCAAACTGCGACCACCACCTGTGAATAACTAGGACCCATGTAGAGAGATGGCAAGCAGTCACATGATCACATGTCAGAAAAGTTTGACATGTGGCCATGCGACAACCAATAGGGAAAAAGTTGGACCCACCACATGGTCAGACCTACGTAGTTAAGATATAGTCGAAAACACACAAAGTTTTCGGCACCAAAAGACAAGTGCATAAAGCTTAACGAAAAGGGTTGAAAACAACGTAGGTTTTTTGCAAAAGATCAAAAACACATAGGAATTTTGACAGACCGAAAGGTAACAGGGAAGCTGAAAACAACATGGATTTTTGAAAACATAGCATGTTTTTGACACTATGGTAGAATTTTAAAAAATGCTTCCCGCGGACCCTAGAGATTGAAAATCTTTCTGGGTTTTGCACATTAGGAGATGTAGCATTGGGCTGAAGCAAGGTGACACATGAAACATACAGGGCAAGAAACGCACAATATGAAACACACAATATGAAACACTTGCAAGGGAGAGGCCAACTTCACGAGATTTTGCAATGAGTGGAAAAATGGCCTAACACTACCCAAGGAATTTGTTGTATTTACTGATAATCAAGCCTTGAGCTATATAAATACTCAAGAAAATCTTAGCAATAGGCATTTGAAGTGGATGGAGTATCTCCAATACTTTACCTTCACAATCAAACACAAGAAGGGGCAGCTCAACAAGGTAGCAAATGCCTTGAGTAGAAATATTTTGACTATCCAAGAAGTTCAGCTGCAAAGCATTGGAATAGTAGGTTTCAAAGATTTGTATGAGGAGTATGAGGACTTCTCACAAGCTTACAAGGTGTGCCAAGAGTTTTAGAACCATTTCCATGGGGAGTTTGCAGATTATACCCTTCAAAATGGATTATTGTTTAGAGGTAATCAGCTATGTGTACCTAGAGGATCCATGAGGGAAAATATGATTCAAGAGAGGCATAATGGTAGTCTAAGTGGACACTTTGGCATAAAAAAAAACCATGGAGTTAGTACAAAGGTACTATTTTTGGCCTAAGCTAGCAAGGGATGTGAGAAAATATATGGAGCAATGTGGAGTATGTCAAAGAGCTAAAGGAGGTTCAAGCAATGTAGGACTCTATCAACCTTTGCCAATTTCAAATAGGCCTTGGGAGTGTGTGAGCATGGACTTTGTGGTTGGACTCCCTAAAACCAAATCAGGTATGGATAACATCTATGTTGTAGTAGACAAGTTCTCTAAAATGAGTCATTCCATTCCATGTAGACCTACTAATGATGCTATTGGCAATTTGACTGAGCTGACTACATAGATGTTGTCATTATGGCAACATATGATCCACATGAAGAGTACAAAGGTCAGAGAGCAAGTATAGCAGAGCACATTGCAAATTTGTCTAAGTGTGAGACAACATTTTCACCAATGTACTTGAGGATAGTTTTTGTTTGCGATGTTGACTGGAGTAAGTTCAGTGCTTGTGCACTTAAACATAGACTCTATGATGTCTAATGATAACCCATCTGAAAGTACAAGTCAGTACGGCATGTACAGAATTAGTTATGACAGTTTTACCAAAGATAGTGTGTTAGCACCTAGAAATATTTTCATGGCCTTAGCCCTTTTCTTCTGGTCTCTGCAATTGTTTTTAGGTCCCTAGCATAAACCCTAAGGCAAAAAGTTTTAAAAATGTAGCCGTTGGGTCTAAAAAATTAAAAATACCCTGGCCCTGTTCTATTGTTGCATTACCTTTTTAGGGTGACTTAAAACTTTAAATCCGCATGTGCTAATTAAAATGACCACTTTACCATGTTCGCGGTTAGGTTTTTCATGTGTCAATGAGGTCCCCTTTAATTCTTCCTATGTCCCTGTGCTTTAATCTTCCCTAAGTTCCCAGGGCCCAGTGGTTTTAATTTTTCCTAGGTCATGAGCTTTAATTCTTCCTAGTCTTTCGGCTTTGTATTTTCCTAGGCCTCGCACTCTGACACCATCTCCATCTGATGGTGGGTGTGTCTTCTAATGAGATGTGTCAGAGGCTTGCCAACTTAAGATGACCATTGATTCATTTCCATGACATAGCTCTTCAAGCAGGTGGGTCCACTACCAGGTAGGCTCACATGGCAGTTTTTTTTTTTCATTGGTCGAAATGCAGTGAAGTGGACATTCTGTCAACGGGACCCAGTTCTCAGTAGATTCTTATTCTATGGTGGGTGCATGATCTCATAGAATCTTGAGGCCTTGGGATCTTGCACCGACCGTCTGATTCTACAGCGTGCTTATGTAGACGTTGCGGTGGGTCCTGACACTTGCAGTGAATCAACGGTGGGCATAAATTCTTATGAGATGTGTCAGATGTGTGAGATTTTGAGACAATCATTGATTCTTTTGTGTGATGTAACTTTTTCTTTTGGTGGGTCCATCTACCAGGTATGCTGATTTGAAGTGTTTTGATTGGTCCATGTTCTGTGAGATGGATGTGTTGTCAAGTGGGCCCGGTATCTCAATCAGGAGATTCAAGATCGATGGTTGGCGTAAGAGCACATAGAATCTTCCAAGCCTTTCAGATCTTGCACCAGCCATCCGATCTTCCAAATGAATTAATGTTCTCGGTGGGGTTGTTTTCCAGGTGGTGCGTAGTTGCTCAAATCTTATTGGTCAACACAAGGAGTCAGCACGGTGGGGTCTTTGTCAGAGAAATTAGTGATGAGCACATAATCTATGGTTGGTGTAAGTTCTCATGTGTTTTGTCAGAGCCATGAGATCTTACACCCGCCATCCATTTTCGAAGGCTTAAAGCGGGTGGGTCCTATGTCAGTGTGACCAAGCATGAACCATGAATGACATGATGACATGTGGCATACAGAGGGTCCAAGTGGGGTCTGAGGTCTCGACGGTCTAGATAAATGAGGTTAACGGTGCTAACAAAGTTCAAAGGGTTCGCTCATCCACATGATAAATTGGCAGTGTTCTGCGAATTGGCGAAAACCTTTGTTACCAGTTCGCTAAATAAAGGACCACAGTTAGTAAGTTTCCTTTGTCGCCAATTCGCAGGGTTAAACTTGGGTTAGTGTTTTCATTGCGTGAACAGAAAATGCCTTGTCACATGTTCATTTAAAGTAAACTTGAGGTGTCTGGTTGAGTTAAGATCATAAAGGACCGTGAAAAGGAGAGATCTAATGACCATGACTTAAAGTTGATTTGAGTTCAAATTTTGATCATTGATTCACTACTGGTGCCATGAAGTGACCATTGATATTCAAATTTGAATTTCCTAAGACATTTCTAGTGATAGAAAGGACTGGTTTTAATTGTTTTTGAAGCCAGATTTGATTTGTTTGGTAGCACCGGTGGTTGCAGTGTGGTCCAGGGTGTGATGACCATTTGTAGGGGGGACTGTACCATCAATAAATGAATGAGGAGTGGGGTTTCTTACTCAAGGCATGTTGCACATTGATGATTGGATTGGTTGGCATGACAGATTTATGGTCCTCGGTACATTTTCAAAGATTTGGCATAAGTTAGGATCATTCTTGGAGCTGATCACTTGGGTTTTCATCCTTGTAATAAATTTTTGATTGATTTGGTTGTTCTAGTGGTTGAAACCCTAACCCTAGCTATTCGAATCTTATTGCATCCTAAATTCTTTTGGGATTCCAAGGCAGCTAGTGGTATAAATGGTGAAATGTTTCACTTTGTAAGGATTCCTTCTTCTGCAATTTTGTGGAGAACTGGTTCCATGAAGGGTCATTTTCCTATAGATTTTCTCTACTTCTCTGCATATAGAGTGTTCTTTTCTCCTTTGTTGGCTCAGAGAATATGATATGTATTGTAATTGATTTGTATTATGTATGAGATTCAATATATTTCTACTGTTATTTAGATTCTCTCCATTTGAATTTCAGACTTATTGATTGAAGCATCAAGGGTGTTTCCATCTTTCTATTTGCATTTCCTATGTGTCTGCAATAGAGTTGTTTTCGCAGAAGCTACTAGGTTTGTGATTGGTTTTCAGGTGTGTATGAACTAGGGTATCAAGGGTATCTTATTTTTTTCTTCCAGTGAACACTCGTTAATGTATTTCTTATTTATAGGTCTCTTCTAAGGGGAGAGTTAATACCCTTTGAATAGGTGATAGCACATTTGGGTACAGAGGTGGATTGTTGAAGTATGACCTGATTAATGGTGTATGTTTGGTGTAAGGCATCAACATATTTGAATGTATTGCTTTCTTGTTTTATAGCTCTTTGTTGCAATAGGGTATTTGACTCTGTGGCCCATTGGACAAGGCACTGGTCTATAAGAGATTTCGGGTATCTCAGGGGTCTCTTCAACCCAACATTAAAATCAATAAAATCAAATACTTTTCCCTTTCATGTTGGTAGTAGTAATAGGAGATCCTTTCTAGTGTTCAGACTCAATTCTATGCAAGTAGGGCTTTTGCATATGAATTAGCTTCATTGGGGAACAAGCTATTTGAAGGGGTTTCGAGACTATTCCACACTAATCTATCTGTAGGCCTATGGTTTATCATGAGGTGTCTTGAGTGTGTAGATAAGGCAATACCCACCTGAGTGATGTGGAGCTCAAAGAAGAAGGAGGATGTTCTCTATCCTCATCAATTGGTTATGTTCTCTTGTCAAACTTGAGTGCCTAATTTGAGGACCAAGCCCACCTTTTGATTCAAGTTTGGTCTTGCAAGGGAAAGATACACCAACACAGTGTTAAGCCAAAAAGATAGTTTTGAAGACAGAATTGGTAAAGAGTTAAGGGATTATTTTTTTTATCAAAATAATGTCTTAACAATATAAAGGGATGACATCCTAGATGTTAACCCTTAGATAAAGATAAATGGAAGCCGACCATGTAAATTTATTAGCCTTAATAACTTGTATATATGTAATTGTAAATTGTAAGAAGAAGAAGAGATATTTGGTAATATTGTAACGATATGATGCGAATGTAGGAGCAAAAAAAAAATATTGATGCAAGAAGCATAAGGTTATGTACCTTAATCCATTTTTTAATTAGTATACATTGTACATTACTTGTTTGGGTAGTGGGCTCATCTGGTAATCACATTTTCTATTGACAACTCCTAACAAGGTTGAGGCTTCTAACAAGGCCTATAGTCCCTTAATTAGGATTGATACACTATATGCTTGTAATAGACTCCTAACAGGGTCAATATCCCTAATAGGATACTTTTGATTAGTGGATCTTTGTGGGTTCCATCCCCACTGGGGTTTTCCCTTGCCTAGGGTTTCCTCGAGAACATATCATGTGTTATGAGTTCTTTAGTTTTATTGCTATGCATGTTGTTTAGCTTCTTATGTTATGCATGTGTCAAAATAATCTGTTATATCCATAATTGGGAAAAAGATAAATGTTGTAGAATACTGATTCACCCCCCCTCTTAGTATTCCCTATTTCTAACAATTGGTATCAGAGCTTAGTTACTCAGAAAAGAATCATTCAAGGAAAGCCTAGCAGCTTGAGTAAGATCTCTATGGATATGGATCAACTACAAAAGAATCTTGAAGAAGCTCTTGAACAGATTGATATGCTTACTAATGAAAGAGACACTCTGAAAGGTAAATGTTATACACTAAGTTTGCACCCTTGTTTCAAGCTCTTGTAGTCTTGATAACCTAGTATAACATGGGAATCATCTCCAGGTTGTGGGACCTATGCTAACTGAGATGAGACCTCCTAGTTCTAGGTTGGTTCCTCTTGGATAATTACCCTAATTTGATTCTTGAAATGAAAAGTAAATCTCTTTTGAGGGAAAGGGGTAGAAGGAATACTTGAAAGGAAAATAATAGAAAGAAAAATACCTACTAGGTGATGCACCGAAAAGAAGGTATGGATTACAGTATAAAAGATGGATTCAATGCACAAACTTACATCTAGGAGATCACAATTTACTAAATAGGCTTGCATAAATATCTCATAGAAGGGTCTGCAAATAAAGAGGGCTATTCAGGGAAACAAAGATTCTTTCACAAACAATAAAACTCTTTGGAGTTAGACAACAATCTATAACCTGCAAACAAACATTCACCTCTACAACTCGGTATAGGAATGAGAAAAGATGGTTTAAGGGGTTGAAGTATACCCACAAAAGCATTCACATCAAATCATCCACAATGATACACAAAATTGCAGAAAGAAAGAGGGATCAAGAAACCTAAGATATCACTGAGAAGCATGTAAATACTGAATTCATTAAGAGATAACTCACACAAGAAGGCATAGGGACATGAGAAATGTCACAAAATATCTTCAATATCTAAATTATCAATGGGAGGTTACAGAATGTAGAAAACCAGAGGACAAAAAAATGTCACAGATAGCCTTCTAAGAAAAGAGACTTCTTTTTTACAAAATGTGAACTCTGAGCTCTAACGCTCTCAAAAAGCAATATATCCATCTCCTCTCATGCACACAGGTAGGAGAAAAAATCTAAATTAGGGTTACATGGATTTTCATATAATAATCAAACCCTAATTCTATCAAATTCGGCCATAAATGCACATGAAAATATCCCAGCTAATTAGATATCTATGTTTGCAGGTCCATTTCATGTTTATACTTGTAAAAATATAGCTGCCATGATCCATCTACCTACCTGCAACTCGAGCTCACCATAACTGTTGAAATCTGATATTTTTAGATATTTGAATTAAAAAAAAAAGATAAAACGGTCATAGGTGGCACTAAAATTTTCTATCGACGACTGATATTCAAACTTTAATCCAACTTTAAAACATAGTTGTTAGATCCTTCTTTTTACCTGGGCTCAGCACTTGACTACAAAACTAACTTGGCATTCACCTTAGGTTCCAATTTTCCTTCATTCACAGAATCATTTAATACCCTAGCTGACCCCGGTTAAGTTTGGCAAACATGAAAATGGCTCTTTAGTCACTGATTCATAGAATACTTTACTAACCCTAGGCCTAGACTCACCACTTGTCACCCTTTTATTCACCCTTGACCACTCCATCAGTAGACATGTCGACGCCTCTCTGACATCAGACCCACTACAATCAAGATTCCAATCAAACAGCAGGTGCATGATCTCATGGCCCCTGAATACTCTTTTAGATCATACGCTCGTCATAGATTTTTATTAAACTAGGACCCCTCTAACAAATGGACCCACTGCAAACCCTATCATCACCACGTGGACCAATCCTACTCAATCACATTATTGAACAAGGACCCACTGACGAAGCCCTGACAAAAAACAAGATCGACGGTTGTCTGAAGATCTCATACCTCTGACACAACCCTTGTGAAGATACAAAAACTGTCAATCCTTTGATGACTGTCTGAACCTCTGACCACGAAAAGAGCCCAATCCCACTGACAAGAAATGACTCATTCACATGTCAACCAATTAGAATATGCCAATTGTGTACACCTGGTAGTGGACCCACTAAAATTTGAAGCTCTACATAAAAGGGAAGATCGATGGCTGTCGTAAGATCGCAAGCCTTTGAGAGACCCTATGAGATCTTACGAAAGCCATTGATCTCATCAAATGCGACCCCACACAAGTTTGAGACCACCAAAAATTTAAGTGATTATGTGACTAAAGAAAGGGTAACGTTTGCTGAGTCCCAAGCCGTCGAGGAGTTAACCACCAGGAATAAGATATTACACGTTTGAAGGAAGAGCTATCACCAGTTCGCCGAATAAGAAATTCCACCACCAGAGAACTTAGAAAACTAGTGACCAAAGGAAATTAAAATGCACATGGGAATTGAGGAAATATAAGTGGGCGATAAAGTAACATGAAAATAGAATGAAGGCTAGGGTTTGCAGGGTTACTTCTTGGCAATAGCTACTTTTTTCAAATATTTAAACTGCAGACCAAGGAATAAAACAAATTGCAAAGGCCAAAAGACAAGGCACAAGTTCATGAAAATTTTAGGGATGTTTAGCACAATAAAACAGAGACCTTGGGATAGATATTAGCCAAATTTGCATGCACAGGAAAATTAGGGTAACATTTTGGTGATTTCTGCTGGATGTCAACCTGCTAGACATGGAAAACCAATGGCCCTGACATAATTCATTGGGCATGGAGTCATAATTTAAGCACAAAACTTGATAGCGGGAAAAAACTAGGACCAGAAGGATGAACTTGTGCATGGGAACCTTTTGAAAAGTAGGAAACTAACCTAGGAAAATAGGGAAAGAAAACAAGAAACATATATTTACAAGAATTACAAAGAGGGATTAACCTAAAAATAGGGCTTCAAGTGGAATCCATTCACTGAAATTGGCAAGGCAGCTCCTTCAAGAGTTGATGGCTAAAAAGAATTGGGTCCCTTACACTCTATTATAACAAATGGTCCACCCTAGAAAGAATCAAATTTTGTATGTCTACCAGGCTTGGATCTGAACTCATCCCACTTGAGGACTATGTCTCCAACCTTGAAATTCCTAGCTTTAGCTCTCTTAACAAAGCTTTTCTTTGTCTGGATCTGATGGAATTCCATGTCCTTCATGGACTTGTCTCTAATCTCTTCCAATTCCATCAACTGAGCATACTTGATCTGTAAAGGATCTCCTTCTTCAAACAGGGCATATTGAGTAGCTAAGTCCAGGGATGGTAATTTAGTTGAAATGGACAACTTAGCCTCTCTCCCATAGAATAACATATAAGGAGAATTCCTAATGATCTTCTTTGGGGTAATCCTATCTAACCACAAGGTAGACTTCAATGTAGTATGCCAACTCCTTTGGTTATCCTACAGGGTCTTCTTGATTATCCTAATCAAGGTCTTATGTGTTGATTCTACTAAGCCATTGCCCTGAGGGTAATAATTTGAGCTTGTATTTAGATAAATACCATTTCTAATTTCCCACTCTGAGACTTTGAGGCCTGTGAATGCCAATGCATTATCTAAAATTATAGAATCTGAAATGCCAAACCTTTGAATTATGTCATGATAAAAACCTAATATAGCATTCTCATTGCCTTCTTTTAAAGCAATCACTTCTATCCATCTGGTGAAATAATCTATTTTAGTGATTATCCAATTGTGTCCTACACTAGATGGAGAATTGATCACACCAATGAAGTTTATACCCCACTTCATGAAAGGTTTCTCTATTCCGACTAGTTGAAGGGGCAAAGATGCAAGCCTTTCCTTTCCTGCAAAAAGGGCACACTTGATTCATTTTATTACATAATCATGACTATCCTTGAAGATAGATGGCCAATAATATCCATCCCTCATGATCTTAAAAGTAGTAGTCCTAGGAGAAAAATGACCTCCAGAAGGTCCATCATGAAACTCAAATAGGATGTCTGTTACCTTTTCTGAATCAATGCATCTTAAGAGGACACCATTGTGATCCTTTCTAAAAAGAACTTCATTTATCAACACAAAAGGAACAAATTGCAATCTATAATACCTTCTTTTTGCTGAATCTAAATTTGTAGGACATTATCCTGTCTTCAAATAATGAATCATATTAGGCAACCAGCTAGTTGCCTTGGCTTGTTCTTCTATAGAGTGCACCACTAGAGATGCATCCATTTGTTCTAATTTCTTTGAACTTTCATCCTCTCCCAAATGTTCACAAAGACCTCTTCCTCTAACCAGCTTGGTGGTCTGAATAATAATGTCATATTCCATTACCTTGGTGTTCCAACCAGCTCTTTTCTCATTAAGGTCCTTAGAAAGAAAAATTCTTTGACACTTGGATGAGTAACCTTTAGGTGTACCTTGCTATGAGTCAATAGATATCTAAATTTCATAAGGCTCTTCACCATAGCAAGTACATGTTTATCTATGAAAGAGTATCTCTATTCATACTCTTCTAAACCTTTGCTAAAGAAAGCAATAGGCTGCTCCAATCCATATGAATTTTCTTGGGTCAACATTGCAGATATAGCATCATGACCCCCATAAGCATAAAGGATAAAATCCTTACTAAAATTTGGGTTTAATAGGGCAGGAGCTTCTGTTAAGGCCTCTTTGATAGCTTTGAAATTGGCTTTTCCTTCCTTGGTCCAAGTAAAAGCTAAACTCTTTTTTAACATGGTTGTCAAAGGCTTTAGTAAATCTGCAATGTTAAGCAAGAAACACCTAACAAAATTAATCTTTCCTATGAAAGATTGGAGACTTTTCTTATGATGTGGCAATGGGAGTTCTAGGATGGCTACAATTCTCTTAGGATCTACTATGATCCCTTCTTTGGATACTACGTATCCCAACAATTTTCTTCATGAACTGCAAACACACACTTCTTGGGATTAAGAGATATCCCAAATTCCCTACACCTTTCAAAAATCTTCCTCAAATGTTTGATGTGATCTTTTGCATGTTTAGAATAGACAATTATGTCATCTAAGTAGACCAGTACAAACTTGTACATGAGGCATTTAAAGGCCATATCCATTTCCTTTTGAAATGTAGCACCTAAATTTGACAAACCAAAGGGCATCTTTTGATAAGCCATGGTTCCCCACTTGGTTGTAAATGCAGTCTTGTATTGATCCTCTTCATTTACTAGGATCTAATTGTATCTTGAATAGCCATCCAATAATGAAAATCTCTCAGATCTAGAGACACATTGTAAGATTTGTTCCATTGAGGGTAATGGATGGTGGTCTTTTAGAGAAGCCTTGTTAAGATCCCTGAAGTCAACACATAACCTCAACTCCCCATTCTTCTTCCTAAAACGAGCAAGATTGGAAACCCAACTAGTATGTTTGATGGGGTAGATGATACCACTTTCTATCAATTTGAGTACTTCTTTATGCATAAGTGGCTCAAGCTTGGTATTAACATGCCTTTGCTTTTGCCTTACTGGTTTGGCATTAGGCTCTAATTCAATAGTGTGTTGAGCAAGGGCTGGATGAAAACCTTTAAGGTCTTCATATTGCCATGCAAAAACACCACTGAATTCTTTGAATAATTGAGTGTAATCATGCTTCTCCAATTTAGTGTTTACCTTTACAAATTGTAAGCTCTTACCTGGCTCCAACTCTAATTCAACACAATGTTCTTATTTAACTACTAGGCCAGCTTTGTTCTTCTTAATTTCATCATCCTTGTGGAAGACAGTCTCTAAGGTGACAAGACCTCTAGGCATCTTATTAGACTTAAGTTTTATCACTTGCTCACCATAGCTCTGTGATAATCTCTCTTGATTATGCCTTGAAAAGACATCCTCTTCAAATAAGAATTGTAGAATTTGTTCATCATTGTCAAACACCTTCCAATTGACATCATTATCAGGGATTGAAGGTCTAACAATCACTTTGATATGCTGTTGATCCACTTCTTTTGAAATGCTATTGGAGATGTCATACTGAGATCCAATAGCAGCTAACCTATCTACATTTTGATTTAGCTTCCTAGGGATAGCAACAATATTGAAAGCACAAAGATCTTCAATTGCATCCCAAAATCTATGTTTGTATGCTTTCAACGTATCATTTTTGGTTGCACTTATCCCTCCCACTTGGCTGACAACTAATTCACTATCACCATAAACTTTTAAGGCCTTAAGCCCTCTTTTTCTAGCCCACTCTAGTCCATTGACTAGACTCTCATACTCTGTAGTGTTGCTAGTGCAGGAGAAACTGAATCTAAAAGTAGTATAATACCTTTCTCCTCTTGGGGACACTAACATAGCACCACCACTAGAACCATGTCTACTTCTAGCTCCATCAAAAAATAGTTCCCAAACCTGATTATTCTAATCTTCTGAATCAGTGTCATCCTTGAGAAGGCTTGGTTCTATGGCTCCACTTTCTTGTATTAAATAACTTCCCTAACCAAAATCAAAGATTATATTTTTTTGAGCCTCTGAAGCTCTTTCATCTAATATAATATCAAGGATATTCTCTATCTTAGTGTTTTCTTCTCCAATGGTTTGGAAGTCATTGTTATCAAATATAGGGTAGTTTACATTGATGGTATTAGACACCTATGGCTCTATATGGTGTGCCACCAATGGTTCTGACTTAATGGTGACCTTGGTCCCATACCTTGTATGAAATAGCATGTGAGACCAGTCAGAACATAGATAGCCTCCTATCTTAGCTGTAAACTCCCTTGAAAGACATATGGAAAATAATGCAGGGAGATCTATTATATATATATATCAAGGAGGATGGAAAAATTAGGACTAGCATGTAGGATTAGACTGGTATCCTTGCCCATACCTATAGTATTGACTGAGGATCCATCAAGTTGTGTGACCTTCTTTTGGAAGGGCTCAAATTTTTAGTCCTAATTGGTTAGCTACTTTCTTGGGCATTATAGTGTTAGTAGCTCCACTATCTACCATACAATTATGTACTAAAAATTTTCCAATGATTAAAGATACATAAAAGGGGGGTGGCTTTGAATTCCTACCTCACATGGTATTGGCCTTGGAGTTTCTACTTGGAGCCTCCTTTTCTTTATCAGTGTTAACCAACACTGGCTTTGTAGTTTCATTTGTAGGCTAAGGAGTTGTCACTTCTGACATAGCCTTCCTTAAAATCTCAGGCTGTCCTAGAATAGCCAAAGAGTCCCACATGGACATGGTGACATTCACCTTCTTCATGTTGTCTACAATGTTATAAGGTGCCACAATGTGTACTCTTGGTTGTGCCTTCACCATGATGGGCTACACTTCTTTGGAATGTTGGCCTTCTTTGCTTGTGATGACAGGAACCTCCTTAGGTGTGATGGAATTAGCTTGATGTAGTGGCTCCACCTATTTAGTGTCTTTGGCATTGGAGTCTGCTCTCTCCATGTCTTGAGCTCTTCTTTTTTCTCTTGTATAGGCAACAAAAGAAACTTCAACATTGAGTCCATTGAATTCTTGTTGCTCCCAATTGAAAAGAGCAGTCTCATTTTCTCATGGTCCTTGTTGAGGAACTGATCCACTAGATGAGGCCTCTGATTGAGCTTGTGAGGCATTTTGAACCATTAGAGCTTGGTTAATCCATCCATTTGAACATGTAGCCTAATTGTGAGGTTGATTACAAGGAAAAAACCATTCATTATCCATATCCATATTATTTTGGCTAGGAACCATATCCCTCACTAGATTTGTAGAATTGAGAGGTGTAGGGTTATATGGTTGGAATGGTCTTTCATTAAAACTTTGTCTCTATCCTTGATACCCTCCTTGGTAAGATGGTCTATTTTTTTGATAAGACTATCCTTGATTCTGATATGATTGAATAAGACCTTGGCCTTGTGGCTGAAAAGGTGGTCTAATTCCTTGACCTTGCTTCTTTAGATTTGTGACCTCTTTATTCAAGGTCTACAACAAATTTTTCATTTATTGTTGACTGCTTTGTTGGCTATTCTTTATCTCTTGTAGCTCTTGAGAAAAATTTGTTGTTAGCTCTTGACCACTAGTACTAGCCTAAGGTGCTAATATGGTGGGAATAGGGGTAAATGGGGGTGCTTGTGTAGGTGCAATGTGTTGAAGGCTAGGAAAAATGGGCATTGGTGGCCTTCTAGCTATCATGCCTACTTGAATCAAACAATTTTCAGCTCTGACAGCTATGTCAAAAGCTTGGGGTAAAGAAGTACCGCCCATAGATTGGATCATGATAGAAATTTGGCCATTCAGACTTTGCAAGTAGTATAGGAATGCATGGTCAGCTGATGGTCTTACCGAGACTAGAATTCTATTCCATGTCTTAAGGAATCTACTATTGTAATCTGTCATTTTCTCTTGAGGGTCTCTCTTAATGGTTGTCAACTATTCAACCAGAGACAATTTATCTGATTTATCCTCAAAATGCTTACTTAATGCATCTCCTAACCCATCCCATGAATTAATAGAACCAATAGTTAGAGTTCTAAACCATTCAAGAGCCTTACCTTTTAGAGAAGTTGCTAACAATTTGGTGGCCACATCTTCTTGGGTTATGTTGTGTATGCTGCAGATGGTGGTCACATCTCTTATGTGCTAAAAAATAGTAGTCTGCCCTTCACCTGTGAAATCAAGTAACCTCTTCAATGCCACCAAGGGGACATCATGATGCATAGAAAAATTAAATGGACTTCCTTATTTGAAAGGTGCAAAAGTAAACTGTCTAGCCATTGTAGGAGCTGTAACTTGAAGATTAACAACTATGTGAGCTGTATTTGATGCTAGATCTGAATTCTCTTCTAGATCTCTGGTTAGAGATCTTCCTCTTCTTCTGGAATGAAAGGGCAAATGTCTCCTTTTTGAACTATTAGGAGGTGTAGACTGAACTCTCCTTGCAGGGGATGTTCTTTGAGTTGGCCTACCTTTATAGCTTCTTTTAGAGGGTAACTCTCAAAATTCGGTAGGCTTTGAGCTTCTAGTCTCAATCTTTCTCATAAACCTTAAACAACATTGGCCTAGATCTTTGAAATTAGTAGAGTCACCAGATATACTTGATAGAACAACTTCTAAAAGTTTGTATCATAAAATCTATATATCAGTGATAACATAATCTTTTGAACAATGAACTTCTTTATTGTAGTCCCACTGGGCATGCCAAAATTGTTATACACTAAGTTTGCACCCTTGTTTCAAGCTCTTGTAGTCTTGATAACCTAGTATAACATGGGACTCATCTCCAAGTTGTGGGACCTATGCTAACTGAGATGAGACCTCTAGGTTCTAGGTTGGTTCCTCTTGGATAATCACCCTAATTTGCTTCTTGACATGAAAAGTAAAGCTCTTTTGAGGGAAAGGGGTAGAAGGAATACTTGAAAGGGAAATAACTAAAAGAAAACTACCTACTAGGTGATGCACCGAAAGAACGTATGGATTACAGCATAAAAGATGGATTCAATGTACAAACTTAGGTCTAGGAGATCACAATTTACTGAATAGGCTTGCATAAATATTTCATAGAAGGGTCTGCAAATAAAGAGGGTTATTTAGGGAAACAAAGATTCTTTCACAAACAATAACACTCTTAGGAGTTAGACAACAATCTATAACGTACAAACAAACATTCACCTCTACAACTCGGTATAGGAATGAGACAAGGTAGTTTAGGGGGTTGAAGTATACCCACAAAAGCATTCACATCAAGTCATCCACAATGATACACAAAATTGCAGAAAGAAAGAGGGATCAAGAACCCTAAGATATCACTGAGAAGCATGTAAATACTAAATTCATTAAGAGATAACTCACACAAGAAGGCATAGTGACATGAGAAATGTTACAAAATATCTTCAATATCTGAATTATCAATCGGAGGTTACAGAATATAGAAAACTAGACGATAGAAAAATGTCACAGATAGCCTTCTAAGAAAAGAGACTTTTCTTTTTTACAAAATGTGTACTCTGAGCTGTAAAGCTCTCAAAAAATAATATATACATCTCCTCTCATGCACATAGGCAAGAGAAAAAATTGAAATTAGGGTTACATGGATTTTCATATAATAATCAAACCCTAATTTTGTCAAATTCAGCCATAAATGCACATAAAAATATCCCAGCTGATCAGATATCTATGTTTGCATGTCCATTTCATGTTTATACCTATAAAAATCTAGCTGCCATGATCCATCTATCTACCTGCAACTTGAGCTCGCCATAACTATTGAAATATGATATTTTTAGATATTTGAATTAAAAAAAAGATAAAATGGTCACAGGTGGTGCTAAAATTTTCTATGGCGACTGATATTCAAACTTTAATCCAACTTTAAAACACATCCATTAGATCCTCCTTTTTACTCGGGCTTGGCACTTGACTGCAAAACTAACTTGACATTCACCTCGTGTTCCAATTTTCCTTCAGTCACAAAATCATTCAATACCTTAGCTGACCCCGGTTAAGTTTGGCGAACATGAAAATGGCTCTTTAGTTGCTGATTCATAGAATACTTTACTAACCCTGGGCCCAAACTTGCCACTTGTCAACCTTTTATTCACCCTTGACTGCTCCATCAGCAGACACCTCGACACCTCTCTGACATTGGACCCACTACAACTGAGATTCCAATCTAACGGTGGGCACATGATCTCACGGCCCCTGAATATTCTTTCAGATCATACACCCACCATAGATCTTTATTAAACTGCGACCCCTCTAACAAATGGACCCACTGCAAACCCGGTCATCACCACGTGGACCAATCCTACTCAAGCACATTAGCGAATGAGGACCCACTAACGAAGCCCTAAAAAAAAACAAGATTGACGATCATCTGAAGATCTCATACCTCTAACACAACCCTTACAAAGATACAACAGCCATCGATCCTCTGACGACTATCAGAACCTCTGACCACCAAAATAGCCTGGTCCCACTGACAAGAAATGACGCATTCACATGTGGACCAATCAGAATATGCCAACTGTGTACACTTAGTAGTGGACCCACTGAACTTTGAATTGTTACATAAAAGGGAAGATCGACGGCTGTCGTAAGATCACAAGCCTCTGATAGACCCTATGAGATCTTATGACAGTCATTGATCTCATCAACTGGGACCCCACACAAGTTTGAGACCACCAAAAATTTAAGTGATTATGTGACTGAAGAAAGGGTAACATTCACTGAGTCGCAAGCCATCAAGGAGTTAACCACTAGGAATAAGATATTATGCAACTAAAGGAAGAGCCGTCACTAGTTCGCCGAATAAGAAAGACCACCACCAGAGAACTTAGAAAACTGGCAACCAAAGGAATTAAAATGCACATGGGAATTGAGGAAATATAAGTGGGTGATAAAGTAACATGAAAATAGAATGAAGGCTAGGGTTTGTAGGGTTACTTCTTGGCAACGACTAATTTTTTCAAATATTTAAACTACAGATGAGGGAATAAAACAAATTGCAGAGGCCAGAAGATAAGGCACAAGTTCATGAAAATTTCAGGGATGTTTAGCAGGATAAAATAGAGACCTTGGGATAGATATCAGCCAAATTTGCATGCACAGAAAAATTAGGGTAACAGGAAATATGATGATGCAAAGAACCTCATTGAGAAACTGAAAAAGATGTTGGAAGATATGAAATCTAAAAAGGAATCCAAAATTCTTATTGAGGATTGTGATGACAATTTAGAAAAAGAAAATGTGATCCTTAAGCATGAACTGAAGATAGAAAAACTGAAATTAAGTTTGAAAGATGGAAATAGCAAGAATGAAGAAAATCTAAGATCTGAGAATGAAAAGTTGGAGATTGAAAATGAAGAACTGAAATCTGAACTTGGCAATGTAACATCTAAATTTGAGAAAGTCAATTTGTAGTATGCTAAATTTGAGAAATACAACAAGATTGTGAAAGGCAAACTAACTCAATCCAAACAACAACTTGAAAGGCTATATTCAAATAGTAAGAAGATCGATGAACCAGTATCTTTTGGGAAACCATCCTATGATAAGACTGGACTTGGATTTAACATATTCAGAACAAATGTTGAGAACAAGGAACCAGATTTGAAAATATCTGAAAGTCTAGATGAGAAGAAGTCTGATGAGATTAACAAATCAGAAGAATCACCTAAAGGAGAAAAACCACCTAAGCAAGAAGAATCACCCAAAGGTATGCAAAGAGAATTCAAAGGTAGATGTTTTGGTTGTAACACTATTGGTCATATGAAGAGAGATTGCATAGGTAAGCAATTTAAACCTCTTAATGGTTATTGTTATAATTTTCATGGTTTTGGACATAGATCTATTGAATGTAGAAAAACCTAAAGTTATTGAAAAGAATTATGGTAGTAGAATGTTTAGGAATACTAACAATGCAGATAAGAGACCTACTGAAGATATGAACAGAAGAAATGGAGTAGTATGTTATAGATGCAACAAGGTTGGACACATTGCTAGAAATTGCAGATCGTAAATCAATCAGCAAGGACCAAGATATGGAAACAATGGAACTATTTGTTAGATATGGAACAAGATTGGACATACAACAAGATTTTGCAGAATGAACAATGGAGTTTTTTATCCTAACCCTAACCCTAGAATCATGAAAGAAGAAATGAAGATGCAAGAAATAGTCAGAAAGGTTGTAGTAGTAATGCAAATGAAGTGAAGTTTGTTAAAGGTAGAGATCAAGGAGACATATTCAACATTGAAGGTAATCAGAAAGGTGAAGTATCAAGTGGTAAGAATGAATCCTTACCTGACCTATCTGGAAGCACTTGATTTATGAAAATTACAGTAGATTAGGAACTTAGAATTAGTGTAGAAGTAGATTTATGATGAATTAAGTCTTGCAAAGTTAATGTAAGGTATTTTGTGATGTAATGATGCTATGGTTAAGAGTGCAAAAGAAAATATTATGTTTTGCGAGATCGCAAGAATTTTTAAGTTTTTACAGGTTAACATAAACAACTTTTTGGAAAGAAGTGGCAAAAGAATTGAATGTGATGTCAGACCTAAGTGAGATTGAAGTAATAAAAGGTTATGATCAATGTTATTTGATTATCAAAGCAAGTTGAAGTGTTTAGGAGAGAAAAGAGTAGTGATTGGAAGCATTTTGCAATGATTTGGTGAAAGATTTGAGTGCCAAATCTACGCAAGCCCTAGAATCATGAATTCAAGGTATTTTACTTGGCAGATCTTTGAATCAGTATAAAGAACTAGAGGCAATCATGGATGTATCTTTAATTCATAATGTCAGAGACAAAAATAGACCTAGAATGAAGAGGGAACCAGTAGAACCCTTGGAAGAAGATAACCCTAGTTTAGCATTATCATCTGTACCAGATAGAGTTTTGCATTTGGAGAATGTGAGAAGTTATCTTGGATGCAAGCTCAAAACCATCAGTGATAGTGATTTTACCAATGAATATCAGAACATTTACAATTAGGATATGACATTGAAACAAGGATATGAACATTTGAAAGACAATGAGATTGTTAAGTATGCATCACAGTATGAATTTGACAATGAAGAATGCACTAAGATCATTTTGAGCAGAATTCAGAATGGAAAGTTTTGGCTAGAGGATAGAGTGATAGACATTACAACTGACTTGATTCATGAAGTCACTGGATTATCTAAAAATGGTACTATTCCTTTAAATGAAAAGAATATGAGGAAAAAAATCATGGACAACATAGAATCAACCTATAATGGTAGAGGAATTATGATTAGCAAGATCAAACAACATGATGTTTGATATTTATTCAAGTACCTAACAACTAAGTTTTGTGCAAATTCTAGAGAAGATGACATGGCAGCTAGAATGGTACACATAGCCTACTTAATGTGTATTGACAAGGTACTAGTTGATATGTGTGAAATTCTAAGAATGCAATTGTTTGAAAACTTGGAGAAGATTAAGAAAACTAAGTATGCACAATTTAGATTTTCATCCTTAATTACATACATGTTTTCCCACCTGTTGAGAAGATTTTTTTACACCATTGCAAATGATTGGAATGATGGACAATCTACTATGGAAAGGATAAATAAAGTATATATGAAACATGTTATTGACAAAGTGAATGAGAGTGCTATGTTAGTGATGAAGATATTTCAAAAATTGGTAATCAATAGATCAAGGATTCCACAGTCTATTGTGGAGAAATATAAAAATGATATATGTTTTATGGTTGACACTGACTTTACCTATATTGAAGCAGTGGAGCCTAGAATTGAGTTCATAGGCCCTCTTGGATATGAGATATCTGAGATAGAAATAGAAGAATATGTTGGTAGGTTACTTAAGTGTAAGTTGGACACTCAGTGCAAAAGGTTTGGAACATTTGAAGAGAATTTCAACTCTACAAAATCTATAATTGAGGAGAAGCAGTCTAAGAAGAGAGTTGACAGCACCATAAATAAAATATTGAAAGATTTGGGATTGACACAACATGAGTTTGAGATAGCAAAGAACACAACAACATCAATCAGAATGAGTGAATAGAAAGAAGTTTTGTCTACCCCACCAATTTTAGTATAGCTGAAAGAACCTCAAGTCAAGGTGAAAGTAGAGGAACTAGAGATGGAACAAGAAACAAGCAGACCTACTAGGTCTACCTCCTCCACTCCTAGCAAGAGAATGAAAGAAATTGCTACTGGACCTGGTAAGAGGCAAAAAGTTTTGGTGCCACCAGTTCCTAGGAAAGTTGCAATAATTAAAGATGATGACACTACTTTGGTTAAGAAGAAAGATTGGAAACCTAAAGTTGAAAAGCTTAATGTGTAGATTATTGAAAATGGAGACTTTACCAGAATGAATAAGTACTACAGTCTTTATGATTATTAAGAAAGACTTAACTTGGGGAATGCAATTGTAAAGCACATGGTTTTGGAAAATAAGAATTTTGACACTATTGAGGGTCAGATACCTGATGACTTGTATAACAAACTTGTAAATAGAAAGAAGAGAGCACAAGAAGAAGACACTTCTATTAGAGAGAATCTAGTAAGAAAGATTTGTGATGTGAGAGATGATGCACACTTGAAGTAGATATTAAAGGCCTTAAGCAACCACCTAAGAACCAAAAGGAGAATCATACTAATTAGGGGAGGTAGATATGAAGAAGTTAATTCTGATACAGACCAGGCAATAATCAAGGTTATGGCAGAAATTGTTGGAGAACCATCAACTGCAGTAGATCAAGCAGGTGAAGTAGAACAAGAGGATATTTCATTTCCTCCATCTATTAGCATTGAAGATGAATCAATGAATGTAGAAGGTAAAAAGGTCACCTTGGATACTGATGACAATGTATTCAAGAATTTAGGAAACATTGTTGACAATTCGGCTCTTGATGAACCTGATACAGAAGTAGAGCAAACACAAACCACTATTGAAGAACCCAAAGCAACAGAGATTCAAGAACCTATTACTATCAAAGAAGACATCAATCTTACTCCTGAGACTAGAAAGAAGAAGGAAATTGGATCTTTATTTGAGGATTTAGGAAAAGAAGTTGATGATGATGATCAGTTGGAACTAATCACTTCTTTGAATAAGATTATTGCCAAGAATAAGAAAGTAAAGAATCTTGAAGGGAGTCTAAAAGAACTAATAGAGAAGTTACAAAGCATTGTAACTATACAAATTACATAGGAAGACCCTTTGGAGAAAGCTAAGAAGGTAATGAGCACTTTTGATGACAAATTCACTAATCTATCTGATATTACAAAAGTGAGAGCTCAAGCAGCTTATGAAGTTGAAATGCTCTTGAATATTAGTTAGAATATCAGGAATGATATTAATAGTCTTGATATCTATATCAAGGACTTTAGAAAGCATTTGGGAATAGGAAAATATTTGTACATACAGTGTACAAAATTAGAGACCTTAACAGCAAAAGAAGATCAGAAGATAAAGTTGAAAGAAGCAGAAATTCAAAATGAATGTAACCTTCTTTCTAGCCCCAATGTGAAGGTATTACATATTGACAAGAAAGTTAGGAAGCTTTATGATGAAATTAGAGTTTTGCAAGATGAAAGGAATAGAAAAATGAGAAGATTTACTCTTTTGAGAGAGCACACTTCTATGAAGTTATGTGTAATTGAAGAACAATTGGAAGAATGTCTTTTGACAAAGGCATCTTTTTAGAAATTTAACTTTGAAAACATTCAAGCATGTCAAATAGTAGCTTATGGACTGAGCACTTTACTCAATGTGGTAGATTCCATTAAGAAATCATGGGAGAAGGAGATAGAAGAAATGAAAGTTGATTTTATAGATTGTGTTGCAAGCCTACCAGCTTTGCAATAAGGAACTAAGGTCTAATCTTTTTGTGACACAATTTTGTAGCCCTCCCTACTTTATTTTGTCATTGTTGTTAAAGGGGGAGAGATATATAGAGTAGAAAATTGTTGTATATGATATGGATTGATACTCTTAGGGGGTGTATTGTATTAGAAATTATATTTTGAGGAGTTATAAGGATAGTATATGTATATGTTATACTATGGCCAATTTTGAGACAATTTTGAGATTTTGAGTTGTACACTTAGCCAATTTTCTCATATGTTGCCACCAATGACAAAGGGGTAGATTGTTGGCAATTTGGTTGAGCTGAGTACATAGATGTTTTCATTATGGAAACATATGATCCACATGAAGAGTGCAAAGGTTAGAGAGCAAGTATAGCGGAGCGCATTGCAAATTTGTCTAAGTGTGAGACAACATTTTCACCAGTGTACTCGAGGATATTTTTTGTTTGCGACATTGACTAGAGTAAGTACAATGCTTTCACACTTGAAAATAGACTCTATGATGTCTAATTATGAACCATCTCAGAGCACAAGTTAGTACGGCATGTACGAAATTAGTTATGACAGTTTTACAGAAGACACTGTTAAGCCGACAGGACAGTTTTGAAGACAGAATTGGTAAAGAGTTAAGGGATTATTTTGTTTATCAAAATAATGTATTAACAATATAAAGGGATGAAATCCTAGATGTTAACCCTTAGATAAAGATAAATGGAAGTTGACCATGTAAAGTTATTATCCTTAATAACTTGTATATATGTAATTGTAAATTGTAAGAAGAAGAAGAGATATGTGGTAATATTGTAACGATATGATGCGAATGTAAGAGTAGTGAAAATATATTGATGTAAGAAGCATAAGTGATGAAGGGTGCTCCCCTTAATACCACAAACACATAACAGAAATAGAGAAACAACAACAATATGCAAGAACAGAAAATTGGCTTCTTATTATCTCCACAAATGTGGAATTACAAACTTTCAGAATTACAATATGCAAAGCCACATGGGCATTCCCTTACAATATTCTATAGGACAAAGCCTCGAATCAATACCCAGATCTACTACCCAGAACTATTCTGAACTACCTAAGACAATAATACAGCCTTCCTTATATAGGCAATTTTCCACCACCTGGGAAGGTTCCAGAATTTTAGCCAATAAGGCCGACCAAACTTAGAATTATTTTATTTTACATTTCATTACATCATAGTCGGCTCAAGATAACCTTTGAAACCCAAACAGAAATTTTGAAGAAAATTATTTTTTGCCATTTCAGGTGGCCCAACTTCCGAAGACCATAAGTCATCACCAGTTGACCCGATCGGCTATTATAACCCCATTTCGGAAATGCCACGAAGCACTCTACAGGCCTAACTTGCGCAAGCGCCCATCACCCAAATTTTTGACCTCATCTGGGGCCTCTAAAGCTTTCAAAATTGAGTTCAAAGTTTCTGTACCCTGCTGCCAATACTGAAAATCTTCAATATCTTCCAATATACACTTGATCTGGCAATGAAACTTTACTGGCAGACTTATATGACCAAAATGAACCTCCAAGAAAGAAATCAGATCATTCTGAGCACATACAAAAATTACCAAGAATAGTAACTTTCCATAAATAGCAGCTCTGCACAAAATAACCCTTATTGAATATAAAAACATAAATATTTTTGGGTGATGCAAGATTGCTCTTACACCCAGGATGCTCCTGCATCAGACACCCGGGGTAATTTGAGAAGTGACCCTGTCACAACTCAGGTGTGTAGAGGAAAACCAAGACGGTTAACCTCCTCCTTTGTTATCCATGATGAATCTTCAACAGGTCATCCTTTCCACTTGACCAGATATTCTTCATATGTCCTGTTCCTTGTGCTTTTGCCAACACGACTATCCAGTATATCTTCAATCTCCTTAGTGTCTGAACTAGTTGCTGGAATACTCCACTGTGCTGCTGTGATCTCATCTTCAACACCTCCTTCATGATACTCTGTCAGATCTGAAATGTTAAACACTGGTGAAATATTTAGCTCAGTAGGCAATTCTACCTCATATGCGTTTCCTGAATCATGTTTCTTCAATATCCTGCATGGTCCAAACTTCTTCATTTTCAGCTTGTTATATGTACTAACTAGAAACTGCTCCTTCCACAAATGAACCATGACTTCATCACCAACCTGAAATTCTTTATACCTCCTTTTCTCATCTGCCTTAGCCTTATACTATACGTTCATCTTGGTAATATGCTTCCTCACCTCCCCATGGATGTTCTTCAAGTGTTCTGCAAAATCCTCAGCTTCAGCACTACTTATTTCTCCTTTATCTATCTTCCTCAATTCAGATGCATTTCTTGGACTACTTCCATATACAATCTAGAATGGTGATTTACCAGTGCTCCTATTGACAGAATTATTGTATGCAAATTCTGCCTGTGGCTTATCTCCAACCAAACATCTCAGCAAATTTCCCAAACTCCTATTCACCACCTCTGTCTGTCCATCAGTCTCTGGATGATGTGATGAACTGAACTTCAAATCTGTCTTCAACTTCTTCCACAATGTACGCCAGAAATATCCAACAAACTTAGTGTCCCGATCTGAAACTATGGTCTTTGGCAAACCATGAAGTCTCACTACTTCTCTGAAAAACAATTCTGCTACATGAACAGCATCATTAGTCTTCTTGCAGGGAATGAAATGTGCCATCTTTGAAAATCTGTCAACCACCACAAAAATTGAATCATGTCCCTGCTGAGTCCTCGGTAAACCAAGAACAAAGTCCATGCTGATATCCTCCCAAGGCTTCTCTGGTACAGGTAATAGCTGATACAATCCTGTATTCTACTTCACTCCTTTCGCCATCTGACATACTCTGCAACTCTATACAAACTTCTTCACATCTTGCTGCAACTACAGCCAATAATAATTCTCACTAACCAAACCAACGGTTTTATCACGACCAAAATGTCTAGCCAATCCTCCACTATGCTTCTCCTTGATGAGATTCTCCCTCATAGAACTTCGTGGAATGCACAACTGACTCCCTCTGAATAGCATATCATCTTGGATGATAAAATCCAACCATTTCATCCTGTCTAGAGTAACAGGTTCTGTACAAGCTTTCCAAGCTTCACCAAAATCAAGATCCTCTGGGTAAAAATTCTTGAGTTCCTTGAACCCAACCACTTCAATCTACATTTTTGTCAGCAATAGTTGCCTTCTGCTAAGAGCATCTGCAACCCTATTAGACTTTCCACTCCTATGTTTCAAAACAAATGTATAACTCTGCAAAAACTCAACCCATTTCAAATGCCTCTGATTCAACTTTCCTTGACTATTCAAATATTGCAAAGCTTGATGATCAGTATACAAAACAAACTCCTTAGGAAGTAGATAATGTCTCCACTTCTTTAATGCCTGAACTATAGCATAAAATTCCTGATCATAAACAGAATATTTCCTGTTGGCATCATTTAACTTCTCACTGAAATAAGCAACAAGTTTACCTTCTTGGCTCATAACAGCTCCTATTGCAGTACCACTAGCATCACAATCTACTTGAAACACCTTATTAAAATCTAGAAGTGCTAAAACAGGTTGTTCTGTAACTTTTTGTTTCAACAATTGAAAACTCTTTTCTGCCCCATAAGTCCACTTAAACTCTTTTCTATCCCCTCTCATTGTTTCAGTCAAGGGTCCACAAATACTGCTAAAATTTCTGATAAACTTTTTGTAAAAGCTAGCTAAACCATGAAAAGATCTTACCTCAGTAACACTCCTTGGAGTAGGCCATTCAAGGATAGCCTGTACCTTCTCTGGGTCCATTTTTAGACCTTCTGCTGAAACTACAAATCCCAAATACACTAACTCTTTCTTCACAAAACTGCACTTCTTCAAATTAATCAACAATTTATCTTTTCTCAACTTCTCAAATACCATACGAATATGCATCATATGCTCCTCCAATGTCTTACTAAAGATCAAAATATCATCTAGGTAAACAATGACAAACTTACCCAGAAATTCTTTCAGAACCTCGTCCATGAGCTGCATGAAAGTGCTCGGTGCATTGGTTAGCCCAAAAGGCATGACTAAGCACTCATATAGTCCTTCCTTTGTTTTGAAGGCAGTCTTCCATTCATCTCCTTCTCTTATCCGAATCTGATGATATCCACTTTTTAGATCTATCTTTGAAAAATACACAGCTCCACTCAAACAGTCCATAATATCATCCATTCGTGGCAATGGAAACCTGTACTTGATTGTGATCTTGTTTATTGCCCTAGAATCTGTACACATCCTCCATTCTCCATTCTTCTTTGGTGCTAATACTGCTGGTACAGCACAGGGACTCAGAATCTCACGGATCAATCCTTTCTGTAACAACTCATGTACTTGTCTGTTCAACTCCTCACTTTCTGCAGGTGTCATTCTGTGTGCTGCCTTATTCGGAAAACTTACTCCTGGGATCAAGTCCATCTGATGACTGATCTTCCTGACTGGTGGTAATCCATCAGGCACGTTATCGGATACAATATCCTAAAACTCATTCAACAAATCTACAACTTCTATAGGAACATCTTCTACTTCCTCTTTACCAGCTTTTGAAATTAAAGCAAAACATACATGCTCATGCCTCATACCATCTAGGAAATTTCTTCCATCAACAAAAGTTATCCTTGCATTACCACATACCTTTTCTTCAGTCTCCTTCAATGGTTTTAGCTTATGTCGCACTCCATCCTTTGTCAGGGAATAGGTATTCGCACGAACATCATGTACAGCACATCTGTCAAACTGCCATGGTCTACCCAACAACATGTGACATGCATCCATAGATATGATATCACACAATACCTCATCTTGGTATCCGCTGATCTTGAACTTTACCAGGCACTGTTCACTGACCATGACCTTGTGGTCATCCTGCACCCAGGCAATCCGATATGGATGTGGGTTTTTCTGTCTCTTGAGCTTCAACTTTGTCACCATCTCTTCTGACACCAAATTGTCAGTGCTTCCACTATCGATAATCACATCACAGCATTTACCCTCACACTTGCATCTAGTGCAAAACAGGCTCCTCCTTTGTTCAGGTTCATTCTCACCACTCAGCAAGACTCTTCTATTAATTAGCGTTTCTCCTCTTTCAGCATCTTCAGAATTTGATGATCTAGCATCTTCATCGACATGCGCAACTCTGGCCTGACCTTCATTTCTCCTATCTGTTCTGCCTTGGCGTTGAGGACATTCAAATGCCCTGTGACCTTCTTATCCACAGTGAAAACATGTTCCACGGAAGCCACCTCTTCCAGATCCTTGTCCTCTTCCTCTTCCTCTTTGATCTCTATTATTATGATCCTGAAAGTGATTGAAATTATTTCCTCGCTGATTCTGACTGCTACTGGCCTCATCCTTCTTTTTCAGATCTTCATTTCAGCCACCATATGATCGTCCACCAGATCATCCACCGCGACCTCTTCCGTTTTGTCTGCTCTCAAACTTCTTGTTTAGCTTTTCCTCTACTTTTAGGGAAAACTGGTATGCCTCTTCAATACTGTTCATTCGAACCAGATTCAGCTCCTCCTGAATGCTCGGCCTTAACCCATTAAGGTATCGGGCAACTTTCTCCTTATCAGCTTCTGCATGGCCTGTTCTGATGAGAAGTCGATAGAACTCCTCTGTATACTCCTGAACAGATCTTCCTGCTTGCTTCAAACTCTGCATTTTCTTCAGTAGGTCAAGCTCATAATCAACAGGAATGAACTGTCGCTTCAATTTATCCACCATCCGATCCCATCTCGTGATTTTCTCCTTTCCCCTTCTATTTCGCTCCAACTGAATCTCTTGCCACCATATCTTCGCATGACCTTTAAGTCTGGCCTTCGCAAGACCTTTCAGTCTGGCCTTCGCAAATTTGACCCTATCAGGATCCTCAACATCTTCATAATCAAAATATTCCTCACATTCATTGATCCAGTCGATCAATTCCTCTGGGTTAAGATTTCCAGAAAATGTAGGAACCTCAATCTTAGGTCTTTTCCCAATCTTGAAAATCACCCGAAAAAGTCTTTCTTCCTCCTGGTTCACAATTTCAACTTCTCCTTCTTGATATTCTTCTTCGGCTTCATCCCCACTTTCATCTCTAACATTAAGATTCATTCCTCTACGAATCTCTTCTTGTAATGCTCGCACTTGTCTCTGCAGCTCTCTAACCTCAGGTGTTACAACACTAGCTCTTCCGCCACGTTCCCTTCGTGGAGGCATTTTCGTGATGCGCGCTGAAACCCTAGCCACGGTCCTGGTGCAAACTGCCTCACAGTCGATGATCTGTTTACACACTCAAGAACTCCTGCTCTGATACCACTTGATGAAGGGTGCTCCCCTTAATACCACAAACACATAACAGAAATAGAGAAACAACAACAATATGCAAGAACAAAAAATTGGCTTCTTATTATCTCCACAAATGTGGAATTACAAACTTTCAGAATTACAATATGCAAAGCCACATGGGCATTCCCTTACAATATTTTGTAGGACAAAGCCTCGAATCAATACCCAGATCTACTACCCAGAACTATTCTGAACTGCCTAAGACAATAATACAGCCTTCCTTATATAGGCAATTTTCCACCACCTGGGAAGGTTCCAGAATTTTAGCCAATAAGGCCGACCAAACTTAGAATTATTTTATTTTACATTTCATTACATCATAGTCGGCTCAAGATAACCTTTGAAACCTGAACAGAAATTTTGAAGAAAATTATTTTTTGCCATTTCAGGTGGCCCAACTTCCGAAAACCATAAGTCATCACTAGTTGACCCGATCGGCTATTATAACCCCATTTTGGAAACACCACGAAGTGCTCTACAGGCCTGACCCGCGCAAGCGCCCGTCACCCAAATTTTTGACCTCATCCGGGGCCTCTAAAGCCTTCAAAACTGAGTTCAAAGTTTCTGTACCCTACTGCCAATACCGAAAATCTTCAATATCTTCCAATATACACTTGATCTGGCAATGAAACTTTACTGGTAGACTTATATGACCAAAATGAACCTCCAAGAAAGAAATCAGATCATTCTGAGCACATACGAAAATTACCAAGAATAGTAACTTTCCATAAATAGCAGCTCTACACAAAATAACCCTTATTGAATATAAAAACATAAATATTTTTGGGTGATGCAAGATTGCTCTTACACCCAGGATGCTCCTGCATCAATAAGGTTATGTACCTTAATCATTTTGTAATCAGTATACATTGTACATTACTTGTTTGGTTAGTGGGCTCATCTGGTAATCACATTTTGTATTGACAACTCCTAACAGGGTTGAGGCTTCTAATAAGGCCTATAGTCCCTTAATCAAGACTGATACACTATATGCTTGTAATAGACTCCTAAAAGGGTCAATATCCCTAATAAGATACTTTTGATTAGTGGATCTTTGTGGGCTCCATCCCCACCAGGGTTTTCCCTTGGCCAAGGTTTCCTCGAGAACATATCATGTGTTATGAGTTCTTTAGTTTTATTGCTATGCATGTTGTTTAGCTTCTTATGTTATGCATGTGTAAAGATAATCTGTTATATCCATAATTGGGAAAAAGATAAAGGTTGTAGAATATTGATTTACCCCCCCTCTCAGTATTCCCTATTTCTAATAGATGCAAGCTATGTAGCACACCTCTTCTTCAAAGAGATAGTTAGGATTCATGGACTCCCTTTGAGTATTGTGTCAGATAGGGATAGCAAGTTCATGGGCCATTTTTGGAAAACCTTATGGAAAAGGTTGGGAACTAATCTCTCTTTTAGTTCAGCATACCATCCTCAAACTGATGGTCAAACTGAAGTCATAAATAGGGTGCTTGGAAACTTGCTAAGGTGTTTGACAAAGGAGTATGGGTAGACCTAGGATCTTGTTATATGTCAGGCAGAATATGCTTATAATGATAGTGTAAATAGGACCACAGGGAGAAGTCCTTTTGAGATTGCATATGGGAGGCACCTTAGAGGAGTGTGTGAGTTAAGGGATTTAGGTTCTATGGAGATGAAGAGTGGACAAGCTTAAGATTTCACTCAAACAATCAAGGAGGTCCAAGAGCAAGTGAAGAAGACCATCATGGAGTCCACTCATAAACTCAAAGCTAAAGTGGATGAAAGGAGGAAAGAAGTACATTTTTAGATTGGGGATTATGTCATGGTTCATCTCAATAAAGAAAGGATGTAGAAGGGCATGCTCACCAAGCTACAAATGAGAAGAGTAGGGCCTTGTCAAATTCTAGCCAAATATGGAGAGAATGCCTACAAGGTGGACTTGCCATCAGAATTAGCCATCTCACTGGTGTTCAATGTTGTAGACCTGGTCATGTTGAAAGGGGATATCACACAAGAAGGTATGAATCCACCTAAGGTGCTGCAAGACTTAGATACCAATGCCATGCCCAAGAAGAAGCCAGCCAAAGCAGAGAAGATATTGGAATCTAGGGTGAAGAAGACTACCAGACATCAAGTTTATATGGAGCATCTGATCAAATGGATGGATCAGCCTAAATCTGAAGCCACCTAGATAGCGGAAGGATAGTTCAAGAATTCTTCTGTAGACCTAGCTCTTCTTGACCCCAAAGTGCCTTAGTTTGTGCTGAGGGGGAGTATGGTGCAGGAGAACCCTTCCAAGGGATCCCACCATTCAATTTTTTTGTGTGAAGAACTTCTTAAATGAATTTTGTAATTACAATAAGAGCTAAGCTCATTTAGTGTGTCTAGGCCTAGGCTAGGTCCTAGAGTTTTAGTTGGTTTTATCAGTCTACTAGTACAGTGGGTCAAGGCCTATTGTCATCCTGAGATCACTGCTTGTTTCATTAGGTCATAGTCTTAAAATAAGGGTTTGGTAAGTTTTAGCACAAGTGTACTTTGGAACAGGCCTAAGGAGGGTCTTAAGAGTTGGTGTGAACAAAAGTTGTATGAGCAAGAAAAGTTACTCCAAAAGTTGCTAGCAACTTTTCAAAGTTTCTTAGCAAATTTTCTCAAATAAGGTCTAAACCTTATCAAAGCAGCTCCAAGTCCTAATCAAGATCCAATCTTGAGGTAAAGACTATATATGACTTGAAAAACCCTAACACAAGGGTTGGAAACTATTGTGTACGACTATCGTACGGAAAACCAAACTATAACTGAGAAAGTGTGTACCAGTCAATGCTATTTTAGCATGATTGGAATGAATTACTAGGGAGTTTGTGAAATATTTGCAAGTAGAAGTAGTATCAATATACATAATTTCATTGGTGTGAGCTTAGATTATTTATTTTGATTGTTTTTGTGTGTTTTATGTTTCTTTTTGAGTTTACCAGTCCTTTGCCAGTTTGGAGAGGCTTATGATGTAGGGCCTGTAGCTCCTATTCCTACCATGGAAACACCATGGTTCTTTGGAATTTGGTAGTGCAATCCCTATGCTATACATATGTGATAGTAGGGCCCTAGGAAGTGAGTGCAAACAATTGTTTGATCAAGCCCTAGGCAAGACCAAGCAGTGCCCAGCTAGGAACGGTCAGCAAAGAAAGTGCTCTAGAAGACAAGGGAGTGGGTTTCAAGACAATCCCTTTGGAGAGACTCAAGTGACATGAATGGAGGCTCATTGGTGTTAAGGAGAGAGCCTAAGAAATCCAAGAGTGGTGCTATTGCAGACAATTTATCCCTGTGACCTTGAGAGGCCTAAAAAGCCCTAAAAACCTCCCATTCTTGGAGGAAGCATTGTATTGAAGTTCTTTTGGAATAGAAGTTTTGATTTTATGAAGAAAACAGGATAAAATTCCTACAAAAGTGGAGGGAGGCCTAATTGGGCTCATTCTAGTAGCCCTATTTTGTGAAGGAACTATACAATCGGGTAACAACCCATCTTTTCTATCACTTTGGAGTTGCTTCAAATGACCTTAAAACACCTTGAAACTCATCACTCACCTTGTCAAAGCTTGGGAAAGTGTTTGAGCCTTGAAGACCATTATAAGCCTAAGTAAGGGATTGGTGCTAGGAAGATGTGTTTGTAAAGTTGCAAGAAGATGAAACTAAACCTGGTGGTCAGGTTGGGCTAGGCTAGGAGATCCTAGATGAATGGGAATCCTATAGGCCATAGTAGGTGTCAAGAGTACACTAGGATCCTAGTTGAGGATCAAAGAGCATAGACTAGCTAGTCTATCCTAACCTCCCCATCAAGTAATATACTAAGGAATTCTATAGATTATATATCAGATCTGGACATGATGAAGATGATATGAAAAGAATTGCTAGATACCTGAATGGTTTGAGAGTTTCCATCGAAGAAGAGATCAGTTTGGTCAAATTGGAGAACATTGAAGAGGCTTATCAATTTTCATTGAAAGCTAAGGGGAAACTAATTAAGAGACATTAGGAAAGACAAAGAGGTAGAGGTGGTTGATTTCATAGAGGAAGAGGTAGATCCCAAGGTGAAAATAGTAGATTTGAACAAGAAAAAACAAATCTACATAAAGGGAAGATCGAGTGGAAAGGTGAAAGTTCATTTAGAGGTAGAGGTAGTAACTGCCGAGGTGGTTATAACAAAGGAAGTTTCTAAGGAACTTGTTACAATTTTGGAGAAGGACATAGATCTTTTGAGTGTACACATGAAAGTAAGAAGGCTGGTAACAGTCAGAATGCTTTGGTGCAAGAAGTGTCACTGAATGAACCTGAGAAGGAAAATAACTTGATGGTAAGGAGAGCACTGTGGAATGAGAGTAAAAAGGAAGATCTGGTAAGGAAAAGTTTGTTTAAGACTAGATGTAGAGTTTTTGACAAAGTTTAGAAGGTAATCATTGACAGTGGTAGCTCGGAGAATCTGTCATCTACGAAAATGGTCACAAAGTTGCAGTTGAAAAGGTTGGAGCACTTGAAACCCTATCAAATTTCATGGATCAAAGATGAGCATACACTCTTGGTAAGTGAACAATGTTATGTGAATTTGAAGATTGGAAAGTATTATGATAAGGTATTATGTGATATCATGCCTATGGATTATTGTCATATTTTGTTGGGTAGACCTTGGCAATATGATAGATATGCTATATATGATGGGAGATTGCATAAGTATACTATTTTGGCTAATAGTAAGAGACAAATCTTGTTACCTTTTCTAGAAGAACCTATTAGTAATGTTTGCACATATGTGAAAGTTTGTTTGGAGGGAAGACATTTTGTTAAGGATTTGAAAAAGAGTGATCTATGTTTTGCTGTGATTCCTAAAAAATTGAGTAAGAAACTAGAGGATAGTGTTCCTAAGGAGATTGATAAGTTACTCACTGAGTATAGTGAAATCATTTTTGGAAATGTACCTAATGGTTTTCCACCAAAGAGAAGCATTGATCATTGTATGGATCTAATCCCTGGAGCTAGTTTATCGAATAAGGCACCTCATTGGTTGACACCTACCAAGAATCAAGAATTGAACCAACATATTGAAGAGTTTCTAGAGAAATGTTTGATCAGAGAAAGTTTGAGTCCTTGTTTAGTACATGCGGTATTGGCACCAAATAAGAATGGACAATGGTGAATGTGTACTGATTCCAGAGCAATCAATAAGATAATAGTGAAGTATATGTTTCCTATACCAAGAATGGATGATATAATGGATAGTTTCACTAGAGTAAAGTATTTTACCAAAATTGATTTGAAAAGTGGGTATCATCAGATTAGAATCAGAGAAGGTGATGAATCGAAAACTTCTTTCAAGACAAAAGAAGGTTTGTATGAGTGGTTGGTTATGCCTTTTGGTTTAACTAATGCACTGAGTACTTTTATGAGGCTGATGAATGATGTTTTGAAGATATTCTTGGGTAAGTTTGTAATTGTATCTCTTGATGATATTATGATATTTAGTAAGACCAAAGAAGAACATTTGTTGCATGTTAGACAAGTTTTGTAGAGATTGAAAGAATAAAAGTTGCTGATAAATCTAAAAAAGTGTTCATTCATGAAATAGGAGATTATGTATTTGGGATTTATGATTTCAACTGATGGTTTTAAAATGGATCCTGAAAAGGTTGAAGCTATTTTGAATTGGCCTACATCTATGAATGCTAGTGAGGTAAGATAATTTCATGGTTTGGAAAGTTTTTACCAAAAGTTCATAAGGAATTTTAGTTCAATTTGCAATGCAATGACTGAGACTATGAGAGGAGACAAAAGAGAGTTCAAGTAGACACATGGAGCTGATAAAATTTTTGAGACCCTGAAGTAGAAGGTTGTTGAATTGGCTATTTTGGCATTGCCTGATTTCAATAAAGTATTTCAAGTGGAATGTGATGCAAGTGGAAGTGCAATTGGAGTTGTGTTGAGTCAATAAGATAAACCTGTTGCTTTCTTTAGTGAAAAGTTGAATGATGCTAGAAGGAAATATTTTGTGTATGATCAATAATTTTATGCTATTGTTCAAGCACTAAAGAAATGGAGACATTATTTGATGCTGAATGCATTTGTGTTGTATACAGATCATAAGGCTTTACAGTATTTGGGTAGTCAGAATAAGTTGAATCAGAGACATATGAAATGGGTTGAGTATTTGCAAAGTTATACATTTGTGATAAAGCATAAGAGTGGAGTCACTAACTGTGTTGCTGATGCATTGAGTAGAAGAAGATCTTTGATGACCGAGATAAAAATTGGAATTTTAGGCTTTGATGACATGAGGGATTCTTATGAGTTTGATCCTGATTTTTCTGAGCCATGGAGAAAGTGCAAAGCACCTATTCAAGATCAATAGAGTACTAAATGGGATGAATATTTTATGCAAGATGGTATTTTGTTTAAAGGTATTTAGTTGTGTATACCGAGAGGACCAATGAGAACTAATTTGATAAAGGAGAAACATAGTGGTGGTTTAGCTGGACATTTTGGTGTTGACAAAACATTGAGTTTTCTTAAGGAGAAATACTTTTAGCCATAGTTGTATAAAGATGTTCATAGATTTGTGAAAAGTTGTGGAGTTTGTCAAGTTGCAAAAGGAGTTAGTCATAATACTCAATTGTATACACCGATTCTTGTACCTAAGAAACCTTGGATTGACATCAGTATGGATTTTGTTCTTGGCTGACAGAAGACAGTAAGAGGTAATGATTCTATATTTGTTGTTGTGGATAGATTTTCTAAAATGGCACATTTTATACGTTGTAGAAAGACATCAGATGTAGTACATGAGGTAGATCTTTTCTTTAAGGAAATTATCAGATTGCATGGATTACTGAGGAGTATTATCTCTAACCGAGATAGTAAGTTTGCTGGATACTTTTGGAAGAATCTTTGGAGAAAGTTGGGTACTGAGTTGAAATTTAATTCTACATTTCACCCACAAATTGATGGATAGACAGAAGTTATGAGCAGGAGTTTGGTAAATCTTTTGAGATGTTTAGTTGGAGACACACCAAGTAATTGGGATTTTGTGTTGGCACAAGCAGAGTTTTCATATAATAATTTAGTGAATAGGAGTAATAGAAAAACACCATTTGAGATTGTGAATGGCATGCAACCAAGAGTTATATCTGATTTGAGGGATATTGCTGATGAAAGTAAGAGAAGTGTTGAAGGAGTAAAATTTTTTGAATACATGAAGACATTGCATGAAGATGTGAAGCTGAAGCTGAAGCTAGAAAAGAGTAATCAGAAATAAAAAGATAGAGTTGATAGATCAAGGAGACATAAGACTTTTGATTTTGGTGATGAAGTGATGATTCATTTGAGAAAAGGTAGATTTCTTGTTGGAGCCTATGGGAAGCTAAAAATTAAGAAGTTTGGACCTTGCAAGATTTTAAGAAAATTTGACAATGGAAATGCATATGAGGTTGAGTTACTTGATGATATGGATATATCACCTATTTTCAACATTACTGATTTGTATGAGTTTCATGAACCTAAAGAAGACATGGCAGTACTGATAAATTATCCTAAGAAATAGAATGAAGACGTTGAGAAGATTTTGGGGAAAAGAATTTGTAGAAGTACAGGGGGTAAAGAATATATGGAATATCTGGTAAAGTGGAAGAAGAGACTGATTGAAGACAGTTCATGGATTTCATAGTCTGAATTGGATGCAACTCAAACCATACCTACTAAATAATTTAGAGAATCATTTCAAAATAACCCCAGACCTGTTTGATGTAGGAGCATCTTGGGTCCTTGGCAATCTAGTGTCACCAAAAACATATTTGAGTTTTTTTGTGTTTCTCGGTTCCTGCTTTGACTGAGTTGGTTCGGTGTTGCTCAGTTTCCTTTGTTTGTCATTGTTGGTCAGTTATCTCTTTAGCGCTTAATGAATTTATTAGTGCTTAGTGATGCTTGTTTGGTGCTCAGTTGGCTTTTCTTACCAACGAGTTTCTTTTCAATTTTTGTTGAGGCCGACTTATGCACTTAATTTGGGTAACATATTTAATACTGGTATCCATTATTTGGAAGCATGTGGACCTAGATCTGGTTGTCCCTTCCATTGATTATGGATCTGAAGGTCGACTCATTTCGGTAGCCTCTTGTATAAGTATAGTTGTTTGGTTAGAGTTAGGGGAGTAGTTTTGGGACAAGGAAGAAGATAGAAGATTAGAGATTGTTGGCAGATCCTCACATGTTTGAGGACTTCTATAATTCATTATAATAGATGGCTGTAACTAGGAAGGCCTTACAGCTCGGCATGTATGAATCAATTTGAACATAATAAAAAGAAAGATCTTGCATTCTCTCTCTCACTCTGTTGTTGTTGCTTTTGTGTGTAGTTAAGAAGGATGGATTTGTAGGGTGTGCCATTATTTGGCACCTCCTAGTCCCTGCCTACATCACCACATAACCCTATTATGAACTCTTCTTAATATGATTCTTATCCACTCATGCTTGAATACTATCAATACATGTATTGCATGAACTAAACCCTTAGTCTGTAGGTGTGTCTGATCACTTTTTAGATTACCATTTACACAAAACTTCTTATACGATGAATCAATCTCAGCTTGACATATATACTCAATTTTAGAATGAATGAAGGCATGAATGTCCTCAATCAAAATAACTCTATTAGGGATCAAGGATATGGCTCCAATTTTATCAACTTTAGCAACAATGGTGGGTGGAAGTTTCTACTTTGGATTGGCTAGGTCAATCTTCTCGACTACTACTGGCTTCTTTAGCTTAGGGGCCATTTATCTCAAAAATACCTTGACAAATTCTTGGATTCAAATAGAATAGCAATAGAATCTCTTAATTCAAGCTGGTGTACATTGTAAATACCTCAAATGATCACACATATGTTTGTACTACTTAGTTTGAATGCTTGGAAATGCTCATTGATCTCATATTTGTCACTTCTCAAATGTGCTTGCAAGAATTTAAAGTAAAAATGAAGTATCTAACCTTATATTTATAGACTCTATGTTAGCTTAGGGTGTTCAATGGCTATAAATACATTTAACACTTATTTACCTAACTTCATGTGATCACTTAACCAAACTATACTTTACTTCACCAAATGGAGTAACATAACTCAAACACTTCACCGATCAACATATGAAATGATAATTTTATAACTAATATCCAAATGCATCTAGATATAATAATATGGATATTTACACTAAATCGAAGAACTGATTTAAGATAAACTTTAAGGTTATCAACTTCTATTCATACCTTGACCGATTAAGTGAAGATAGGTGCACCCGATCTAGAGGATGTGGTGCCATTAGATGTTCCCATTTATGTTTTATTGTCTTGTGACTTTCTTCTCCAAATCTTAGTTATTAGTTCTTATATTTTATGAACATTTACTTGAATCTTTTTACTTTGTTTCTCCTCGATACAATTCTTATTTCAGTACCTGCAGTCCTTAGCAAGGTGGTTGACTCTATGGAAATGGAGGTAAGCCACTCCAGTATTTCTCCATGATTTCCTATTATTTATTTCATGCACCTTGAAGTATTTTGAAGCTATGTGACCAAATCCTCCACATGCAGTACATGTAAACCTTGTATTATAATCCAATGGTATTATAGGTCCTTGTCAGTTGTTGTCAACATTCTATGTTTTAGGGACCCATTTTTCATTTTTCCTTAGTGACCTGCATTCTCCAAATTTGTGACCATATTTCTTACATTTTTTACACTAACCATCAACCCTTGGTTTCCTTGGAGTATTCACAACTCTTGATCTACAATGAAATGCCTTATGTCTATATTTATTGCAATTATAACAATGACCATTAACTTTAGGATAATTTAGTGGATTACCTATCTTTCTTATGTAGATGTTAACTTTGTATGTCCCAATTTCCCACAATGATAAAATATAGGCTTCTTAGGCATCGGTGGGGTAATAATTTTGTCTCATTTAGTTGCTTGCTTAGAGGACTCACCCTTATTGGTAGTAATGTTTGCATTGAAACTAAGTCCAAAGGTGTCATTAGGTTGCCTTTGATTTCTTATTTGTTCATCTAGAATCTTCTAGGATTCTTTGTTTGTTTTTATGATTCATTAGTATATTTCTCACCTTTGAGACCATTCTTCAAGTGTTCATTCTTAGATCTCAATTCTGCAATCTCACCCACTTTCCTAGCAACATCTTGATTTTCCATAACAAGTTGATCTATCAAGTTGTAGTGAGTTTGTGTCAACCTCATGATTTCCCTATCTTTGTCATCTAGTCTTGTATTCATTTGTCTTCTTTCTTCTTCTCTAGTTCTTTTATCATCCTTAGCTTTTCCCTTTTGTTCCATGATTTCATACATCCTTACCGACTGTGCTTCTTGTTCTCTTTTCAATGTCTTAACTTGATCAATTAGAATCTTATTATTTTTAGATATTTCTGATATGATTGCATCAGATTCATTAGACATGCTACCCTTAGATTTTTCTTCAAGTTCCTCAAGTTGATCTTGACTATTTTTTAACTGTATTGCAAGCTCTTTCCTTTTGTTGATTGAGTGTTTCACCTTTCTACTCAATTATTCAAATTGCTCATTAGCCATTTTTTGGTTTTTTTTTTTGTACCATCAATTATTCCTTTGTACTTTGAGCTTTCCATCTTTCCAAATCTTTTCTCTCAAGCATGACTAAACTCCTTAATATGAGACTGACCTTTGATACCAATTGTTGGATTCAAGTGTGGAAAGGTAAGTACTAAGAGGGGGAGAGGTTAATAAGTACTTTAAAAAAAATTCAAACTTATTTTAACTTTCTCCACATTCATATACTGATTACTTATCATTTTCACGCATCACATGAAAAATAAATAAAACATATGATAATCATCACATAATACAATTATTTTGGTATCACAAAAATTATTGTTAGAGGATAAAAACTACATTGGGGATGACACCCACAATACTTCACTACTGCAAAATAAAGTTGCTTGGTTAGAGCTATAATGCTTAGCTATTTCTGATAGCTTACCCTATTAAAGGTATTAACACGGTTAAGAATTCCAAGACTACTAAATCTACATTGTTAAGAGATTTGAAAACTCTAATCTAAGAATTGTACCTAGTTAAAGGATTTATACATAAGATCTATTAAGATCTACTTGGTTAAGAGACTTATATAATTCTGATTAATTTTTAATCAGTAATACAAAATGTCTGTGAAATATGCATAAAAAATTCTATTCAGAATCTATATGCTCATCAATTAATTAAATAATACTTTGTATGGGTAAGTGCACCAAGATGGTGGACAATTTAGTGGCCACATCTAAAAAGAATTTGCATAACCCGTGCAGGTTATATAAAATTCAAAATCATGCTAGACTTGGTTTTACCAAACCTATCCAAAATATAATTAAAAAAGCCAATACAATCGCAAAATACATACAAGTTTTAAGGAACATTGTATTCCCCAAAACCCACATCTTTGGACCATTTCCAATGCCAAAAATTGAAGGAACACTCAATTGGGGAAGAAAATTTTCATCATAATCCAAGTGTGTTTTGCTTCCATTTTCATTTTTCATCAATTTGCAACAATGGCCCACCGCATAAAAAAGGTAAGATTTTAGTTTTTTAATTTATTTTTTGTATTTTATTTGAAGTAGGTTTTTTTAATTGATTTATGTTTTTTTTTAAATTTTGATGTTAGATTTTACAAAGAATTCCCCAAAATGAAAAATTAAACAAAGACCTCATGCACAAGAAACAAAAGACAACTTTGAACATAAGAAACAACCACTACCATAAAATCCTTCTCCACAACCACACAATAATTCTCCTCAATAGCCACTAACACTCGTAAACCCTCGACATCATCCATTAGATCATCTAGATACCACATAAGGTGATCTCATCAAATGCCTTACACATAATAGTGCCAAAATTTCTATATTTGTCAATAGGTTGAGGTCATCTAGTCTTGAACACTAATCAAACCTTGCCTTGATGCTAGAAAGAATAATCAATAGTGCAAATGAGGTTTTTAGCGAGGTTACCAAATGTGGTTCATGGAAGGATAGGTGTCAAGAATTTTATATGGATGGGTTTTTATATGATGAAGTGAAAAAGAAGGCCATACTTAAAGTGACATATATTCTCTATTCACCGATCTTAGTACTAGTAACACCCTAGAACTAAATACGACTCGATTTACTATACATTGGTGTGTTTACAATAGGGTGAAAGCATATTTTTGGGATAGGTGGTATATTGTCTTTGACCAAGCACCCTGTAATAATTAGAATATGTCTCTATATTTTTTGAGAAAGCTATTTTGTGACTTTATCCTCAGCGAGAAGCTGAATTAATTTGACATTTAGCATTTCTAGGGTAGAAGGAAAGGCTCTACATAGGACAGACCTTGGCCCATAGGGTGGTACAAACACAACTTAGGATTCCTCTAGCTTAAAAACTCATGGTTTATGTTGTGGTCCTAATAGTTGTGAAGGAGTAGATACTGGGGTAGATACCGACATGAATGAGGATGGTTTGGCCTCTCATTCCTATACACATTGTGGGGGTAGATGACATTTATTCACTGTTAAGGTTGCAACCCTCACATATGACTTGATGATGATGGTATTTTCTAGAGAGAAGAGACAAGCTCATTTATTTGTGTTTTGACATATTATTAGTTAATCACCAAAATCTTATAAAGTAAATAATTTTTTATTTAGAGAATAATTTAAATTGATACATGAAAATATGCATTGCAGGGTGCAATAGGTGATACAAGCACATCGTGGAGTGTTTGTTCAAGTAGATTTACACGTACATGTGTAGCTTCAAAACCTGAGGTAATTTTTTAAAAATATTTATAAAAATAGAATAATATGTATGTTTAAAAATATATTTTGTTAATATATGCATATTTATTTGTTGTTTTATAGGAATTGTTGGTTTCTCAAATCTCCAAAGTTGATGATATCACACTTTATGCCATTGACTTTGTGTTTGAAAGATTTGCGGTATAATATTTTGTATATCTCTTGTTTATAATTTTAATTTAACCCATGTGGTATCATATTCATTTCTCTTATGTTAATTTTTTTTTGCTAGGGTACCCCACCTGACCTGAGGACACTGGGAAAGAGAAAGAAATCCTTGAGGACACCCAAGTGACAAAAGGTAGTTCAATAGAATTTAAGTTTATTTGTTGAAATGTATGATTAAACATGTACTTGTACTCTATATTGATGAATGCAACTAAATTATTTTTCTATATATAGAAACAATTGGGTTTTGTAGAATTAATGAATGCACCTAATGTTGCTAATGTTCAACAGAGAGAAGAGGTAACAATTTTATATTTACTTTCAATTGCATTCTTGATTATTCTAAATCTCTTAGAAATCCTTCCTCTATGACTATGACATATGTTATGATTGTTCATATAGGAATTGATCATAGTTTCCTCATCAGTGGTGATGCATCCTAAGAGTGTAGAAGAGCCATCTAAGGTTCTAATATGTATTTTTCTATATACATGTTAAACATATATGTTCAGATATGAGTACGTGCATTTTTTATTTTTTAGTGTTTCTTGACATATATGTTTTTTATAGATAAAAGCAACAAGAGGGTGCTGGCCTGTAGTACAAAGGACTAGAAGCACATTAATAGCACTAGTCTAGAGCAATTTATTAGCAGTTTAACAACAGAAAAAAAAAAAAAAAAAAAAGGTCTAATTTACCTCTATAAAAAGAAAACATCATAGTTATTTTCAAAAAGATCGAACGAGAGTATCTTTAGCAAGTAGTAGCAACTAAATTAACAATATCATGCCACACAGGGCTAGACCATGAACTAGGAGGATTAACCTTAAAACAAGAAACTAACAAAGATAACTTAGGGCAAAGCTCGAATAAAAATAAAAACTTCATAATAGTAGCAACAACTTGGATCTCCCACTCAGATGTTTAGAGATCAGAGTCATGGCCCACTCTTCCTACCAGAACATGAAGAGGTCTTTATTGTCTTCGTTGGGCTCCAGTTTGCTACCCACCATTTTTTCTTGCACAGTGCAGAGGGTCATAGCCAAACCATGCATGAACTTAAGAGAAAACTTGTTAGTCATCAAAATGTGGTTCTTGAGTTCCTACAAGTCCTGTTTGATGCCAGCTATCTCATTGTCAAAATTAGAGAACTTTAGCTTGAGGGTACCCTTAAATCTATCATTTCCGTCCAAAGGCATAGATTTTTGCTCGATAGTAGGGGACTTGGTCTGTAGATCATGAGGGGAGTTCAGGGGTGGGGTAGTTCTATGGGGAGCCTCCATGTTTTGTTGGGGTTTGGGAGGGGGAGTGGTGCCAGTCTTGTTCAGACTCAGGTGGTCATTAGAAGAGCCTTCAATCAACTCAATGGAATGGGAGTCTTTTTCAGATAGGGACTTCTCCATCGAAGCAGTTTCCTTGATTCTAGTTTTTCAGTACTCCTTAGAAATTATATTAGACCAATGGTGACTAGAGCTACCTAAGTCCACCTCCAACTTGACCTAGCTATCAAAGATCCTCCATTTTTTGGTTTTCTTTTAGTCTTAGGTGTACTATCAGACTCCTTCAAATCTTTAGTGTCTAGGGACTTGGAGACATGGGATTCCTCAAGCTCCTCCCCTCTTTTGAAAGGCTTTCTCACACACCTTTTGTGGCTTTTATCATCTTTAGGGACAAGATCCACCTCTTGGATTTCACAGATGGATTGGGAGGTGGAATGAGTTGGATTGTTGGTTTTCAAAGGGGAGTCCTCTTGGGTGACCTCCTGAATCATCAAGGGAGGTTGGGGCAGAGGGTAGATGACCTTATGAAATTGATAGAGGTAGAGTGGGAGACCCTGATGGAGAATAGGTGTCAATTTTTTAGTGTTTTTCCTAATATCCAAGATATTGCTTTCAATGGAATGGAGGTAAAAGGTAATGGAGATGAGGTCCTTATTTTTGATGTGATTGAGAAAAGGTAAATGGTAATAGTAGAATACTGTAAATTTACCTTCGGAGGTGAAATATTTCATCACAATGAGGCATAGCTTGGGCCAAAATTTTGGAAGCTGCTCGTGGTTGAAATCCCCTGATTTATTAACAGGATTCTCCCCTGCTCTGAATAATTGGTTGAGGCTGGTAGGGTCTGGCATCCTACTAGTTTTTTTTATACTTTCTTCCTTCCACAAAGAGCCCCATCACCTTAGTAATGACCTCCTCATTAATCTAGAAATGAGTGCCCCCAATAGAGACCTTCATGTTATTCCAAGATGAGATGAACTGCTTGGAGATTTGTTCATCATGTCCTCCTTTCATGCACTCCATGAAACTCCAGATACCACTCTATTTACATTATTGGGTCACTAGAGGGTCAGATGTGAAAGCCTCATCAATCTTATCTGGTTCAATGCATAAAGGATTCCCTCCCATATCGATCGTCACCTTATCCTTCACTAGAATTTCTTGAGAATCAAAGGGCCGAGCTTTCTGAAAGAGACTATTAAACCAGTTGTTCTAAATAAGCCATTTCAAGAAAAAATTATACTCAAAAGGCTGGCCTTGGGTGGTTTTTTGGGAGCTGGGCTCCATACGGTGAAATCCAACGGATCTCCAGGTGCCATAATTAGTAGTTATGCCATAGTTGCACTTAGTGTCCTTATTAGCCAAGAAGACCTATTGATGTAGAAAACTAACTCTCCACACATATACGCATGAGAGGCAATTATGGTCCTCTATGGGGTTTTGGGCATTCTTATTCATGATCACAAAAATCTTCAACTTACACTGACACGTAATCAAGGTAGGGCCTTTAACGAGGATGGAAGTCTAGCTCATTTTAAATTTTTTTGATACCATTTATTTCCTCTCTGATTAGTTGTTGAGTCACCATAGGTAGTTCACTAACCACCTTCTAATTACTTAGTTTGGTTTCCCTGAGACCAATAGAAGCTATCGAATCTGTGACCACATTTCACTCTCTGTACGTATGAGATATCTTACATTGGAGATTGTTGAGGAGCTCCCAGATTTCCAGAACAATGGAGTTAACATGCCACCCAGCATTGCCTCTTCTTTTGATAGCCTCCACCACCACTTTGGAATCCCCCTCAATTTCTAGTAGTTTGATGTTCATTTGGGTGGTAAATTCAATTCCCCAAAGAAGAGCCATGCCCTCAACTTGATTGATAGTGTAGTTATTAAGCGCCCCACATACGCCAAGATGCAAGTGCCATTATGGTCTCTTAACACACCTCCCCCACCTTGGGTGAGGTTATTAGCTACCTCATCAAAGTTTAATTTGGTCCAGCCTCTGAGCAGGGCAACCCACTTGGTAGATTTTCTAGCCATCAGCTTGGTGTCATCAAACTTGGAGAAGCTAATCAGAAGGTTCCATTTATCAACCATTTTGATTTCCCAAGAAGAGGGGGGTGCTGATGGGAGTTTCCACTTAGCCGTGCTGATGTTCTCACAAAGGAGCTTGGTCCTAAGATAGAGGCAAGTCATAGGTGGGTTACTAGACTCCCTAAAAATCTTGTTGTTCCTTTCCTTCCAAATATCCCAGCAGATGCGAGGAGGCAACATTCACCAAAGGTGCTGGAGGAGGGGATGATTGGAAGGGGATTTCCAACTGGTGAATTGGTGGACATTAATACCAAAATCCCATGAGATTCCAAGCTTTCCAATGACTTCCTACCAAATTCTAGCGGCATAATCACAGTATATGAATAGGTGGTTCACCATTTCCTCCTCCTTTTTGCATAGGACGCACCTGCTTTCCATGGAGAAGCCCATTTTTATAAGGTTGTCCTAAGTTAAGATTTTACCATGCATAAGGGTCCACCATAAGAAATTGATTTTTGGTGTGAGCTTACGGATGCACACCTTTGTCCAGTCCCCCAGATTATTCTCTTCCTTCAGAAGTAGGTTGGAAGCAGTTTTAACCGAGAAGGTACCAGCATGGGTAGGGGCCTAGATGATGGAATCTTGGTCACCAAGTCTGAGGATTCTGACATTCCTCAAGATTTCCATAATCTCATTAGCCAAGTATTTGAGCTCTAGTCTATCTCTAAGAAGATTAGATATATCCCTCTAATTCCCTTCAACAATGTAGTTGGAAGTTCTATTGCAAAGGAGAGGCTTGAGGTAGTCCATGAGGGGGTTGAATCTACTACCAAGGTTAGGGAAGTTTAGAATCCAATAGTCATTCTAGAATCTAATGGATCTCCCATTTCCAAGCTGCCAAAAAGAACCTTTAGAGAGCAAGGTTTTACATTTGAAGATGTTCACCCAAATTTTGGAGCCATTGGGGAGGTCATTATCATGATACATCATCCTGTAGGGATATCCTTGAAGGTACTTAGCTTCTATTATCTTGCACCAATCCGATTTCCTTTCTATGAGTTTCTAGGCCACTTTCATGGTAAGGGGTCTATTCATCAAGCCAATTCTCCTCAAGCCCAAACCACCCAGACTTTTTGGGAGACCGACAGTATCCCAATTGACCAAGGACATCCTCTTTTTCTCTTCAGAGCCAGCCTACAAGAAATTTCTCTAATTTTTTTCTAATATTATGACCATGTTGTTTTTTATCTTGAAGAGAGACATAAAGTAGACCATGATCCGCTAGAGAGTGGAAGCCACTAGTTGAAGTTTACCATCATTGCTTAGGATCTTCCCTTTCCAACCAGCAAGTTTCCTCTAGGTTCTTTCCAGGATGAAGTTCTAGAATTCATGGGACACCTCTTTAACTGTGAGAGGGAGACCAAGGTAGGTAGAAGGGAGAAAAGTCGATTGACATCCTAGGATTTGAAGCACTCTATTTTGTATTTCCATGGGAGTATTGAAGAATAAATTTCAACTTTTTTGATAATTAATACACTATTCAGAGGCCCAGGCATAATTTTACAGAAATTGTTTCCACTGTTTGGCCTCAACCATCGAGGAGTACCCAAAGAGGAAGGTGTCATCCACAAATTGCTTCAACACAACCTGATGAAGAGTGTAAGTAGGTTTAACACCTTTTATTCTCCCTGTGGAGGAAAGCATAGTCAGATTCCTGGTGAGGACTACAACCGCCATAATAAATAGGTTGGGTAAGAGAGGATCTCCCTGCCTGAGCCCCTTTTCAGGTTTAAAGAAACTACCAAGGGTGCCATTGACTAAGATAGAGAAGTAGACAATTTGAGTACAATTTGGGATAATGTGGATAACCTTCTCATTAAATCCCATCCTAGAAAGGATTTTTAGCAAGAATGACCAATTAACTTTATCATAAGCTTTAGAGATATCAAGTTTGAAGGCCATACCTAGAATATTTCTCCTATCCATGGAGTTGATGATTTCATGAGTGGATATGGATACATGAAGGATCTACATTTTTTAGAACAAAGCCTTTTTTAGTAGTGCTGATAATGTTATCCAAAAAGGGCTTCATTCGGTTGACCAATATCTTAGTGATAATCTTGTAGAATGTATTGCAAAGGTTGATGGGCCTAAAGTCCAACATAGAGGTGGGGTTGTCATTCTTAGGGACAAGTACAATATAGATTTTATTATGCTATCTTAGGAGTCACCCCATTCTAAAAAATTCTCAAGTAGCACAGGTAATATCAAGTCCCATAATAGCCCAGTATTCCTGAAAGAAGGTTAGGGGGAATCCATCAGGTCTCGGGGCTTTGTAGGCACCTATAGAAATAAATATTGTCTTAACCTCCTCCTTGGACACCTGTTTCATGAGCTGGTCATTATCACTATGAGTTATGGTGCTTTAGATGTGGTCCAGCAGCTGATTTTGGGTGTTGACTGGGCAAACTTGTCCCTCATTTGAATACAATCCCTTAAAATAGTTTGCCGCAACCTGATTAATTTTGTCCTTCTCCGTGAATTCATTCCCACCCTCATCCCTAATAGCATTAATGGTGTTCCTTCTTTTGTGATTGCTAGCAGACCTATGGAAGAAGGTCATGTTTCTATCCCCTTCAACAAGCCACTGTATTTTGGATCTTTGCTTCCAGTAGATTTCCTCTTTTTTTAGAGTTTCCTGCCATTTGTGTTGAGTCAATTCCTCTTCCACATAGATCTGGGTTAGGGGGCTTCCTGTAGCCAACTAGGCCTGAAGGGACTCTAAGGTTTTAGTTATCTCCTTTTTCTCTTTATGGAAATCACCAAAGTTATGTTTACCCTAGCCCTTAACATCTCTTTTGATGATTTCTAGTTTTTGGGCAACCCTGAACATGGTGGTGCCTTTGATGTTAGTGGTACACCAGGATTTCACTTGATCTTTGAAGGAGGTCGGGCCAAAACTAGGGTAGTCATGCCAATAGAGAAGGAGGGGGTTATGGTCAGAAGTAGTTTTTGAGAGGGAGGCCAAGGTGGAGGTCAAGCAGAGGTCCCACAAAGAGGTGGCAAGGAAGTGGTCAAGCCACACCCAGAAAAGATGGGATCCTTTCCTATTTTTGGTCCACGTGAAGGGGTTTCCTTTCAGAGAAATGTCCAGAAGGCCGGTACATGAGATGAAATATTCTACGTCCCCCATACTATCAGAGTAATCCATTAAACCACCTCATTTTTCCAAGGGGTAGAGAGGGGTGTTGAAGTCACTAGCCAATAAGTAATTAGCAGTAGTGTTCTGGTCAATCCAAAAAGATAGGTCAAACCAAATGGAAGCCCTACCAAATTGAGTATTAGGGGCATAAATATTGAATAGGTGCCACTCAAGCCTTTTCATCCTAAAAGTAACTGTAAGGAAATTCAGAGAGGAGGTGAGTTGATGGCCTATGATAGTATTGGGGTTCCAAAGTGTACCAATACCCCTAGAATCCCCAGAGGCTTCAAAATAAAGGAATGCAGCTCCCGGCCAGAGATTGGAAGCTAGGGTGGAAAAATTACTAGAAGTCATCTTAACTTCTTGGATGAGTATAATATCCAACTTATGATAAAAAATGTAATGTTTAACAACATTTTTCTTAAGGGAGTTTTTCAAACCCCTAACATCCCTTATAGTCCCTCTTGATCTCCTGACGCTATCTGATGGCCTTCCTTTGGGTGTCTCCATCACCATGTCAGCCTTCTTGGGCTTGGTTTTCTTTCTTTGCATTTTCCATTCTCCATCATCTTCCTCCACACAATAGTCCACATCCAAAGAGTTGGAAGAGGAAGGGTAGATCTTTTCTCTAGCTATGGGGGAGGTGTTGAATCAGATTTGGAGGATTTTAGCACAAGAACAACCATAATGGCTGGCTATTCTAATGCAATATGGATAATCTGACTCATCTCTAGGGAGGCCACCGTGGGGATATCCAATGGCTCCATTGGTAGGGGTTTTGGCTCCTCTATTGGCAGAGGTTTCATAGAACTGAGTTTACGGTGCACCACCTCGTTCTCTAATGGAGAAGCTATCTCACCTTCTTCTAACACCTAGTTTTCAACCTCTGGGTTTTCCATTACATCAGCCACTAGGGCTAGGTAGGTCTTTTCCTTGTCCTCTCCTTCAGTTGAGGGTGGAACCTCAGTGGTTCCTTTATCCTTATTCACTTTTTTTGTTCCCGGTTAGGATGCCTTGTAAGTTGTATCATCTTAAAATGGAAGCACTTCCATGTTAAGATAATTTAGCCCTCTGAGTAAGTGGTTTGGGGTCATGTCAAATGCCTTGAATTGATCTTTTCTTGGATCTATCTTTCTCCCCACTTTCTTCTTCTTATTTGCACTTGATTCCTTCATTCTAGGTGGAATTAGGGTTAGGATCCTGAGGATTCTCCTTAATTTCCCTATTCTATGGCTCTATTTTCTAGGTAGGACTTACAAATAGGTCCTCCTAGACTTCATCATGTTCATCATAGGATTTTTTTCCTCTCCCTGGCACTCTACCCTATTCTGGCATCATTTCTAGGTCTCTGGGCACCCCCGAAACCTCCTATTTCTCAATCTGACTAAGACCCTAAAATATGTTCCCTTAAGGTCAAAGTCAACCTAAAGGGTTCAATGTCAACCTAAATGGGTCAAATTTGACCTTGACCCTAACTAGGTCAAGATCGAGCTCTTCTTTGACCCTGGGTTCAAATTTCAAGGACCCGAGATCTTTGGTTGTTAGGTTTCAAAAATAATTATTTTCCTGCTTCCAGGTTTGCTATTTTGGTCTTTGAAATGGTAAACCCTTAAATTATATTTAATTTGGGTCCATTCCTAAAGGGTTGAGGCCTAATTGGAATTTAATTCCCTAAGGTGGCCACTAATAGGATTGTGCCCCAGATCACTATAAAAGGAAGCTTTCTTCTCTCATTTTCATCATCAAGTTTTGGTGAGAAGATCTCTACATTAAGTTTTCATGCTCAAGCACTCTCAAGAAAGGAGATCAAGAAATCATTTCATCAAGGAAGAATCCATTAAAGCATTCAAGTCCTCTTCTCCATCCAATTTCTCCATTGAAGATCAAGGATTCAAGCATTTAAGCCATTCAAGGGATTTGGTTCAAGCATTCAAGATTCATCATTCAAACCCTAGATCTAGCCATCATGATGGTGTGATCTTCCTTCAAGAAACTTTTTTTTTATCTTCAAGGTCCATTCATTATTCCCTCAAGGTGGATTCCAAGCATACAATCATGGAGGTTTGATTTACATTTGTTGATGTTATGTTCAAGCTTTCATATTAACATAGTTGATTACATTTCAAATACAATTTGCATATCTATTGAATATCATAGATTTGTTGTTAGATCTACTTCTACTACTTTCTAGAATTCTCCATTTTAATTTCAATATTAAGGCTAATTCCAAACTAGGGTTTGACCAAGGCAAACCCCTCAAATAAACAACAAAAAAACCATTTTTCTTGCAAGTACAAGTGCATAATTTTGGATCTAAGAGTAGATTTGGATACCCTTTTTGAAGAACTTCCGAGATCTGTAAACAAGGTCAAAATAGACCTTCAAACAAAGCATGTAGCCTTTAACCTTTTATGAGAGTCAAAGACTACCTACTCTCAGAAAGATAAATGATTTCTGGGTTTTCTTTGTCTCAGCATTTCCAGTCCAAAACAAGTTACAGAATTGCCTGAAAGTACACACAGACACCAGAAAATAGGTATTTCCAAATTAATTTCATCATGAGGTATGTATCTTATTTTATCTTATTTCAAGTATTTTCCCTTACAATTCAAATGTATGTATAAAATATTGGCTTTGGGGTCTATTTTATGTGCAAACAAATATCCTAGGACCCCATCCCTATTTTATCCTATACATTTTGGTGAACCTACGATAGACAACTCTTTATTTTTGGTATAAGATTTAAATTTTCTGTTAGATCTTAGAAAAGTAGGTTTATGCTCTTGCATTTATATTTCAAAAATACAAAAAAAATTGCAAAATTTCTTTAAAAATACAAAAACATTTACATTGCTTTGTTGACTTAGATGCCCTATTGTGTTTGACTTCCTTTTCAATCTTATAAGTCTCATTTGAATGCTTTGGGATATATCTAGATCTATTTTTTTATGCATTTCTTTATTTGTTATCATGTTGCACAAGTTGTTTCAAATATTTTCCAAACGTTCTTCTATAACTTTTGGGATTACACAACATCCTCCTCTTACCTTACCATTGCATTATGTTACACCTAGAAAGACTTTATCTAGTGCGTGTGATGTTGCTTTGTCCTCTTTTGAATTTCCTTGTAAGAATATATGAGAGAAAGAAGATGACTTTAATCTATCTCTCCATCATATTTCTCTTTATGGAGATGAGTTGAGGATTGATTTTAATTCTTTTCCTAATATATGTCTCTTCTATGAACCTACTCTACCTTATTTCCCCTCTAGGGATCCTGCAAATGTGCCTTATTGGTAGGGATGATAATCCTCCTATTTGGGATGAACCTTTGGATTTGGATGTTGATTACTCTCTTCCTCATTACACCATTCTAGATGATCCCTTGGATAACAACATTGCTTTATCCCCTCCTCACAAAGAGGCTTTGATACAAGAGGGTTACATATTCATACATGATGATAACTCTTTTTCTAAAACACACTCCCCTTATACAAAAATTTTAGTGAAGGAAGATGATATCATAGATTCTTTACCTCCATTTGAGATTCCGTCTAGTGATGAGGCATTAGTGGAGAAGGATATGAATTCCCTTAATTCTCCCCCTTTTTTGTGATGATCCTATGGAGAATCAAGATCTTACCTCATCTCCTCCTAGGATGTCCTCTTTTCTTCCTTCTTGTGAATCTATTTGTAGTGTTGAGATAACTACCATGGTTTATCCCAAACCCTTGTTGAATGTTTCCCTCGCATTACTTTCAAAGGTAAACCTATGGATTCTTTCAATGATCAAGATTCTATAGCTCACACATATCCTACAAGGAATAACCCTCAACCTAATTCGGTGGTTTCTACTTCTTTGCCACCTTCTCAACCTATTCTTCCTCCTCCACCCCATCTTCCTAGCAAGGAGTATGATTTGATAAACCAATTGCAAAATACTCCTATAAAGATTTCTTTATGGGGGCTTCTTCAAACTTCACCTACCTACTATGAAGCCTTGCAAAAAGCTCTAGCAACTCTTCCTACTCCACTTCCTAATGAAGAGAACATCAATAACTTCTTAGAATGCATGCATGCTACCCCGGGTCCTCTTGACATTATTTTTACTCAAAAATTTTTACCTTCTAAAGAAGTTCAGAATCAATATGATGCTCTTATGGATGTTGTTTCTATCAATAAAAGTATCATTTGTAGGACCTTGATTGATAATGGATCTGGGCTTAATGTTTTTATCATGGACATGCTCAAAGTGATTAACGCCGATCTTTCAACTATTCAACCTGACAATGTTCCTATACACGGCTTTAATAACATTAATAAGAACACTTTAGGCATCATTAACTTACCTATCAAAGTAGGACTAGTAATCCTGAATACACCTATTCAAGTTATTCCTGGACATCTCAATTATAACCTTCTTTTGGGTAGACCTTGGTTGCATGAGATGCATGTTGTTACTTCCACCCTTCACCATAAAGTCAAGTTTATATATAACAACAAGATGTATACACTTCATGCAGATGATGCACCTAATCTTTGTCTGAATATTCAAAATCACACTACTCCTATTCCTAATAGTAATCCTTCTTCCTCTAATGCTCTACCTGAAGATGTTTGGGGAACCTTGGATTTTACTCCTACCTTTATTGGGAAGTATAAGGTTAATGATCCTGATTTTATGAAGAAACAAAGAGAGTTTGAACAATGATTTTTTGCTTCTACTTCTAATATCCTTCATAATAACTTTGTCACTGCTTTTACCCACAATGAATCTATCAAATCTACTAAGGATGATATTGTGACTACTAAGGTTCCATTGACTCCTTCTGATATGACTTCTTGTTATGGTCTTGGTTATCATTTCCTTGTTAAACAAGGATTTAATGGTCAAGGATGTGGTCAACATAAACAAGGAATTCAAATGCCCTTACACACTAGGTCCATGAGCATTCTTATGGATTGGGATTTAGTCCTCCACAAAAAATCAATGTTAACAACATCTTGAATAACACTTCAAAACATGATGAAACTATGAAGGAATTTGATGAAGAAGTCCTTTTGCCAAAAATCCTTCATGCTAAGATGAGTATTAGACCTAAATGCAAAAAGAAATGTAGTCCACACTTTAAGACTCTTCCTTTTTGTTTATATCATAGATTTCATGATCACTCTACTAATGAATGTCAAGCTTTACATTATAAGATTAGATAGCTCATTGATAGTAATGTTATTTATATATCATGTGGCAATGAGTTGTATTTCAATCCTGTTTTCTCTAAATAACATTCATGTTTCTATTATGGAGTTCTACATTATGTAAATAATGGTAGCCTAATACTTGGGGGCTCATTGTCTTGCATAGTGTTGTGAGTGATATAATAGGTCCCCTTTAATCTTTGCTCCTACACTTGGGGGACAAGGATGTCATCTCCTTCTTTTCTATCTTTTCGGGATTCACATCTTTCCTTGGTTAAGCAGTATCTATCTGTTATGTGATATCCAATTATACATGAACATTTTGGTTTGCATTGAGGATATTTTTCCTTGATCACAACCGATTTCATTGTTTGACATTTTGTTTCCATGGTTGATATATATCTCACCTTTGAAATTGAATAGTGTGCTATCCATCACAATGGTTACTTTTTCACTTCTCACATGATATCTCTTTGCATTCATCCCTTCCATAGCCTCATAGGAGCTATGACCTTCTTGGGTTGGACTGGGTGTTGTTTCTAGATATTGTCTTGATGTTGAAGAAGGCTTTATCCTTGTCCTTTTCTTTCCTTAACATGTCAAAATAGTATGTTTTTGCCATATTAAGGAGGGGGGCATATATATGGCCTCCCTCATTCTATATTAGGTATTTTTGTTCTAACCTTTTATTTTGTAGCATGCTAAATCTTGCAAGGTAATGCACATAAGTTGCTAAATCCTGAAGAGACACGCATTTTTCAATTTTCAGTATGCTAAATCTTGGAAGGTAATGCACATAAGTTTCTAAATCCCAAAGAGAGACACATTTCCAATTTCAAATATGCTAAATCCTTTGAAGGTAATGCACATAAGTTGCTAAATCCTAAAGGGACACACATTTCCAATATGCTAAATCTTCTGAAGGTAATGCACATAAGTTGCTAAATCCTACGGAGACATGCATTTCATATTCATAGTGATACAAGAAGGTGGATCTATGGATATTCCAAAAGATGTCAGAAGAAACATTACAATTGCAAGCATAGTTTATGGGTGAACCTGTTGGGCTCTCCCTCCAGGGTGATTCATGGTAAGGTGGGCATCTTACTGGGTGAGGTAATCACTTTCTCTTTTCTATCTTTTTGCTTTCATGCTAGTAGGACGGGATCATGAAGCTATTTTATTTATAGTGTTTCTCTTGTATTTATTATGTAATCATTTATGCTTTTATGATAGCTTTCCAAATATGATATTAGTATGAGAAATATTTCTTAGCGAGGTTTCTTATTCTAATTAATTTGGGTTATTTAGTATTAACCTATGTTCTTTTGGTTTTCTCTTTTCGCACCCTCGTACATGTATGTTGAGTTAGAATCCTTAGTCTGGGGGCTTGTGTCCTTAGCTAAGTTTTATTTTATCTCATGGCAAATCCACTTGTATCTCCTCTTTATTCTCCTTTACTAAGAGTTTGCATCGAGTCCATACTCTTGCTAAAGTGGGGGCTTAATGTATCATCTTAAAATGGAAGCACTTCCATGTTAAGAGCATTTAAACCTCTGAATAAGTGGTTTGGGGTCATTTTGAATGCCTTGAATTGATCTTTTCTTGAATCTGGCTTTCTCCCCAATTTCCACTTGATTCCTTCATTCTAGGTGGAATTAGGGTTAGGATCCTGAGGATTCTCCTTAATTTCCCTCTTCTATGGCTCTATTTTCAAGGTAGGACTTACAAATAGGTCCTCTTGGACTTCATCATGTTCATCATAGAATTTTGTGCCTCTCCCTGGCACTCTACCCTACTTTGGCATCATTTTTAGGTCTTTGGGCACCCCGGGACCTCTTGTTTCTCATTCTGACTGAGACCCTAAAATATGTGCCCTTAAGGTCAAATTTGAACTAAAGGGGTCAAAGTCAACCTTGACCTTGACTAAGTTAGGATCAAGCTCATCTTTGACCCTCGGTTCAAATTTCAAGGTCTCGGTATCTCCGGTTGTCGAGTTTTGGAAATAATTGTTTTTCCGCTTCTGGATCTGCTGTTTTGGTCTCCAAAATGGTAAACCCTTAAATTATATTTAATTTATGTCCATTCCTAAAGGTTTGAGGCCTAATTGGAATTTAATTCCCCAAGGTGGCCCCTCTAGAGGATTGTGCCCTAGATCACTATAAAAGGAAGCTTTCCTCTGTCATTTTCATCATCAAGTTTTGCTGAGAAGATCTCTACATCAAGTTTTCATGCTCAAGCATTCTCAAGAAAGGAGATAAAGAAATCATTTCATCAAGCAAGCATACATTCAAGAAAGCATCCATTCAATCATTCAATTCCTCTTCTCAATCCAAGTTCTCCATTGAAGATCAAGGATTCAAGCATTTAAACTATTCAAGGGATTTGGTTCAAGCATTCAAGATTCATCATTCAAACCCTAGATCTAGCCATCATCATGGTGTGATCTTCCTTAAAGATCCCTTTTTTTTATCTTCAAAATCCATTCATTCTTCCCTCAAGGTGGATTCCAAGCATACAATCATGGAGGTTTGATTTACATTTGTCGATGTTATGTTCAAGCTTTCATATTAACATACTTGATTACATTTCAAATACAATTTGCATATCTATTGAATATCATAGCTTTGTTATTATTGTTGGAAAAATGGTCAGCACTCCCCTTGGGATTCATGCCATGGCTTAACCACCTTCTGTGTCTTCTATAAGTCTAGTGGTTGTATCGGGCATTAACAAGTCAATCTTTTGGTGCAACGACAACCACTACTTGTAACAAGTGGTATCAGAGCTTAGTCATAGGTTCGAATCCCCTCAGGTAACGCTGAGGGGGAGATTGTTGGGAAAATGGTCAGTGCTCCCCTTGGGATTTGTGATATGGCTTAACCACCTCTTGTGTCTTCTATAATTCTAGTGGTTGTATCGGGCATTAACAGGTCGATCTTTTGGTGCAATGGCAACCACTACTTCTAACAATTAGATCTAGTTCTACTACTTGCTAGCATTCTCCATTTCAATTTCAATATTAAGGTCAATTCCAAACTGGGGTTTGACCAAGGCAAACCCCTCAAACAAACAACAAAAACCCTCTTTTAATGTAGGTAGAGGTGTGGAATTTTAGATCTGAGAGTAGATTAGGATACCCTTTTCGGGGAAATTTTGAGATCTGCGAACAAGGTCAAAATTGACCTTCAAACAAAAAATGTAGCCTTTGACCTTTATGATGGTCAAAGACTACTTGCTGTCAGAAAGATAAACAATTTATGGGTTTTTTTCATCTTGACATTTCCAGTCTAAAATAGGTTGTTGAATTGCCTGAAAGTGCGCATAGACAGTAGAAAATAGGTATTTCCAAATTAATTTCATGATGAGGTATGTATCTTATTTTATCTAATTTCAAGTATTTTCCCTTACAATTCAAATGTATGTATAAAATATTGGCTTTGGGGTCTATTTTATGTGCAAACAAATGTTGTAGGACCCCATCCCTATTTTATCCTTTACACAAGTATCACTAGAATTCCCTTGGTTGTCACATTTCTGGTAGAAGAGAGTGGAATTTTCATACACCAGCGCTTGGGTCCATCTACCCAGTATGGATTTCAAAATGACAAAGTTGGGTAGGGTTTTGTTTAGGGTGACATTCACACAGAACCTAGCGGACACCAGCCTGGATTTAGAGAGGGCTACCTGGTCAGTAGTGATTAACGTGTCGAAGGAGTCCCCTATCCAATGAAACACTTTCTCATCCCAATATTCTAATTGGATTCCATGCAGCTAAACCCAAATTGGTGCCATTCTGGTCAGTTTAGTCACCTGGTTGAACCCAGGTTTCCATTTTGCTAAAGCCAGGAAGTGCTTCCCATAGACCCATGACCCCGATAACACAAAAGCCAGGTCCTCTAAAGTGGTGAACTTAAACAAGAAAATCCCACTTGGCATAGAAGAAACAAGGATAGATCCCTTGATCTTCCATGGGGTAAACACCCATTTTCTAACCATTTCAATGGTAGGTCGAAAGTTAAAGAATCAGCCTACCAAAGCCAACTAGAAAACCACAATCATTCTATTCACCACCGAATCCTGGAGTGAAATTTAAGTACCTTCCTTGGTCTAAATGAAGTTCACCAGGAGAGCCTCGAGAGATTTTTGGGCTTCACCAACAAGATCCCCTTTCCAGCTATATTCTGGGGGGGATGGAGGGGCATCAGCAAAAGATATCATCTTTTGGGTACTCACCATTGACTCTTTTGCCAGGTCTATGATAGAGGTATTCACAGGACCAACATGAGGTCCATCGGGACCAGAAGGGGGGCTTGCCATAGGGGAAGATTCTCCCCTAGGGGATGTGAGCATGGCAGCCTGCAGTTTGAAAATGGAGCTTGGGCAGGAAGTTGCAGAGCTAAGAGAGAGAATGTTTAGTGGGATCCCTTGGAGAGTGAAAGCCACCAGTTGAAGTTTACAATAGGCATATTCTTCACATATATGTTATTAACTTATATTGATTTTATTTTACCTATTACAAACCTCTTCACAACTTCCCATGGATCCTTTGTCTTTAAATTTTATTATGAGTCCAGCTCATACAAGATGGGGACCATCAGCTTTAGAGAATGACCCAATTGTAGAAGAAATGGATGAGGTAACTAACAACTCAACTACCAAAAAATTTTAATCTAGTATTTATTTTTTGATATTATTTTGAGGAAAGATATCTGATTTAGCATTTGAATTACTCTTTTGCAGACACCTAGTGAGCCTCCTACTTCTTTGCAGAGGCACAATTTTGATGATCCAACAATGTCGTAGATCTAGTTTTGGTTATTGAGTGACCAAATTTTGCATATATTTGACATTTTTATTGTAATATTGACCTTGACATAGTCGATGCCACATTTTTGTAACTCTATTATTGATTTGGCATGTATGCCATTTTTTGATATGCACACAATTATTGTTCATTTTGATATATATGAAATTGATATTTGATCCAATTTGTTCATTGTGTGTTTATTTGTTCATTGTTACTATGTAAATATGCTTGTGTGTATGTGCTCATGTGTAGAATTTATGCCTTAAGTATATTCATTTTTATTGAGGTACATTTGTCATAACCTAAATTCATGTGTATAGACTATGTGAATTACTTAAGTGAATTCATGTGTATGCTTAATAATCTATGTGCTATAGGTATGCTTCATGACTTAAGAAAATCAATGTGTACACTTTATGTGCTACATGTGTTCAATGTGTAATTCATCATTTAAGTGAATTCATGCTTTATGTGCTACATTGTATTCATGTATATCCTTCATACATTATGAGTATTCTATTTGGCTAAAGAAAAATCACGGTTTATGCATTATTTACATGCATGTTTCATAATTGTATACAAATAATGTGTATGAATATCTAAATCTATGATTCACATCTTGAGCATATGATCACTATCTTATGTGAATTGGAATTCATTCCTTGCATACATTCATGACTATAATCATGTCTTACGAGTGTTTTTATGTACGATCGATGCCTTACATATATTTGTGGGTACCCTTCATGATTTGAAGATTATCTTGAAATGTGATCATCCTAAGAACTCAAAACATCAATTAGTAGTCTATTGTTGACCCTTTGATCAGATTTAAACATGTAGTCTTTATTAAAACCTAAAATGGTCCATAGGACCCTAACACATCTAGCACACATAGGAATTGACCTACAGTACCAATGATGTCCCTTGTATAACCAAATTGGAGAAGAAAAGTATGTTCATTATGGGAATAAACCAATGCTTTCATCATGTCTGGTTGGGTAGGTTTACCCTAGGAATGGTCCCAGTTTGCCTCTCAACACACCAAAACGCTCGTCGATATACCCAATGGTGCTTAGTGCACCTTGGGGATACTTTTTTTTGGCATGGTCGTGAATGTTCTAGTGACTCCATGGGTGAATCAAGGTTGTTAGTAGTGTTTACCCACCCAATGAGAGCTAATGGTGCATGCCATTTGGCACCAAGATGAACGCCTTGAAAGATACCTAGTGGTGCAACTTTCAACTAAAACTCACTGCAAGTTTTGGCATCAAGTGAGATTGTCATGCCAAATTCAAAAAAAATTGAATCTCCTAGAATGGAGAGAGGTTATCTTAGGCCTTAGAAACATGGCCATGTAGCATATGATGGTTCACTAATACCTCTCACAAGGTCTGAGATAAGAGCCTCAATAAATTACTGCCCAATTATGCTTAGTGCACCTTGGGGACACTGTGGTTTGGTAAGGTCGCAAACATTCTAGTGACTTCATGGATGGAACAGGGTTGTCACTAGTATTTACCCACCGAACGGGAGCTAATGGCATAGACCATTTGATGCCAGGATGAACAGTTTAGAAGATACCTAGTGGTGCAAATTTCAACTAAGCCTCACTATAAATTTTGGCTTCAAGCGAGATTTCCATGCCAAATTGAAAAAAAATTGAATCTCCCAAAATGGAGAGAGGTTATTGATGCCTCAAAAAAATGGTCATGTAACATCTGATATTTTTTGATACCTCTCACAAGGTCTGAGATATGAGACTCAAAAGATCACTACCCAATGGTGCTTAGTGCACCTTGGGGACACTTTGGTTCACCATGGTCCTAAATGTTCTAGTGACTAAGTGGGTAGAAAGGGTTTTCACTAGCATTTACCCACCCAATAGGAGCTAATGGCGTAGACTGTTCAGTGTTAGGATGAATGGTTTGGAAGATATCTAGTGGTGAAACTTTCAACTGAGGCTCACTACAAGTTTTGGCATCAAGTGATATTTCCATGCCAAATTCAAAAAAAATAGAATCTCCCAGAATGGACAAAGGTTATTGTGGGCCTCAAAAACATGGTCATGTAGCATCTGATGGTTCACTGATACCTCTCATGAGGTCTGATATATGAGCCTCAAAAGATCACTCCCCAATTATCCTTAATGCACCTTGGGGACACTTTGGCTCAGCATGGTCGTTAAAGCTCTAGTGACTAATTGGAAAGAAGGAGGTTATCACTAGCATTTACCTACCCAACAAGAGCTAATTTTGTAGACCATTCAGTGCTAGTACAAATGGTTTGGAAGATACCTTGTGGTGCAAATTTCAACTGAGCCTCACTAAAATTTTTGGCATCAAGTGAGATTGGCATACCAAATTAAAAAAAAATCAAATCTCCCAAAATGGAGATAGGTTCTTGTAGGCCTTAGAAACATGGTCTTGCAAAATATAATAGTTTAGTAATACCTCTCACGATGTATGAGATATGAACCTGGAAAGATCATTGTTCAATAATGCTTAGTGTACCTTGGGGATACTTTGGTTTGACATTATTGTGAACATTTTAGTGACTAAGTGGGTAGAATGGGGTTGTCATTAGTGTTTACTCACCCAATAGGAGATAATGAAACAAACTATTTGGTGCAAAAATGAAGAGTTTGGAAGATATCCAGTGGTGAAACTTTTAACTGAGCCTCACTAAAATTTTTCGCATCAAGTGAGATTGGCATGCAAAATTCAAACAAATTTAAATCTCCCTAAATGGAGAGAGGTTATCCTAGGCCTCAAAAATACCTTAATGCAACATTTGATGATTTTTCAATACCTCTCATGAGGTCCAAGATACAACTCTCAAAATATCACATCCCAGTCATGCTTAGTGCACCTTGTGGACACTTTTGTCTAGCATGCTTGTGAATGTTCTTGTGACTAAGTGGGAAGAATAGGGTTATCATTAGTGTATACCTGACCAAAGGGAGCTAATGTCATATACCATCCAATGCTAGGATGAACGGTTTGGAATATATTTAGTGGTGAAAATTTCAACTGAGTCTCACTCCAAGCACTACTACATTTGGGGCAAAATTTTGAAAGAAGTTTCTAACAGGTAACTTTTTATTATGAATTTGGTGTTTGTTTTTTGTAATAGGCCCCAATGGTGTTGGTATTTTGATGGGTGTTTAATTGACCATCATAATTCTGATAGATTTGGGGTATAGATAAAAAAAAAGTGAAATGGCCTCATCATTTTTATTTTGATTAGATAGAGAAGGAGCACAAGAAAAGGAGTGAAAGCTGAGTGCGGGAGAAGGTATGTTATTTCTTCATCTTTCAAGCCTATGGCATCGTATTCAAATGCATTTCATTTTATTTCATCATGAATGCTCTCTAAAATGACTACATTCTATTGGTGTCGTGCCCTAGCTAGTGCTTTATCTCTATTATTTGATGTTATTGGTGCTTGTACTCAAGGATATCGATTCACTATATTCAAATGTTTGGATTCATGTTTGTTATATTACTGGCATGTATGTTTAATGATATCATTATATGTTATTGTCACTAAAATGACCACATTCTACTGGTGTCATGTCCTAGCCCATGCTTTAACTCCATTATTTGATGTTATTGGTGCTTGTGATCAAGGATATCCATTTTTTTGAAATATTGACTGTGGTTATCAAATGGATACCTTGTGAGCTTCTAGCTAGGTGTCATTTGTATTGATAACTTAGTCCATCAAATGTATTGTATCATTCATAGTTGAGACTTTATTAAAAGTAAATAGGACAAAGAACAATTTTTATTTAGTTTCTCTATTTTGATCCCTAAGTGGCTTACAACCCTAGAGAAGTATATGCAAATTTACGGATGTAGTTGCATGATACATAGAAGCCAATAATTCACAAGAAATCCATGCATCAAATTTGAATATCAATTAATACAAATAAATAGGGTCCTCCAATTGCCCAATCGTTTGGACCTTGACTATCCCGTCAACCAGTGACCCTTCAAAACTAGGTTATCATGCAATCAGTGAGTGATCCTTCATTCTCCTGGTCTTCCCTGCATCCAAACATATTGGAAATACACAATAAAATGATAACAAGTCTTTCACAATCCCCCTTCCCCCAAGGAACACTATAAACCATCCATTCCACATAGAATTTCACTATTTTATGAGTGGATTGTGCAGGAACAATTAACATTAAACAAGGAGAAAACTCCTCAACACATCCTGGAAACCATTGAATTCAATAATAAATGAAACCTAACACCAACACTATTAATTCCATAGTTGCAGGATACATAGCAGTCGATAATTCACAAGAAATCTATGCATCAAACTTTTATAAGGATATCCTACTAATCAATAGGAATTTTCTTGAGATGACCAATGATTATGCATTTTGATGGAAGTGTGCTAGTTTGAAAGGATAATATAAATCTGAAACAATTTTTTCTTATTTTCTCAAACTATAAATGTGGTTAAAGGGAAAATATTATGTGGAAAACCAACAAACCAAGCTAGCAAATGATTGTACATCAAATTATTCCTATATTCATTCAAGTATTGCTATGCTTTAGCTACCTGACCTTTGAGCTTCATCTAGAGGAATGTGTAGCTTTAAGATAGAGTTACTTCTTGGGCCTTATAATAGGGTGGAATATGATTAAGATTTGTTTAGGCTGTATCTTTGCTAGTCCCATTGTTAAGTTCTTATGGTTCATGGTTTGAATCTATTATGGTTGTGTAAGGGATTTGTAGATTCTTTTTTTAACATAATTATTGGACACCATGATTAGAACAACTAGTTGTTGGCTATTGTACACATGAATCATAACTATCAATGGTTCTTTGTGTTCAAAAATTCGTTGATCAATCTTTGAGATTTATTGTCCCAGCTTTAAAAGAGTGATAAAAGATATAGTGAGTGCTATCTTTTCCAAGTGTTTTGTGGGTGCCATTATCTTCTAGGAGTAATTGCTGGAACCAAATTATGTTCTTTGTCTCTAGTAAATATTGCAGACATAATCATCTTCTTGGTGAAGGGTTGCTTCCATTCCCTTATATTATAGTGAGCCTAATTTAATACAAGTGTGCACTATTTCGGAATCCATAATTTATGGCCCCTATATTGTGGTTGTTAGCCTAAGACAGACCTACCTTTTCATATAATAAGAGGCCAACATGAAACAAACATCTAGAAGTTAGGGGGTTGTTCCCTATCCATAATTTATTATTTAAGTTCTAAGTGATGATGGGTATATTATGTAATTCATAGCTAGTGTGTCTCTTTCTTTCTCTCCACATTTCACATTAGGAGTATGTGCTATAAAATACCAATGAAATCAACTATTGGTCAAGTCTAATCAAAATTATAATATAAAGATTAAAATAGATCTTGAAGAAATATGGGAACCATTTTTGACAGATATTGTACAAACAAAGAGAATACTCCCAAGGGGAAATTCTTCAATGTGGAACAATTGAAGGATAATATTTTACTTTTATATGCACATCTGCAATGTTTTTGATATATTTCTAAGATAACAAAACCATAGAAAGAATATCATATTGAAGAAAGTAAAGAATAATGACCATATTTTGAGATATTGTGGAAACTTAAAGGAAAAAATTCTTGGTGGGGTTATCATGCAATCAGTGAGTGATCCTTCATTCCCCCCTCTTCTGGTGACCCTTCAAAACTGAGTTATCATGCAATCAATGAGTGATCCTTCATTCTCCTAGTCTGCCCTGCATCCAAATATATTGGAAATACACAATACAATGATAACAAGCCTTTCACAATCCCCCTTCCCTAAAGGAACACTATCAACATCCAAACCTTGATTGTCCCCTCAACCAGTGACCCTTCAAAACTAGGTTATCATGTAATCAGTGAGTGATCCTTCATTCTCCTAGTCTTCCCTGCATCCAAACATATTGGAAATGCACAATACAATGATAACAAGTCTTTACAATCCCCCTTCCTTCAAAAAATTACTATCAACATCCAGACCTTAACTGTCCCCTCAACCAATGACCCTTCAAAACTGAGTTATCACACAATCAGTGAGTGATCCTTCATTCTCCTAGTCTGCCCTGCATCCAAACATACTAGAAATACACAATACAATGATAACAAGTATTTCACAATCCCCCTTCCCTCAAGGAACACTATCAACAAGTGACCCTTCTTCTTATCAGTCATATCCAATATTTCATTGAAGTCATGGCCAAGAATGAAGGTCACCTTACCCATACCATTCATGGATTCTAAAATGTAGTTCCAAGCTCCTGAAAACTTTTCTATTGCTTCTTGTTGCTTCTTTAAATATTCTTCTACCACAATGTCCTCCTACCCCATCTTCTTGATCTTCCTCGCAAAAGCGGATGAATCCACACACAATAACCCAAAATGAAGGGTTTTGTATCCTTTAATGAATCTCAGTCACTGGTAATGCATGGATAGTCAAAACATTAGTCTCCAAAGCATTCAATAATTGAATATGAATGTTTGAAAACTTTCCTCTCAACTTCCCCAACCACTCCTAATCGGTTAGAGGGATATTTCTAGAATCTCCACTATTCCTATCCTTACCAACAATTCTTAAACATACTTTATCTGATATGATAATAACATGCTAAATTGAACCAATGGCATGTTCTTCATGTGGAACAAGGAAGATTTGGCTATCAAATCTTCCTTCATGCAAGCTAAGCCCAAGAGAAGGTATGTGATTTCTTCATCTTTGATTGGTATCTTTCATGGGAAACTATTGGAAAGTTGTCTATAATGAAGTATATGACTAGATATAGTGTTTTCATTATGGCAACAAAGTCATATAGCGATTTGGAGTCAGCGCACTTCATGTAAAGATCAAAATTCAATTAAGTATTGAAGACTAGACAGTACAAAGTTCAGGCATCTTAGAGCATTAGCACACATGTGTATGAAAGAATTATGGTATGCACCTTAGAAGATAAGTTGGTTGAAGTTTCACAACCAGTGTGTGCCAGCAGTGAACAAAGCATGGAGCCGACAATTAGCATTTTGGTTTGCGATTAAAATGTAATATTGTAAAGGCTATGCACCCATTGTATTTAGGTTTTGGACATGTTTATATGTATAATTGTAAGCACGCTTAAGCCAATTCATTTGGAAGCATTATTTGTAATTATTCATAAGGCTGACATAATTATGTATTTTGTATGAGTGCATAAATATAAGGTGCACCCATTGTATTCAGCATCAAAGTTGAAATAGAGTTGTGATAAGAAGAGAAGAAGTGTGTGAAGACACTAGAAGATGTATTATAGCTTTGCGAGAGGTCAAAGAATCAACACATCAAAGGAACTGATCTGACAAGCAATGTCATAGTGACAGTTCATCCTATAGATATAGTGTGTATCTAAGATCAGAAGGTTGTAGCCTTCATCACTTGAGCAGTGAGCTCGTGGATAGTGCATCCTCCCCCCTAATAGGTATGATTGTAAAAGACTCCTAACAGGGTCTGACCCATAACAAGGTCTACTCTACTTAAAGCATTGTAAAGCTACTCCTAACAGGGTAAAGGATCTTCTAGCAAGGATCACAAAACACTAGTGCAGAATATTAGCGGGTGCCAATTCCCACCGGGGTTTTTACCTATTTGGGTTTCCCCATAATCATATTGGTGTCATGTGTTGATTTCATGTTTCATGTTTATGTGAATGTTTATTTCAGTCTTAATCATTTATGTTCAGCATAAAGATTAAAGTGAAAAGTTAAAATATAGTGAACACTAATTCACCCCCCCTCTCAATGTTCCCATTCCTAACAATTGGTATCAGAGCTCTGGTCCTCAGCATAGAAGTTTAACCACTTGAGGAGATCATGGACAAAGAAGAAATGAAATGTCTAAAAATAAATCTTGAAGTTGCTCTTGAAGATTTGGACAAGTCAGAAAGAGAATCTGAAGAACTGAAGGACAAACTCAGTGATGCTCAGTTAGTCACATAAAAGATAAGGAAAGATTTGAAATAATGCTCTACCAGTGATCTAGGGACAATGGTCAAGAAGCTCAATGAAGAAAAAAAATCCTTAAAATAAAAACTTGAAGAGTTTGATGATAAGCTGACTAATAATCCAGAAGTCTATGATGAACAAATCAAAGAGAACCTTCAGCTAAATGAAGAACTAAGGAAAGTGAACATGGAAATCTTGGAGATAAGGAATAGAAAAGAAAGCTTGGTGTCTGAATTGAAAGAAGAAAAGAATCATATTGACAAATTACACACCAGTTTTGATTTGATAGAATCTCAATTGTATGCAAGAAGAGCCAAAGGAGACACTAGTTGTATTGGATACAATGAAGCACAAAATTAGATCGATCATATGTGAACAAGAAAGGATTCACAAAAGGACTCTACTAATGCTGAAAAGACTTAAGATCAAACCATAGATAATGGTGGACCACCTAAGAATGAGCGCAAGCAAGTAGAACGCACTTGTTTTTCTTGTAACAAGCATGGACACATTGCAAGGAACTATACAGAGGTAAGACCTTTTAATGGCTATTGTTATTCATGAAATAAATTTGGTCATAGAGCTATGAATTACAAGACTAGCAAGAAGAACATGATTCAACAAGATCAGAGAAATTAGAATCAGACAAATGTAAGAAGTGCTTAGAATGTTACATGTCAGATATGTAACTATAATGTTCACATAACAAAACAATGGAGAATGGTGACTCATGTCAATGCACCGAGGAATATAAGACCTCCAGTCATTTGTCACTCTTGTAACAAGGCTAGACATATCTCAAGATTCTGTAGATCAAGGACTCAATGTTTGGGAAGCCCTAAAAAGGCTAGAGAACCAGTTTTGGATCCCGTAGGAGAAGTTAACTTTTTCAAAGCCTCAAATGATGCAAGCATGATTTGGTCAGAGAAAAAGAAGGAAAAGACTGATGAGAATGTATTGGATGCATCCGTAGTGGATGGACCCTCTACATCTAGATGATTGGCCCTCAGGGTTATAGGGGGAGCTAATTTAGCTCTAGACCCCTGCATTGCTAGTATACTCATCCTCAGAGTATGCACCTTTGGACTTAATCTTTTGGAGCATAAAGGTACCTATGTGCAAGAGCACACATGTTGATTGTGAACACAACTCAAGTTGAAAATTTTAAAGTGACAGCTTGGTTTACACAACTTGCATTAATGGAAGATTTTTCACTTTAAAGTACACATAAGTCATTTGATTGCTCATTGCATTCAAATTTTGAGTGATAGGAGAGTAGAAAGAGCCTTGAAAGTTGTTGTGAAGACTTGGAGATTTATCTATTAGAGTTTTTAGTACATTTGGTCAGTTGCTGAAACCCTAAGCTCATTGTGCTGATTCAGAAGCCTTCAGATTATCTCAAAGCTCAGTTGGAAAGCATTTACAAGTAGGTCATGGCCACTCCCATTGTTTATGATGTTGCTAAAAAGAAGAGATATATTTTCAAGAAACATCCATTCAAATCAACCCTAGATGATTTAGAGGGAGCTTTCTCCCGCATGCCTATGGGCATCATGCATGTGGAAGATATTAGGGCATATATCTATTGTAAGAAGGAACCAGTTGGAATGGATAGGCTAAGAGTACACATGGACACCTTGTTGAAGCCCGATAAAACATTCATGGATGAATATGCTAAATGGAATGATCACCCAATTATTGAGTATGCTATGGCATATGAAGTCTAGAGATAGAATGGATAAAAATCTTGTTGAGCAGAATTCATGATGATTTGTTTTGGATTGGTGATATACCAGTTAGAATCACCAATGACTTGATTCATGAGATGATAGGATATTCTAGAATAGGCATCGTCCTTCCTATGGGCAAGGATGTCAGGAAGATAGTTGAGTAAATATGTAAGTCAAGGAGTGATAGGCACAGTATGACAATCGAGCCTATTGAGCAAGCATACATCAAATTGATATCAATGATACTGGGTACAAGTTTCATCACACCAGTAGGGTGAATAGTGTGTCTACGAGCACTATTCTAGTAGCCATCATTCTAGTAAAGGACCATGGTGAATTTAAATTATGTGAGATCTTGTGCGCATAGTTGATTGATAACATCAAGGTCATCAAACATGACAAGACACATATATTCAGGTTTGGGTCACTAATCATCTACATGTACCTTCATATTGTTGGGAAGATATCAGATTTGTATTTGGACAAGTCCATTCCAACCATGCCTCAGATATCCAACAAAGCATCCATTGAAATTACACTAAGGGATTATATAACATTGGAATTGAAGACCTTTAGGGTCAAGATGAAAATGAGATATAGGATTCTAGAAAGTATTGTGGAAAAGTATAAGGATTCAATTTGTTTTATGGTGGAAACTGATACAGCTTGTATGGAAGTCATTGAACCAAGAACTAAGTGGATTCATCCACTTGGATATGAGGTAGAGGAATAGGTCCTTGAAGCATATGCATAGGTATTACTATCATCCCCCAAAGATCCTAATGAACCTAGATGGGGAACATATGAGGAGAAGACAAGAGAAGTAGATGCAAAGCCTAACATCGCAACAACAAAAAGAAAGGTTGCTGAAGTTACATCAGAGATCTTAATGATTCATTGTGTATCCCAAGAAGACCTTGAAAAGGCAAGGGAAGATAATATTTCTTTGGAAATGAAAAGAACAGCAGCAGAAGAAAAACAAGAAGATCCTAAGATGAAGAAGATAAAAATTGAAAAAGATGATAGTCAGAAGGATATAACTGATGACACTCCTTCTACACCCAAAGGAAGTAGTGATTCTAATACTCCTCTGGAGTATAAGCCAATAGCCAAAAGGAAGAAATTTACCAGCACTAGTCATCCATCCTCATGGGCTACAAGGAGCAAGAAAAACATTCAAGCACCTTCGAAGGTAGGACTCAGACCAAGCCTCAAAGTATTAAGCATGAGAATTGTTAATGAGGGTAGAATTGATCAAGTAGGGAAGTTTTATGAATCATATAGTGAGATTGATAAATCAGAAGTACATGATATGATTGTAAAACATATGATAAAGTTAAAGAAGATAGTTCTTGAATTGAAAACAATAATTCCTGATAAAGTATGGAAGATAATGGATACCTTGAAGAGATAAGCCACTGAAGAAGACTTTAGAATAAGAGAAAAAATTCTTGATTCCACTCTTCCAATATGTTCTATTGAACAAAAGTCACTATTGTTGAACTTGGTGAAGCCACACTTAAGGTCAAAGATAAGAACACTACATCTCATGAACAAATACTATGAGCTGATTTCTAAAGAAATAGAGAAGGTCTTTGAGAATGTATTATTAGAACAGTGCATGAAACCTAAGTTTGCGCCCATATCTCAAGTACCTAGTAAGAAAGAAAAGGAAACAAAGACTATCAAGGAACAATCTACAGGTCCTTAGGATTCAGAGCCTATAGTTGAAGTACAAATAGAGGCAGATAAATTTGCACCCATGATAGAATCACTCAAGGACAACACTATTATCATTGATAATGTGGAGATAGCCATGGCAGCCACTGACACAGACTTAGATAAGTTTGAGGAAGCTTTTGTGAGTTCACAAGAGGCTAAGATCTTATGTAGCAGCACACCTCCCACTCATCAAGAAGAGGTATTGATTGAAAATATATCAGATGAGAAAGAAGAAGAGAAAATGGAAGAGGAACAAAATGAAGAAGAAGATAAGATAGAAGAGAAAGAACAAGAGAAAAATGAAACTTCTATGGAACTAGCAAAGATAAAGCTAGAAGTAATGGATAGCAGTCCCATCACTCCCTCCTCAGCATTGTTGTCAAGTTTGACACCTGACACATCTAGTTTGGACTCATGGAAAGAAGAAGACCTGATTAAGTTCAGTATCTTAGTTATGGAGAAGGAAAAGGAGAAACAAGTCATGAGAAATCCTCTCCTTTTGGAATTAGTGAACATACTAAATAGTTGTTTGCATGCAAACATGAAAATGAATAAGGTACACTTGGTTAATGATGTGAGTACAATTATCTCATAGTTCAAAAGTAATTTTTCTAGCCTTGAAGAATCTGCATCCAAAGTTGTAGAAGAGAAGTACCTGAAGAAGAGATTGAATGAGTTGATGAGAAAATTTTCTCTAGATCTGAATTAACTCAAGACAAGACAAGCATCCTTAAAAGAATTTCCTGATTAAGGAAGGAAATTCATTGCAGATTGCATGGATCAGGATAAGCTTATTGATGCCCATCTTAAGACAAGACAAGATGAAGAAGCCATGATTGAGCAAGTGAAAGACTCATCTACTGATGTGAACATGTGTAATAATGTTTACCAGGGTCAATTGGAAAAAAATGAGAAGGAAGAGAAAGAGATGGAAAAGATAAGGTCTGGACAAACTCAGTTGAGGAATGCTCTTGTGCCCTCACTAGACATTCTCAATCAGGACATCAAGGAGATAGATGCCACAATGATAACATATGATCAAGGTCTGAGCATAGATTTGAAGAAGATGGAGAAGCTTCAATATGCTTTATGCACCCATCTCCAGATAGTTAACTCCTTGATAAATTTTTGGAAGAAGGAGACACAGAACCTCAAGATAGCATATCTGGATGTTTTCCCTAAGTAAGTATGTGCAGATATAGTTTTTTGGTACACCTTTATCAATAATGTCAAAGGGGGAGTTGTGTATAGAATATGGAGTATAATATGTATAGGGAGATATAAGATTATGTATAAAAATGTATATAAGACAAAAGTTTTTTGGTGTTAAGGGAGAGTTAGCAACTTGGCCATATTCCTTTGTTGCCATCAATGAAAAAGGGGGAGATTGTTGGAAAGTTGTCTATACTGAAGTATATGACTAGATATAGTGTTTTCATTATGGCAACAAAGTCATATAGCAGTTTGGAGTCAGCGGACTTCATGTAAAGATCAGAATTCAATTAAGTGTTGAAGACTGGACAATATATAGAGTTCTGGCAGCTCAGAGCATCAGCGTACATGTGTATAGAAGAATTATGGTATGCTCCCTAAAAGTTAAGTTGGTTAGACTATATTCTTTCTTATTCTATGAGCGCATAAGCAGATATGCAAGGATGAGAAAGTTACAGTTAGTTGAAGTTGCACAGCCAGTGTGTGCCAACAGTGAACAAAGCATGGAGCCGACAGTTAGCATTTTGGTTTGTGATTAAAATGTAATATTGTAAAGGCTATGCACCCATTGTATTTACATTGCCAACATTTTTATATGTATAATTACAAGCATGCTTAAGCCAATTCATTTGGAAGCATTGTTTGTAATTAGTTATAAGGCCGACCTAATTGTGTATTTTGTACGAGCGCATAAATATAAGGTGCACCCATTGTATTCAGTATGGAAGTTGAAATAGAGTTGTGATAAATAGAGTAGAAGTGTGTAAAGACACTAGAAGATGTATTAGGGCTTTGCAAGAGGTCAAAGTATCAGTGCATCAAAGGAACTGATCTGACAAGCAGTGTCACAGTGATAGTTCATCCTACAGATATAGTGTGTATCTGAGATTAGAAGGTTGTAGCATTCATCACTTGAGCAGTGAGCTCTTGGATAGTGTGTCCTCTCCCCTAATAAGGATGATTGTAAAAGACTTCTAACAGGGTCTGACCCTTAACAAGGTCTACTATACTTAAAGCATTGTAAAGCTACTCCTAACAGGGTAAAGGATCTTCTAGCAAGGATCACAAAACACTAGTGTAGAATATTAATGGGTGTCAATTCCCACCGGGGTTTTTACCTATTTGGGTTTCCCCATAATCAGATTGGTGTCATGTGTTTATTTTATCTTTCATGTTTATGTGAATGTTTATTTCAGTCTTAAGCATTTATGTTCAGCATAAAGATTAAAGTGAAAAGTTAAAATATAGTGAACACTGATTCAGCCCCCCTCTCAGTGTTCTCATTCCCAACAGCAACATCTTTCGAGCCTCTGGCATCATATTCAACCACAAATTTGAAATGCATTGCATTTTATTTGATCATGAATGCTCACTGAAATGACTGCATTCTACTGGTGTCATGCCCTAGCCCGTGCTTTATCTCCATTATTTGATGTTATTGGTGCTTGCGCTCAAGCATATCGATTCACTATTTTCAAATGTTTGGATTCACGTTTGTTGATATTACAATTCATCATATCAAATAAAGTATGTTTAAGAATTTTTAGTGTCTAAACACTCAACTAATCCCTCTAACCAATTAGGAGTGGTTGGGGAAGTTGAGAGGAAATTTTTGAAACATTCATATTCACTTATTGAATGCTTTGGAGACTACTGGTTTGACTATCCATGCATTAATGTTTAGAAGAGATCAATAAAGTATTTAAAGACATTCTTACATGTTTGGAGAGGTTTAAGAGGCACTTATCATGATTGTACCTGCATAAACAATGGCATAGACTTGTTTTACTAAGTTTCCTTTCTCTATTTTGAGGTTTCCTTTCTCTGTCATAGGGGTGCAGTCAGAGGGTTCATTGACAAATTGATCCTTTGAATGGTTACTATAAATATGAATGATTTGATATAGCATATTTCTCATTTTACTTGAAGTTTGGACTAGCTTGTGCTTGTGCTGGAATTCTTGGTAGAAGTGAATGGAAGGAGTAGTGTTGGTGTTAGGTTTCATTTATTATTGATTTCAATGGTTTCCAAGATGTGTTAAGGAGTTTGCTCCTTGTTTACTGTTAACTGTTCCTGCACAATCCACTCATACAACAGTGAAATGCTATATGATTGACAATTTCATATAATTGGTCCTTTGGTGTGTATTAAATACAATCAAGTCACTTATTGAATGCTTTGGAGACTACTAGTTTTACTGTCCATGCGTTACCAGTGGCTGAGATTTATTAAAGGATACAAAACCCTTCATTTTGGGTTATTGTGTGCATTCAAATGTAGGTTTGATTTGGTTAATGTTTAGAAGAGATCAATAAAGTATTTAAAGACAATCTTGCATGTTTGGAGAGGTTTGAGAGGCACTTATCATGACTGTACCCTCACAAACAATGGCATAGACTGGTTTTACTAATTTTTGTTTCTCTATTTTGAGGTTTCCTTTCTTTGTCGTAGGGGTACAGTCAGAGGGTTCATTGACAAAATGATCCTTTGAATGGTTACTATAAATATGAATGATTTGATATATCATATTTCTCATTTTACTTGAACTTTGGAATAGCTTGTACTTGAAGTTTGGAATAGCTTGTGCTTGTGCTATAATTCTTGGTAGAAGTGAATGGAAGGAATAGTGTTGGTGTTAGGTTTCATTTATTATTGAACTCAATGGTTTCCAATATGTGTTGAGGAGTTTTCTCCTTGTTTAATGTTAAATGTTCCTGCACAATCCACTCATACAACAGTGAAATGTTATGTGATTGATAATTTCATACAACTGGTCCTTTGGCGTGTATTAAACAAAATAAAATTTTCAGCATATTATTATCATTCTATTTCTTTGTTGTAAACATGCTATTGGTTCAGTTTTGTAAAAAAAATTTCATGTACAATTTTTTTTCTTCTATTTTTTCCATTTGATAACCACAGTCAACATTTCAAAATAGTGAATAACATCAAATAATGGAGATAAAGCATGGGCTAGGGCACAACACCAAGAGATTAAAAATAAAAAAATGACATGTTTACAACAAAGAAATAGAATGATAATAATATGCTAAAAATTCTATTATGTTTAATACACGCCAAAGGACCAGTTGTATGAAATTGTCAATCACATAGCATTTCACTGTTGTATGAGTGGATTATGCAGGAACAATTAACATTAAACATAGCCAATGTTCTCTTTACTTTCTCAAATCTCTGCAAGTCAAGAACATTAGAGTTGTATATAATACATTGTTAGTATCCTCTTTCCATGGGTCCTAGGTCTTTGGGTCCATGGAAAGGAAATAGATTACAAAATACACTTCAAAATAAAGGAAAAACTTAGCAAATTCAGTCGAACTCACTGTAGATGAAGGAACAGTTATGCTAATAGTTCCTCTAAGTCTTCCAAAACATTTATTTAACTCCCCTAAAGTCCTATTGGATCCCCAAATTACTTAATCCAATCAACTTACATCAGGATCATGAGAAACTTCAAAGGATTAAAAACATTACTTGGAATAGTCAAATCATTATGCTTTCAAATCAATTACCTATTGACATATCCCTTGTGAGGGAGAGAAGCCAAACACATAAAGAACATGCACATAAATAGGACAGCTAAAAAAATTAAATGTAATACACCAAGAAGTACCAAATGACGAATTCTCAATTGTTGTAATGGCAAAGCATCAGAACCGTCCATTTCTAGAACTTGATTTTATAGTCTAAATGATTTTTCTAGAACTTGATTTTCTAGTCTAAATGATTTTTCTATAGTCCTAATGATTTTTCTATAGTACTATTGATGATTTTTCTAGAACTTGATTTTCTAGTCTTAATGATTTTTATATAGTCCTAATAATTTTTCTATACTCTTAATAATTTTTATTTCATCCTAATGTTTGTTGCTCTTGATAAATTAGGCCTTGAATTTGAATTTTTGTTCACTATTTTATTTCAGCTTGATATTTCATTCATTTTTCATATACACAGAGACTACACATGCTGATAAAAAAATGAGCTATTTGATTAAGGTTAACTATTCATGATTGTAAATAGTCAATATTTTTGATGGTACTCCTTGGTGTATTTCATTTTGAAATAATCATGTTTCTATGGCTATGATAAATGTCCCTTTGTCTTGAGAAAATTAGAGTTCAAAAAATGGTTGCAAACAAATCATCCTTCTTCCACCAACATTCTAGTCAATGTACAAGTAACTAGTCATTCCATTCAAGAAAGACCATGTCTAACAATATCAACGCAGAACAAAATAAGGAGTATGCAAAATTCAGTGATTGTATCTTCCATTAGAGCCACTTCATATGCACAGGTGATGAACATGCATATTTTGCTAAGCCCTATTGGGAGCTTACCCAGCAACACATGTACTATTGTGAAAATCACCACAAATCTATTTTCTATTAGGTCCAGCTCCCAATATTGCTTGGTCAAATATGCATGTTTTTCACCTGTGCATATACCTTCTATGATCAACTCTTATATGCATAGGTGATGAACATTCAGATTTTCCTAAGCAGTACTTCGAGTAGTCCTCCAACACATGTACTATTGTGAAAATCATTGCAAGTCCATTTGTTGGAGGAAATCTCATAGTACACATGTTTGGAGGCTAGGTCTGAAGGAAAAAAGAGAATTTGAAGAGTCGCGAGTCTTAAGATTGTACTTAATATAGCCAAGCTTCATTCAATGCTACATTCAAACATGAAACAAACCATTCTTAAACTAGATTAAACTAGTAAACCAAAGAACATACTGATTATAAGTAAAATAGTAAACCAAAGGACATGCTTTTACTACTAAGTCTCTATTTTTTGGGCATACTAATTATAAGTACTTGACATATATCACAAATGTTGCTAATTAAGGTTGGTGGGATGATTACGCCCATCCTGAAAAAATACTGTCAAATAAAGAACATGCACATAAACATGACAATTGAAAAACTTAAATGGAATACACCAAGAAGTACCAAATGATGAATGCTCAATTGTTGTAATGGAAAAGTAATATGCGAACCGTCCATTTCTAGAACTTGATTTTTCTATAGTCCTAATGATTTTTCTTATTTCTTGTCTATGCTTGGTGACATGATTTTGAACATTGTTGACATACTTAAATGGAATACACAATACTAAATGATGAATGCTCAATTGTTGTAATGGCAAAGCATTAGAACCGTCCATTTCTAAAATTTGATTTTGTATAGTCTTAATTATTTTTCTATAGTCCTAATGAGTTTGAAAATTGTTGACAAAGAGTGTTTCTTTTTTTTATTATAGTATAAATGATTTTTCTATAGTCGTAATGATTTTTCTTATTTCTTGTCTTTTGTCCCTTTTTAATTTCCTATGTCTGTGCTTCGTGATAGGATTTTGTCACCTTATTTTGATGGTATATTTCATTCACTCTATGTGGAATACTATTTTGTTCACTATTTTATTTCAGCTTCATATTTCTTTCATTTTTCATAGACACAAAGACTACACATGCTGATAAAAAATGAGCTATTTGATTTAGGTTTACTTTTCATTATTGTAAATAGTTAATATTTCTGATGGTACTCCTTGGTGTATTTCATATAAAAATAATAAATGTAGTAACAATGGTGCGGTGCATTATTGATATATAGGCTCAATGACTCTTGTTAATGTGCCAAACTGTCAATGTGGTGGTGGGCAGTGTGTGTTGAAGACTTCACGGACACCGAACAACCTTTGATGACAATTTTGGTGCTGCCCAAATAGAAAAAGGTTGCTAATGTGTATATATTTAATGTTTCTAATATAAATACTATTCATTATAATATAAGAACTAATGTAGACTAGTCATCACAAGGAAATAGTGGCTGTGGATACTTTAGTTGGGTCAATGAAAACTCATCTACATTTATCCGCCCATCTCCACTTATCCGCGATGAAGGATTTGAGTGCAAAATGTGTCAGGCTAGGGCAAATTCTGAAATTATATTTTTACGATGCCTTCTCTATATTGTAATCCCATATCTTTGTTGCGACCATATGCAGAGATGAACTTAGGAATTAGTTACTTTAGTATTTTCATATTGTAACTAATATTTTAATATGGATATGATGTAACTTCTCTTTGCCTCAAGTGTGCATATATATGGTTTACATCATTTTTTAGAATAATTCTTCATGTTTATGGCTTAGGTGAGCCCCAATCTGATATCAATAAAAAGATTTAACACATAGTGTTTTCTTTGTTATTCCATTTGTTCCTTAACCTTGACTATGTATTGACTATCATTTTCAAGCTTGAGTGAGGCTTCGTACCATGCACCATCTGTAGATTTGTATGTAACGCTGATTTACAAACATAAATAATGCATTGAATGTAATCTATGAATATTGTGTGGTATGAAGTCTTGCTGAAGTTTGAGTGTCCTCCCTTTATTCCAGTGAGGGATTGGAATGAACTCATTTTGGATGCAAAGGAGAAAGGGGATACTCAAAGAGGAATTACACCAGAAAATGAGAGGAGAAGGTATAAACACTTTAATAGATTTTTATTATTAAATAATGAAATTTGCATATACTAGTGTTCTAAGCCTCCTCATTACATGTTTTAAGGTCTTAGTCCATGGACAAATTAAATTAGACTTACTATTGAAAAAAATTAAAAAACATGCACATAAACATGACAACTGAGAAACATAAATGTAGATTTCACAATACCTGAGAAACATAATTGTAGGCATCATAGTCACAATATTTTAGAGACAACGTAATTGAGTTGTGTACCCAAGCTATGGAGAGCAACTTATGCACCCTTGATTCCAAGTTGAATACATCTATTGGAGGACCTTGTATTCATGAGCAACAGATGTAGGCAACTTGGAATCGGAGGTCCAGGAGTTGCTCTCCATCGTCTGGGTATACAACTCAATTATGTTGTCTCCAAAATTTTTTGACCATGATGCCTACAATTATGTTTCTCAGCTATTGTGTCTTAGGACCCCTTATGACCCTTTATGACCATTTAAGATCCCTAAGAATACATCTTAGAGGTCTTAAAATGTCGTAAAGGGTCAGAAGAGGCTCCTAGGAGGGGCCAGATGAGCTTCCACCTTCACGTGGTTGGCCCTATTAAGTAGAGAATGTTATGCTCTTCTCGAAACAAAGAGAAACTCAATAATTTAAGGTCTTAGTCCATGAACAAATTAAATTAGACTTACTATCCAAATTGGTACATTGATGAGAATCAATGATGGGCCAAAGTTTTTAGAATCTGAGAAGACGTATATGCAGTGGAAATCCATAGAGCAAATATAAAATACTAGAAGAGAAGAATTCCTCATCTAATGTGTGAAATGAAAAATTTTCTACCTTCAACCTTTTTCAATGCACAAGAACACTACCTCATACACCAAGTTGAGGAGATTGAAATGTGTGGACCCATACACACTCAGTCAATGTGGATGGTTGAGAGGCACGAGAAATTTTTTATGGATCCATCATGATAATGACTAATTTTTATATGCCAATGAATTTAATTATGTTGAATTGAATTTCATAAATTTTATAATGTTTTAATGAATGTTATCATGTGATAATTAATGAATGTCACATTTTATTAATGTGTGAATAAATGTTAATGAATTTTATCGTATGATAATTAATGAATGTTACATTTTATTAATGGATGAAATAATGAATGAATGTTAAATGTTAATGGGGAATTTAGAGTGATGTTGGGGGGGGGGGGACAAATGAGCTTCCACCTTCACATGGTTAGCCCTATTTAGTACAGAATATAAAACTATTCTTGAAACAAAGTAAATCTCAATAAGTTTGTTCCTTATATACGGTCTCAAGTCTAGCTGTTATCCCACTCTCAAAATTGCAAGACTTCAAGTGGCATTCTGAGATTGGTTTCTCCATCTCCCACTAACATCTTACCTTTCTCCTAAGAACTCTCACCAAGTTTTGATACATGGATGAGCACAAGATGTCCCTTATAGGCTACACATATATAATATGGTAGATCTAGGGAACAAATATACTACAACATAGAATGAGTCAACTTGAATCTATAGTTTCTTCATTCATAATGAAAATTCAAATTAAAAGCCATATTTTAGATTTAATATTCATATTCATCTTCATCATAATCATAGCCATCATGGTCAGCATTTGGTTCAACTTCATTTGAACCACACTCCATGTCGGGTACCATTATAAGGCATGGAGTGTGGTCATACCCATGTTACCATAATAATGAGTTAGCCTATAAAATTATGAATAAACTACTCCAGGTGCACCCAAGATTGGCCCAAGCACCCAAGTTCCTACCAAAGGAACCCGAGTCAAACCTAGAGGAGAACAAAAGTAGAACTAAAACTCATCCTTAAACAAAGAATTGGATAACTTGGCTTTTTTCTAATTCAATTTTATTTCTGAATTCTTCTCTAATTCCAACCTGATTATTCCATATTTTGTTTTCCAATTTTCCTTCTTCCTCACTCCAAATTATGTTATGTTGTTATTTCCTTTTACTAATTGTGCTATTTCAAGGATCACCACCCATGACTTGGTTAAGATCATGAATATTGTCAATGCCTTTATTACCAAGGAATCAATGCCCACCATTAATGAATATTAATGATCATTGTCTCCTAAGGGTAATCATTGTTTGTGGATACTGATCACCCAAGTCTTTAGATGTGATTTACATGCTGTGAGGTTTGTCAAAAGTGGGGGTATGACATGCTAGCTGGATTATAACATATTGACACTTACACCATGAAGAAGACAAATGATTAAACAGAAAGAGAGGACCAACTGAACCATCTTGTGGTCAGTCTCTATCACATTGAGAAACAACATCAAGACTCAAGAATCAAAACAATCAAAAGCTTTTTCAAGACCATGAATGGTCAACAACATTCCATCAGAGAACAAAACACTAATCTATGTTATCATTAAGCCATAAAATATGTCTTTAAAGATTAGAAGCATCACAAAAACTTTCAAGAAACATATTACTATCCAAAATATGTCTTTAAATTTTATTTCTAATGATTATGATGATGTTGATGTTGATGTCTATAATTTATTTCACTTACTAATGCTTGCCTAGATTGAATTTTGAATTGCCAGGTTGTAGAACGCTTTCAAAGTTTAGGGTCTTTTCTATATGATACTCTTAGTTATAGCTCAAATGCAACTCAACATATTTTTGATGCTGGGCAACCCACTGTAAAAACTCATCTGTAGGTGAAATTTAATTCTGTGAATCTTGGCATTGTTAATGTTATTACTTTTCCTCATGTTTCATATTTGTGAAAATGTTTCTTGACACTATCTTATTTTTCAATTCCTATATTTGCAGCTTTTTGGATCATTAACTTAAGCATTACATGTCTTTGTTCAAAGTTTATTCTAACACTATATTATATCTTATTCTTATTACAATGTTCTTTGTTGTGGGGCAGGAGGTCAATCTTCATTGTCTTCATTGTGGGGGACAGTGAAGATTTCTCTGACAAATAGCAGGTCTTCTTTAGTATCTTATAATAACATGCTAAACTGATAAAGGTGTTATGGGCATTTAATCTGCAATTAATAATAGATTAAGAATATTATTACTATGCTTAATGTTCCATTTAAATGCATTTAACACAAAAAAAAAATTTACAAAACTGAACGAATGGCATGTTTACAACAAAGATGTGTTGAGGAGTTTGCTCCTTGTTTAATGTTAACTATTCCTACACAATCCACTCATACAATAGTAAAATTATATGTGGAAGGGATGGTTGATAGTGTTCCTTGAGGGAAGGGGGATTGTGAAAGACTTTTTATCATTGTATTGTGTTTTTCCAATATGTTTGGATGCAGGGAAGATGAGGAGAATGAAGGACCACTCACTGATTGTATGATAACCTAGTTTTGAAGGATCACTGGTTGAGGGGACAGTCAAGGTTTGGATGATTGGGCCATTGGAGGACCCTATTTATTTGTATTAATTTCTATTCAAATTGGATGCATTGATTTCTTGTGAATTATCGGCTGTTATGTATTGTGCAACTGCATCTATAAATCTACATATACTTCTCTAGTGTTGTAAGACACTTAGAGATCAAAATAGATAAACTGAATCAAAATCATTCTGTCCTATTTCCTTTTAGCAATGTCTCAACTATAAATGATACAATGCATTTGATTCCCTAAGCTATCAATACAAATGATGCCTAGCTAGAAGCTCACGGGCTGTCCATTTGATAACCACAATCAACATTTCAAAAAAATGGATATCCTTGAACACAAGCACCAATAACATCAAATAATGGAGTTAAAGCATAGGCTAGGGCATGACATCAGTAGAATGCAGTCATTTTAGTGACAGCAATATACAATGGTGTCATTAAACGTGCTAGTAATATCAACAAACGTGAATCCAAACATTTGAAAACCAATGACATGTTTACAACAAAGGTCTAATAGAACTCCCAACAATTCTTAAACATACTTTATTTGATATGATGAATTCTTAAACAATTAAGGTTGGAGTAGACATATTTATCACACATTTTTTTGTGTGGTACAAGGAAGATTTGGTGAGGTCAAATCTTCCTTTGTGCTAGCAGTCTACAAAATTAGACCTTTATTAACAATTGATCATATCAGATAACTAGTATGTTTAAGAATTGTTGGGATTGGTCCTTTGCCATGTATTAAACAGAATAGAATTTTCAGCATATTATTATCATTCTATTTCTTTGTTGTAAACATGTCATTGGTTCAGTTTTGTAACTTCACTATTGTATGAGTGGATTGTGCAGGAACAGTTAAAATTAAACAAGGAGAAAACTCCTCAACACATCTTTGAAACCATTGAATTAAATAATAAATAAAACCTAACACCAACACTATTCATTCCATTCACTTCTACCAAGAATAAAAAATTTAATCCATTCAACATTACATATAATCATTAGACAGTTACATTTTTTGACTGTGTAGAGGAACAGTCATGACCAAAATGATCAAAACTACTTTCACCATTGCACAAGCTATTCCAAACTTCAAGTAAAATGAGAAATATGCTATATCAAATCATTCATATTCATAGTAACCATTCAAATGATCACTTTGTCAATGAGCCCTCTGACTGTACCCTTGCGGTAGAGAAAAGAAACCTCAAAATAGAGAAAGGAAACTTAGTAAAACCAGTCTATACCATTGTTTGTGAGGGTATTGTCATGATAAGTGCCTCACAAACCTCTCCAAACATGTAAGATTGTCTTTAAATACTTTATTGATATCTTCTAAACATTAACCAAATCAAACCTATGGGTATGTGTAGGATCATAGTATGCCAAAAAGTGGCGATGTGAAAAATAAGTCCTGATTGAGAGACTCTTTGAAAAACAACTATAACTTTAAAACAATGTAACATTTTTGAAATTTGAAATATACGTCACATTATATGCTTCACCTAATACAATAATAATAAACAATTCTTTCAATTTGATTAATTTTAGACTAAGTTAAGGTGGTCAGACATGAGAGTTTTTATATTCAGGAAGATTTGTAGCAGAAAAATCATAATTAATTATTTATTTGGAAAAAAAATACAAAAACATATACATCACATTCAGACATGAGTCTACTACTTTGATGTATAATATTATAAAAAAATATTATCATTTGATTTTGTTTAATGTGGTCAGACATACACCTACTTGTTATCTTTCTGGTCCTGGTTGATAGACTTATTGAAAACTAGCTATAACTCTCAAACTGTATAACATTTTTTAAATCCAAAATATGTGTCACATTCTATGCTTTTCTTTCTACAAGAAATTTTTATTTTTTTTTCAATTTAATAAATTTTAGACTAAGTTAACGTGGTCAGACACAAAATTTTTTGTATTCTGGAAAAGTTGTAGAAGAAAAATCATAATTAATTATTTACTTGGAAAAAGATTAGAAAAAATATGTGTCACATTTGCACATGAGTTTATTACTTATATCTAGATTCTTGTAAAAAATAATTATCATTTGATTCTGTTTAAGGTGGTCAGACATACACCTACTTCTTATTTTTTTCCTGAAATTTTCATACTACTACATTGAAATTTGAAATTTTTAATATATAGAATAATTATTTTTCAAAAAAGGCCTAGTATCTTAGAAACTAAATCTAATTATCTAGAGATTCTCTTGTTACATATTTTTTATATAATATTTATAACTTGTTCAATTTTTTATGTCAACTTGCCTAAACCTAATTTTTTGAATTTTCATTACCACTTTTAAGGGCCTAGTTTGGCATACCATGATCCTGCACATACCTATACATTTGAATCCACACACAATAACCCCAAATTGAAGGTTTGTGTATCCTTTAATGAATCTCAGTCACTGGTAATGCATGGACAATCAAACTAGTAGTCTCCAAAGCATCCAATAAGTGACTGGATTGTATTTAATACATGCCAAAGGACCAGTTGTATGAAATTGTCAATCACATAGCATTTCACTTTTGTATGAGTGGATTGTGCAGGGACAATTAACATTAAACAAGGAGAAAAATCCTCAACACATCTTGGAAACCATTGAATTCAATAATAAATGAAACCTAACACCAACACTATTCCTTCCATTCACTTCTACCAAGAATTAATCATTTAATCCATTCAACATTACATATAATCATTAGATAGTTACATTTCCTGACTATGTACTAGAGGAATAGTCACGACCAAAATGATCCAAACATTTGAAAATATTGAATCGATATCTTTGAGCACAAGCACCAATAACATCAAATAATTGAGATAAAGAAGGGTCTAAGGAAGGACACCAGTAGAATGCAATCATTTCAGAGAGCATTCATGATCAAATAAAATGCAATGCATTTGAAATTTGTGGTCGAATATGATGCCAGATTCTTGAAAGATGAAGAAATCACATACCTTCTCTTTCTCTCATCTTTTGCTCCTTTTCTCCTGCTCCTCTATCCAATCAAAATAAAAATGATGAGGTCGTTTCACTTTTTCTTTTCATACTTCCTTGTACCACATGAAGAACATGCCATTGGTTCAGTTTCATAAATTTGTTTTTTGTGTAATTAGTAATTGGCAGATTAAATGCAGATAACATATTTATCAGTTTAATTAGCCTGATATTATCATATCATATAAATTATGTTTCAGAATTGTTGGGACTGGTCATTTTGCGTGTATTAAACATAATATAATTTTTAGCATATTATTATCATTCTATTTCTTTGTTCTAAACATAACATTGGTTCAGTTTTGTAGATTTTTTTTTGTGTTAAATGCATTTTTCATGAGGAGGGGTCTTCTTCTGAGGAGATTGATGAAGATTGTGCACCTCAAAAACCAATTCATAAGGCAACAATCATGTTTCCTATTTAGCTTATATTTTTGGATTGGTAAATCTCCTTATAAGTTTCATGTCCTTTCTTTTGATTACTATGGATGAGATATATATCTTACATTTAACATTCAACTTCTTTACATTTTAGAACATGTAGTGTGTTTTTTGAGGATTTTACCAAATCAACTTTTAACATAAACCGAAAACACAAAACTGATATCTGTATGCACCCTAAAATGGTCACCTAGACTTTGGGCCCCATTCTTCAATTTATCAATTTCCTGAATTAATGCTTCGCAATATTCTCAATTAAATAAATTTTTTTGATCAAATCCTAATTCTATCATTTATTAGATTATATTCTATGGGTTAAACATTTTATCCTAAGTCTTTATTTAATGAAAAGGAATTCCTCCCCTTTTATTAAATAAAAAGCCTCCACTTACCTCTTGTTAGGCCATTTTTCTGTCATAGGAAAAATCCTGTGAAAATGGCCTCTTCCCTACAAATGTTTTTGTAAAGTGTCTTGCCCTGTGTTCTTCATTCTGTCAACTTTCTCTAGCCCACATCGCATAAGCTAATTCGCAAAACCTAGGGAGATATTCAAGTTTTAAGGTCTGCAGGAAATAATTTCAAAATTTTCCACAGTGTCGAAAACACATAGTGTTTTTTAAAATCCATGATGTTTTTAGTCTGTGTGAAAACCCTCATGGTTTTCGACCTTGTTCCTTCTAGCTTTTGTGCGCTTATCTTTTGGCATCAGAAACCTTGTGTGTTTTCAATCTTTTCCGTCGAAAACCCTGTGTGTTTTTTACCTCACAATTTCCTGTTTGTTGGCATTCCCTAACTGCGCAAGTGCGATAGATGGTGGGCTCAGGTCTTCAAAGGTTTCAAACTGATTGGTTGTCGCATGGCCTCATGTCAAATTTTTTGACATGCGATCATGCGACCGCTTGCCACCTGTCCACGCAGGTCCTAGTTCTCAGTGATGTTCAGCTGCCTAGCAGTTGAGCCCTTAGCATCTAACACCTGGCGACTGTGTGGTCGCGTGATCTCTTCATGTTTCACGGTTATCAGCTAACATCTGCTGACCTAACTGGCAATTTTCTTTACCTTAGTGGCATGATCACAAAATGGTGGGCCCAAGTTTAAAAGAGGCTTTGGATCTACGACAGGCATGTGATCCTAAAGAATATTCTCATCCCTTGCGATCATGCAACCCCCGTTCGATCTTGGGCTTGTAGAGCGTGGGTCAAGTGTTAGTGACTGGGTGTGAATCATGAATGGCATGATGAAATGTGGCATCGGGTAGGCCCAGGTGGGGTTTGAGGTTTGGCGGAGTGGATAAAGATCTGGTGGTGCTGACAAAATTCAATATGTTCGCACGTTCGCACATAAAAAAGGTGATTTGCTAGTTTGTTTGGCAATTTGGTGAACGATAGTTCAGCCTGGTTTTGTGATCCTTTGTACTTGCAGAGAAGACTTTCATAATTAAGGATTAGTTCAGGATTTCATCTTTCTTGGATTGGATGTGTTGCCCACCCCTGAATTAAATTCATGATTGTTTCTAGCAGGTTGGGTGGTTGAAACCGTAACCCTAGTCATCCGTAGCTTGCTGCAAATTTCCAAGATTACTAGGGGGTATAAGTTGCAGACTTTTTGAGTTTGCAAGGGTTCGAATTCTTTTGGTTTTGGTCCCAGATTGTTGATAGTGAAAATTTGAATAAGGAGAGCCTAGATTTAGGGTTTGTTTCCTTTGTGCATTTTATCATTTGTTAATGTATTGATTCTGCAAGTCTTAGTGAGAATATTTTGGATTCCAATCTCATATTGGTGTATATCTTTTTGTTTTTCTCTTGAGCTCATATATGTTGATTGCACAAAGTGGGTTAGCATATGGTAAACAAAGAGTATTTTGGGGTTATCTTTGAGTTCCTAACAAAGTTAGGATTAAAGTCTTTAAGGTAAGTTCAGTGAGTTCATGGCAAGATAAGGATTTGATGTCCTGATATGTGAGTGAGGGGAGTAATAGGCAAAGCACTTACTCTGAGTCTATATATGTTTGAGTTAAGTTTTTAGGGTGATATAGGTTGTTAAGTGACTCTCTACCCTGGAATAAGGCACTGATCCATTCTCTGGAAGCAGTCCATCATCAGCAATCACACACACACAATCAAATGATAAACCTTTTAATCAGATAGTAAAGGGTATAGTTATATATTGTTTAGAGACTCATTTGAAGAAGTGAGTCAAGGGTACACCCGCCTGAGCATTGAGGCTCAAAGTGTAGGAGGATCTCCTTGATCCTTGTTAATTGGCCCTCTTCCTTGTAGACTTTGGAGTGGTGATAGAGTCAAAGTTTCATTATAGTTATCCATCAAAGTATAAATCTACAAGTTTTGAAGATCAAAGGGAACAACCAACAAAATGGTGACTCCGCTGGGGAGAATGATTATGAAGATATGCATATGTTAGGTCTCTAGTTGTATTCATATTGAAGTATTCAAAATCTTATTGACCAGATAGACCTGCCCATCCAAGCCATCAACAAGACAATGATTCTACTGGTGAGAATCTAGAGAGGAAGGTTGTAAGTGTGTTCTTGTTTTCCTATTGTGTTTCAAAGATTTCCCATCTAGGTGGGTGGTGACTCAAAGGTTAGAACCAGTGCTACATATTGATAAATCATGGATAAGAGGAGAAATACTAGGTCTTTTGTTAGAGAGAATCCAGAGGTCACTTTGGAGCAGCTACCCGAACAAGAGAAGAAGAACAAGATGATGTTGGATGCAACATGGTTTCTTCATATCTAGGATATGAAGATGATTCTGATTTTGATGAAGAGGTAGATGTAAATGTGAAGAGACATAATCAGGCCCTTATTCATCAAGAGATTTTTTCTGATGGTGAATGCATTGATCAGAAAACATGTAACATGAATTCTTCTCCCAAGCCAGTAAATTTGAGAAGACCTTCTAGAGAAGAGATCGATAGGATTACTGTAGAAATGATTGCCCAGGTGCAAACTAGAGGCATGGTGACAAGGAATACAAATGAGAAAGATGCAGGAATGTTTAAATAGAGTACCAACTCTGGAGAACCTAATGACAACAAATCAAAGGTTGATCACATGGTGAAATTCAAGAATGTAAAAGGTAAGCATTGTGAGCCTAAGGGAGTTGGAATTGAAAAGGTCTCTAGTGAGATTGAGAAGCCAATTAACACAATGGCTAGGATTGAAAAAGTGAGGGTGGTCAGTACACCTAATGTGTCAGACAAGCAAAAGGATGTTAAGGCAGTGTAGATTGAGATTCCTACTTCTACCCCTATTGACATGTTATCTGTATTGTCACAAATTACAGTTAAGGTTCCATTGTCAGAATTGTTGAGGATCCCTAAACATAAAGATAAAGCTATTGCATGGGTTGGTAATACTCACAAAAATGATACTTCATGCAATGGATCTCAGGATAAAGCTTTGAAGGATGTTGTTGCTCAGGGAATTGTGTCTCAAATTCCTCCAATATATTTGGACAGTTCTGTCAATGCTAGCCTTGAAAATATTGACCCATTCTTCTTAAGTGTTCTTGTGAATGGGATGAAGTTAAGAAATTGTATGATTGATAGTGGTGCCTCTAATATTGTCATGCCTTTCAAAATAATGGAGAGGTTGGGCCTTAAAGTTGATATAGTGCAGGGCAGGTGTTGTGCAATGGATCAGAGGGAGGTACCAATTATTGGGACTATCAATGCAATGCCATATAGGTTGGCAGCATATCCAGAGAAAGAGCTAACAATGAGTGTTTTAGTAGTGGATATCCCTCCTCATTATGGGATGTTGCTGTCTAGAAGGTGGAGTGCTACCATGGGTGGAATTTTACAGTGTGATTTGTCCTATGCAACTTTCAAGATTGATGATCAGTTTGTCAAGATTGAACGAGAGCCAAGAGTATGCCACATGATTGAGAGAAGCATAGATAATGAAACTAAATATTTTGTGGATACTGATGTTAATGCTTTTAGGGCAGAGATCTTAGTTGAAGTAGGTGAAGTAGGTGCTTTTAGGGCAGAGTACTTTGATGGTGCAAATTGCAAAGATGGTGCAGGAGCAGGTATTTTACTTATTTCTCCTGATGGAAACACCTACAAGTTCTCTTTCACATTGAATTTCTTTTGTACCAACAATATAGCAGAATATGAGGCCTTGTTGTTAGGATTGAGGTTGGCACAAAAGCATGGTATTAAATGTCTAAATGTTATTGGTGATTCTGAGTAGGTGGTGTCCCAAGTCAGGTCAGTGTATGCTTCCAAGAATAGAAGGTTGAAACAATATAGGAATGCAGTTTGGGATTTGATTAAACATTTTGATGCCTTCAATATTGAGTGGAAGGATAGGAATAACAACAAGGTGGCTGACTTGTTAGCCAATATTGCAATCAATCCCAATGATGTCACATTCTCTGGTATCTCTAAAGTTGAAATTCAGGCTAGGCCTAGTATACCAGATAATGTTGAGTATTGGCAAGTTTTTGATGATGATAATGATATTTTGAAGTTTATGGATTGCAAGGATCAGTATCATGGTCAGGAATTTGATTGTTCAACCTTGGTTGAGTTAGTAGGAGAAAGGGAGGTTGTCTTAGGCAATGAGGTCATTCAGCTTAGAACTAACAAGGTGCCCAAGGGGCTTGTTATTTTGGAGACTATCTTTGACAACCAAGATAGAGGTCAAAAGAATATCAAAGGAGAAGATCATGCTGATCTTGAGGAGATAAATCTTGGATCACATGAGGCACCTAAGAAAGTATACATTGGTAGAGATATATCTCAAAAGGTAAGGAGACCTTTGATTGAATTATTAAGGAAATTCAGGCATGTTTTTGCATGGTCATATGATGACCTAAAGGTTTATAGAGAGGATTGATTTCAGCATGTTATTCCATTGAAAGAAGATGCTAAACCTTTCCGGCAAAAACAAAGGCCTATTAATCCTACTTTGGCACCCAAGATGCAAGAAGAATTAATGAAGTTGAGAGATGCTGACATTATCAAGCCTATAAGACATTCTTCTTGGGTGTCAAACCTTGTTCCTGTAAGAAAAAAGAATGGTGACATCAGGCTTTGTGTGGACTTTAGGAATTTGAATATCAGCTCATTGAAAGATAATTATTGTTTTCCCAATATGGAGGCTATGTTGCAGAGTGTAACTAGATCAGAATTGATGTCAATGATGGATGGTTTCTCTGGCTACAATCAGGTCATTATCAAGGAATTAGAACAATTCAAGACAGCCTTTACAACACCTTGGGGAACATATGTCTATGTGAGAATGCCTTTTGGTCTCACAAATGTTGGTGCTACTTTTCAGAGGGCAATGGATGTTGCCTTTTCAGATTTTATCAATGCTTTCCTTGTTGTGTATCAAGATGATTTAACTACTAATTCCAAGAGGGAAGAGGACCATTGTGCTCATTTAGAAAAAATATTTGTGAGGGCCTTGGAATTTGGCATTTCTTTGAACCCAAGGAAATGTGCTTTTGGTGTCACAGAAGGTAAGTTGCTTGGCCACTTAGTTGGGAAGCAAGGAGTGAGAATTGACCCTGAGAGGGTAGTAGCCATTGATAAAATTTAGAGACCAAAGAATGTTAAAGGGATTCAGTCCTTCTTTGGTCAGGTCAATTTTCTGAGGTTTGTGACAAACTTTGCAGAGGTTACTAGACCTATTTCCAAGATGTTGAAGAAGGGATCTGTAATCAATTGGGAGGGTGAGCTTGATGAGGCCTTCAAGAATATCAAGCAGGCTATCAAAGATGCACGAGTGCTTATGGCACTTGATTATAATGTCCCAATGTATATCTTTTCATTTTCATCTTTTTGTACTATTGCTGCAGTTTTGTTACAAAAGAATAAGGATGGTTTTGAGCAGCCTATTGTATTTTTCAGTAAATATTTGTAGGCTGTAGAATTAAAGTATGACATAAATGAGAAATAGGCTTATGCACTTGTGAAAGCAATCAAGGCTTTTAGGTGTTACTTGATGCGAGCAGTTGTGATTGCTTTTGTGCCAAGTGCGGCTATGAAGGATATTTTCTCACAGCAAGAGGTGTCTGGAAGAAGGTGCAGATGGATCAATAGGATCCAGGAAGTCAATGTTGAGATCCAGATCACTAAGTTGGTTAGAGGTCAAGGATTGGCAAAACTGATGGCTCAATACAATCTAGATGCAAACCAGGTAAATCATTTTGAAATTGATTATACATGTGATATGGATGATTGTATTTGGTACCAAGATATTATTTACTATTTGAGAAACATGAGGTGTCTAGAGAGTATGAATGATAATCAAAAGAGGACATTGAAGTTACAGGCCATCAAGTATTTAATTGTGAAATGTAAGTTGTATAGAAAACATTTGGATTACATACTGTTGAAATGTGTAGATGAGAATCAAGCTAATGTATTGTTGAAGGAGATGCATGAGGGAGTTTGTGGTGGACATTATATGGGTAAAACAACTACTCATAAGATCTTGAGAGTGGGATTTTGGTGGCCCACAATCTTCAAGGATGCAGAATAGTTGGTAAGGAGATGTGATGCTTGTCAAAGGTTCTCTGGTAAGCTTAAGTTTTCAGGTAATGTACCATTAAAGCCAGTAGAAGTTTAGGCTCCTTTCCAACAATGGGGAATTGATTTCATAGGGGAGATACCAAAAAAGTCAAGTGGAGGACATTCATGGATCTTAGTTACCACTGATTACTTTACAAAGTGGGTAGAAGCTATACCTACAAGGAATGCAACTAGCAGGGTGCTAATTGACTTTCTAATGAATAATATTATTACAAGGTTTGGGTGCCCTAAGAGGATAGTGAGTGATAATGCTATGTGCTTCAGGTCTACCAAATATAAGGACTTTTGCAAAGGTTTGGGAATTCAGATTTCTAATTCCTCACCTTATCATCCACAAGGAAATGGTCAGGCAAAATCTACTAATAAGAGTCTGATTAAGATCTTCAAGAGAATCCTTGAGAAAAATAAGAGGGCATGGAATTCAAAGCTGCCATTAGCTTTTGGGCTGATAGGGTAACTGTGAAGAGGGCAATTGGTTGTGCACCATTTGACTTAGTACATAGAATTCATGCTAGAATGCCTCAGAATAACTTATTGGAGATGTACAAGTTTGTACAGTTAAATGATGATGACATTGAAAATGAAATGTAGTTGAGAATTGAGGACCTCATTAGGTTGGATGAAACTAGAAGAGAATCAGTTGAAAGGAATGCCAAATTGCAGTTGCAGGTTAAGAATTTATATGATAAAAGGATTGTTGACAGGAAGTTTGAACCTGGTGATTTGGTGTTAGTTTGGAATGCCACATTGGAGGATAAGGGGAAGCATGGTAAATTTGATCCCATCTAGTTAGGGCCATATCTGATTCATAAGAAATGGAGCCAAGATTCTTACATCATCAAGGATTTTAATGGTGATATTTAAGAGTTTCTAGTTCATGGACAATTCTTGGAGCAGTACTTCATTTGAAGTACTCTATTTTCCATGAACAGTAGTTAGGGTTGTACATTTTGTAGATCTCTATATATAGTTTGCTTGCCCCTGCCCTATTTTTCCCCGATCTTTCAATTTTTGGTCTAGTTGCTTGCCTTGCCCTGCTTGTTCCTTGTTGTCTACAATTTTATCTAGTGGGATGGTCTGCTTTAACCAGTGATTCTAGGTCCTTGCTATGCCTGCAAGAGCCATGCATCCCCAACTAGAGCCACTGTTAGGCCATTTTTCTATCATAGCAAAAATCCTGTGAAAATGGCCACTTCCCTGCAAATGTTTTTGTAAAGTGTCCTACCCTATGTTCTTCATTTTGTCACCTTGCTCTAGCCCAGATCGCATAAGCTAATTCCCAAAACCCAGGGAGATATTCAAGTTTTAAGGTCTGCAGGAAACAATTTCAAAATCTGTCATAGTGTCGAAAACCCACAGTGTTTTTGAAAATCGATGATGTTTTCAGTCTGCGTGAAAACCCTCATTGTTTTCGACCTTGTGCCTTCCAGCTTTTCTACGCTTATCTTTTAGTGTCAGAAACCTTGTGTGTTTTTTATCTTTTCCGTCAAAAACCTTATGTGCTTTCGACCTCGTAGTTTCCTGTTTGCTGGTGTTCACTAACTGCGCAAGTGCGATGGATGGTGGGTCTAGGTCTTCAAAGGTTTCAAACTGATTGGTTGTCTCATGGCCGCATGTCAGACTTTTCTGACATGTGATCATGCGACCGCTTGCCACCTATGCGCGTAGGTCCCAATTCTCAATGATGTTCAGCTACCTAGTGGTTAAGCCCTTAGCATCTAACACCTGGTGACTGTGTGGTCACATGATCTCTTCATGTTTGGTGGTTATCGGCTAACATCTGGCAACCTGGCTGGAAGTCTTCTTTGCCTTAGTCACATGATCGCAGAATGGTGGGCTCAAGTTTTCAAGAGGATTTTGATCTACAACGGGCGTGTGATCGTAAAGAATATTCTCATCCCTTGCAATCATGTGACCACCGTTTGATCTTGGGCTTGCAGAGCGTGGGTCCAGTGTTAGTGACCGGGCATGAATTGTGAATGGCGTGATGACTTATGGCATCGGGCAGGCCCAGGTGGGGTCTGAGGTTTGGCGGAGTGGATAAAGATCTGGCGGTGCTGACAAAATTCAATATGTTCGCACGTTCGCATATAAAAAAGGTGATTCGCTAGTTTCTTTGGTGATTTGGTGAATGGTAGTCGGGAAGTCACTAAATTATTTAGCAAAGGAGTGAAGTGTTTCACGAATTGGCAAAGGTTCTTTGTCACCAATTCGCTAAGTTTGACTGGGACCACTTTTAAGGAAAGTCATAAAGCCCGTGAAGGGAGATTGATCAGATGGCTACATTTTAAAGTTGGTAAAGGTTTAAATTTTTGCCATCGTTTCTCTGCAGGTGCCAAAGAAATAACTATTGAGATTCAAATTTGAATTTCTGAGAGTTTCCAGTGACTGAGGGTACCATTTTTATGGAATTCAATGCAGAAACGACCCTGTTTGGTGAGAAGTGATTGGTTTGTCGTGTGGTCCAAGATGTCTAGTGCTCATTTGTAGAGCATGTATGTTGCAATTGTGGCTCAAGGCATGTTGTAGGGTGTCCTTTTGAGCCTAGTTTTGTGATCCTTTGTACTTGCAAAGAAGACTTTCATAATTAAGGATCAGTTCAGGATTTCCTCTTTCCTAGATTGGATGTGTTTCCCGCCCCTGAATTAAATTCATGATTGTTTCTAGCAGGTTGGGTGGTTGAAACCCTAACCCTAGTCATCCGTAGCTTGTTGCAAATTTCCAAGATGACTAGGGGGGTATAAGTTGCAGACTTTTTGAGTTTGCAGGAGTTCCAATTCTTTTGGTTTTGGTCCCAGATTGTTGATAGTGAAAATTTGAACAAGGAGAGCCTGGATTTACGGTTTGTTTCCTTTGTGCATTTTGTCATTTGGTAATTTATTGATTGTGCAAGTCTTAGTGAGAATATTTTGGATTCCAATCTCATATTGGTGTATGTCTTTTTGTTTTTCTCTTGAACTCATATATGTTGATTGCACAAAGTGGGTTAGCATATGGTAAACAAAGAGTATTTTGGGGTTATCTTTGAGTTCCTAACAAAGTTAGGATTAAATTCTTTAAGGTAAGTTTAGTGAGTTCATGGAAAGATAAAGATTTGATGTCCTGATATGTGAGTGAGGGGAGTAATAGGCAAAGCACTTACTCTAAGTCTATTTATGTTTGAGTTAAGGTTTTAGGGTGATATAGGTTGTTAAGTGACTCTCTGCGCCTAGGATAAGGCACTAATCCATTCTCTAGAAGTAGTCCATCATCAACAATCACACACACACAATCAAATGATAAACCTTTCAATCAAATAGTAAGCAGTATAGTTATATATTGTTTAGAGACTCCTTTGAAGAAGTGAGTCAAGGGTACACCCACCTGAGCATTGAGGCTCAAAGTGTAGGAGGATCTCCTTGATCCTTGTTAATTGGCCCTCTTCCTTGCAGACTTTGGAGTGGTGATAGAGTCAAAGTTTCATTATAGTTATCCATCAAAGTATAAATCTACAAGTTTTGAATATCAAAGGGAATAACCAACACCTCTTATCCTAAGTTGCACAAATTAACCATTATTCCTATTTTATAAAAAGAAGAAAACGCCTTTTTGTCTTGCATGGGGCACAAAAGTCCACACTTATTTCTCGTTGTAGGAGATTTGTGCACAAGGATTGATCCCACTTTCAAACTCCACTCCTGATCAAATCTTTTGCCTCTTAATCTCTATGGTCCATTTAGCTTTAAAAGGAGATCTATTTTCTCATTCAAGGGATCCCACTCGATCTCACATTTTAGCTTCATTCTCTGACTACATGTGATCCTAAATCAAGCTCACATTAGTCAAAGAGGGGGAAATGGATGCACCCTAAAATGGTTGCCTAGACTTTGGGCCCCATTCTTCAATTTATACATTTCCTAAATCAATGCTTTGCAATATTTTAATAAAACTGGAGGAAGCTAACAGTGATGAAAAAAAGTGCAAAAATGCAAGAAAGGAAAGGAAAAACTAAATTTTTCTGCCCCATGGTGGGTGCCAAAAATGTACACTCAAAATGTGCACTTCTCTAAGTCATTACTTCGAAGGGCATCCATGGACTGGAAACCTTGAGAAAGTGACATAGAGTTCCCTAGGCATGGATTGCAAGGGTGTTTAGAGGGCTCTCAGCTTGAGAAATTAAGCATATAACCTTGTTAGTAAACCATGCAATGGGAGATTCAAAGAGACAAGGGCAAAAATGTCAATATCTTTAAGAATCATAAAATGAAAGATGTAATGTAAACTATATTAGAATGAGAATGCAAGAATGAAACTATGCTATGAAAATGAGAGTATTACAAGCCTTTGCTCATTAAGTTATGTGGATTAAGCTAGAACATGAAAGGAAACTAAACTAAAATACCATATAAACTAAGCTATAATGCAAGAATGAAGACTAGAATGCAACAAGCTCTCAAAGTCTCCAAAGTCACCAAGAAAACCTGCAGCACAACATTAGCATCAAGAGTGGGATCCCTTGAATAAGAAAAGAGCTCTCCTTTAAAGATAAATGTACCATAGAGATTAAGAGGCAAAAGATTTGATCAAGGGTGGAGTTTGAAAGTGGGATCAATCCTTGTGCACAAATATCCTCCAATGAGAAGGAAGTGTTGACTTTTGTGCCCCATGTGAGACAAAAAGGACTTTTCTTCTTTTTATAAAATAGGAATAATGCTTTATTTGTGTAACTTAGGATAAGAGGTAAGTGGAGGCTTTTTATTTAATAAAAGGGGAGGAATTCCTTTTAATTAAATAAAGACTTATTATAAAATCATTAACCCATATAATATAATCAAATAAATGATGGAATTAGGATTTGATCAACGAAATTGATTTAATTGAAAATATTGCAAAACATTGATTCAGGAAATTGATAAATTGAAGAATGGGGCCCAATCAAGTTGAAGAGTGCATGTTTTGAGGGGGTAGTACCTATCAAATTTCAATCCTTGATTCAGCTTTATCAAACCTATCAATCAAAGCTTGCTTGAGACTTGACAATTACCTATTTACACGGGTGTTGGTCTTTTCTTTTTCAATTAGCTTATCTTTCTATTGATGTGTTTCCATCTGTCGAACACACATCTATGTTGTTTTGTGATCCCAAATTGATCTCACATTTCAACTTCACTCTTTGACTACATTGGATCCCAAATCGACCTCACATTAGTCAAAGAGGGGCAAATGTATGCACCCTAAAATGGTCGCCTAGACTTTGGGCCCCATTCTTCTATTTATCAATTTCTTGAATCAATGCTTTGCAATATTTTCAATTAAATCAATTTCCTTGATCAAATCCTAATTCTATCATTTATTCAAATATATTCTATGGGTTAACCATTTTATCTTAAGTCTTTATTTAATTAAAAGGAATTCTCTCCCCTTTTATTAAATAAAAAGCCTCCCCTTACCTCTTATCCTAAGTTGCACAAATAAAGCATTATTCCTATTTTATAAAAAGAAGAAAAGACCTTTTTGTCTTACATGGGGCACAAAAGTCAACACTTACTTCTCATTGAAGGAGATTTGTGCACAAGGATTGATCCCACTTTCAAACTCCACCCTTGATCAAATCTTTTGCCTCTTAATCTCTATGGTCCATTTATCTTTAAAAGAAGAGCTCTTTTCTCATTCAAGGGATCCGACTCTTGATGCTAATGTTGTGATGTAGGTTTTCTTGGTGACTTTGGAGCTTTGGAGATTTTGTTGCATTCTAGTCTTTATTCTTGCATTATAGCTTAGTTTCTATGACATTTTAGTTTAGTTTCCTTTCATGTTCTAGCTTAATCCACATAGCTTAATTAGCAAAGGCTTGTAATACTCTCATTTTCATAGCATAGTTGCATTCTTGCATTCTCATTCTAATATAGTTTACATTACATCTTTCATTTTGTGATTCTTGAAGATATTCCCAATCTTGCCCTTGTCTCTTCAAATCTCCCATTGCATGGTTTACTAGCAAGGTTATATGCTTAATAGTTCTAGGTAAGAGCCCTCTAAACACCCTTGCACTCAATGCATAGGGAGCTCTACATCACTTTCTCAAGGTTTCCAATCCATGGATGCCCTTGGAAGTAATGACCTAGAGAAGTGCATGGTTTGAGTGTACGTTTTTGGCACCCACCATGGGGAAAAATAGTTTAGTTTTGCCTTTCTTTTCTTGCATTTTTGTACTTTTTTTCATCACTATTAGATTGGTGTTTCAGCTGATTTTTTGTTTTCTCTAATAGAGTATTGTATGACATTTTTCTAGTATCCTATGACAGTTATTTACATGCCCATGTGATACTTTTCTAGTAAAAGTATCAGGCGACCATACAGGACTCTGTTGCGCAGCCATACAATACTCTATCACTTGGATATAGTAGGAATTGTCATACAGAACAAAAGTATCACCCTCCTATATTGTGAAGTATCGTGTGAAACATTTTCTAACAGAATTGTCATCCAGGCCTGGCAGTGACTGATTTTCATTCTTTCTTTGCAAGATTTGGATTTGTTTGCTTTCTGATTTTGGCTTGCTGTGTTAGGACGGAGATTCATTTTCAAATTATACTTGGTTTGTGTTGTACTAACCTTTGTGGGCCTAAAAAATTGTGTTTGTAGGTGTGCCCTAGCTACTTGCATTATTTTCTAAAAAGAATGCTTGTCAAAGCTTCAAATGCGCAAGGGCTACTAATCTTTTTTTGCAGGGCTTCCCAAAGCATAAAAAAAATCAAGTGCTTGTTCTTTGGCTTTCATTTTTAAGTGCAGCATATACTAGTTCATTTTTCTTAGGCACTTAAGATCTTGTCATAGGAATCTTTTGGTGGTAGGAGACTATGCTATTCACCCTTGTGGTCAACCAAAAATCTTGACCCATCTTTAGATTTTGAAAGCAAGAGGGCTAATTGAACATTGCTTGGTGTGTTTGGGAAATATTTTTGAGATAGGAGAGTATGTTCTTCACCCTTGTGGTGAACCAGAAATCCTGACCCTCAAAGGTTGATCCACATCTTGTTTAGTTTAGAATCCTTTAGTGGGCCTACTCTTAAGCAATCAAGAGGAACGACCCAAGTGGGGACAAGCTAATACCCAGCTATTCCAACCTACTATAAACTCAAGAGTATCAAGGAGACAAAACCTTGGTAGATGTAGTACTTGTCTTCACTTAGTGTGAGTACTTGTGGGATTACGACCATGAGGAAAATGCTAAGCAAGAATGCTTAAGGTACTCTTGTGGCCGCAAGGTCCATTACTTTCCACAAGGTAAGGAGTCCCTTCGAGGAACAAGAGGGGTATTACGAATGGAAGCCCTTATTATGAACCGTATAGATAGAAGCTACCTGATTTTTCCACTCAACATCTTGGTGAAAGGATTGATCCTAGTGGACTAACTCGGATCACCCCAAGATTTTACTCACCATTTGTATTCCTTTGGTTGTGTCATTGGCACTTCCATGACAAATCCAACATCTATTGTGGGCAACCACTTTTTGTGAGGTGATGGGACATCAAGTGTGGGCCAAGTTGTTGAGTATTGAGCCTTTGTCTTTCTAGGCTAGCAAGTGCTTGAATTTTCTTCGCTGTGATTGACCCGTGTAAATGTTCTTAAACATTAAACATCACAGTAATGCTCATAGGATCTTTTTCTTTGATATCCCAAGTGCATGTCTTGGAAAGGTTGTTTGTTCCCTTGTTCAAGTGTTTTATGACACGTTTGATCACTTACTGTTTGCAAACCTATCTATTTTCTAATGTTATCACGTTCCAATTTGAGAAATTGAAATCATCAAACTACAACTTTAGCCAAATTACCTTCAAAACTGAGATTTACACACTCATTGGTAAAATATCATACAATATTGCATGACTATCACACCACCTACCTAGATATTATCGCATCAACTACCTGGAAACCATCGCACAACCTTTGTGCAAAATATTGTCTGGGAAAATTGTATCATTCTACTACCCTGTGAACCATCACACAAAGTCATTTTTTTGTCTTACTACTGTCTGCAATCCGAAGTTGATTCGTGTCATTTCTAGTCTTCCTTGGTTGGTCTAGGTCAGATCTTAGGTGCTATGACATGTTGCTCAACATTCAAATGAACTTAAATGGTATCAAGTTGCACAAAATGACTCTTGGTCTTCTTTCTTCCATATTTCTCATTTTTTTCTAGTCTTCCACTCCCATGGTAAACTCTTCATGTCTTCTTGATTCTTTTCCTCTTATTATCTAGTCTACCTTCTTCTATTCATCTCTTCTGTCACTTCCATTTCCTCCTCTTTCAGAACCATGAATTTCAACTATCTTGTTATGGAACCTCGCTTGAAAATAGTTGAGCTTGAACTCATTGCTCAATTCAAAGAGTTTTATTCCTCCAATAGTCCTTCTAGATATCTCATGGGTGATAAACTTATAACAAAAATAAAAGAAAAGTTGAATGAATCAGATGCCTTTGCTAGGATCATAGACATGATCATTACATGACCTCCTTCTTTTAAATGTTTTTTATCTTCTAAGTCTTCTCATTCTTCCTCATCTTCCAATTCTTACCATGACTCTTCTAAACATTATTCACATTCCTCATTATCCAAGTCTTCTTCGTCCACTAGTTCTTCACTTTCCTCTTCTTCACGATCTAGTTCCTCTTCTACTTCTCCCAAGAGTCTTACTTCTCTTCTCAAGACATACCATGGTGAGCAATATGATAGGCCTAGTGATACCTCTTTCATGAAGAGTGATAAACCCATCTTTGATGACTATGATGGCTATGATGATGGACAATATAGTGATACCTATGACACCTCAATTCCTAAGAGTCCTCCTAGTCATGTGCTCGTGCTTACTAGAAATGTGTCATCACATTGGATAGATCATGATGGTGATCCATATGATTCTAATTTTGAAAGGGACTTTGATGATTTTTTTGAAAAATACCTAGATGATACATCTACTTCTATTGAGGAAGAGAAATCTCACTGCATTGATTATAAATGTAAATACTATAAGAATCTCTCCTCTAAGGACTCTCATGCTGAAAATAAAGATTACACTCTCGAGAAAGATTATGTTAATGATGGACTTTTGTCTTGTGATGGTTCCCTTCCACCCCCTACTTCCTCCAATACCCATACATCTCCTAAAGCTTCCAAGTCTTTCAAATCTTTCACATATCCTTCATCCAACCAAAGTCCTAATACTTTTCATGTGGTTCCCTATAGTTATCCTCAAGGGCTACCTTTTAAAGAAAATCAAGCTAACCTTCACTTGGCTGCAAATACTTTCAATAATGCTACACCTAAAGAGCATAAGCCTTTATACACTATAATGCCTACTTCATCTAGTCCTTCACCATCTCTTCTAAAGTCTTCCATACAATTCCATCATGCTTCCTTGTCCTTAGAAGTGGCTCCATGTCAAGAGGACTCTAAAAATAAAGAAAATCACATAAAGAAAGATCAAGATCAAGAACCCTCCATGTCATCCAATCTTTTTCATGATGTCTCTTATCCATTTCATGGTTATTTTGATCCAGCACACCCTTTCTCATTCATTCCACCATGTCTTAAGTCTTCTCCTAAGCAAGATCAAGCTACTACTTACACCATTGAGCTTATTGACAATCAAAATAACCTTACTACACTTGCACTTTCCAAAGATGATACTTCCATTAATGTTATTAAAAATAGTGTTGTCACTTCCAATAATAAGCCTATTGAAAATCAAGAGAAAAAATATACACTTATGCTATCCAAAGCTCCCTATCAAGATCAAAGTCTTCCATCTTCTTGTTCTACCACTCCATGTTCGCTTTCACTTTCTACTCTTCCTAAGTATTTTCAAGCTCCGAACAATCCTATCAAAAAAATTTCTCTTATTCAAGATGTTCATGATCCTATTGCAAATCCTAATGCTCACTCTAAAGATGTTGATATCCTTGGTTGTCATATAGATGTTGATGAATTTATTGATTATCCTTTTGTATCTTCCACGTCCATCCTTGGACCTCCTCCACCAATACTAAAGACTTCACATCTTCCTTCTATCTTGGGCCCTTATGTACCTTCACTTTCCCCTTCTAACTCTCCTAATTCATCATCCATCTTGGGTCCTTACGGTCCTCCATCTTCTATCTTTCCTGAAGATCAACATAGATTCATACTCTTGAATCCTTTTCATCCACCCACCCATCTAAACCAGTCATATCCTCCTTGTTCCACAAGTCGCAAGTCTTTTAGAAGTAACTTGAATGTTCAATACAAGAAAAAGAAGCAATACAAGAATCTATCAAAAAAATAAGATCACCATGTCTCCTCTAATCGACATGGAGGCATAAAGTCAAAAGAGATATCTAAGAAGAAAAATACAAGACAAGTATGGATTCCAAAATCTATCATTGAAGATATTCTCTCTAAATCATCAAAAAGAAATGAAAAGCCTATGGCTAGATGGATTCCAAAGTCTATTGAAAGAGTCTAATGTTGAGAGACAAGTGAAGTTGACATTCAAGCTTGCAAAGGCTTCGACTTCATCTCCTTCTAAAAACATTCTTCCATTCCATGCACCTAAACCACAACCTTTGCTATCCATTCACCATATTCCTTCACGTATTCCTTCATTCACATTTCCTCCACCTTCTCGCTACCCTTCAAGGTGTGTGTTGATGTTGATCTTTCCTTCGTTTCCATCTACCTTTTCAGAATCCTTCTACCTTCTATCCTTTTTCCTCATTTGCCTATTCTTCCTATCTTCCAATGTCACTCGCTTTACATAAAACCTTATCCTCCATTTTTCTTCCATCTTCCTTTCCCTATCAGCATCTTTGAGCATATCATTTTTAATCCTTGGCATATCATGGTTTATCCTTCCAAGGAGCATTATCTAAAAAAGCTTGCCTTCTTCTAAGAAAGGAAAAAATAAAAAAAATAGAAAAATGAAAAAATAAAAAATAAAAAAAAATATAAAATAAAAAATAAATGAAAAAATTGAAAATGTGTCTTGGCGGAAACCTGGATATAGGTGCCTTGGTAGAAAAATTAAAGAGAAATAAATTCTTCCTATGGTGAAAACCACTCCCTTGTGGTGCCTTGGATAAGTACCATGATGAAAACCTGGCAATCAGGCATCATTCATAGTTCTTCTACATATTTCATCAATTTCTTCTTCTCTCTTTGATCTTGACAATGTTGACCTATATATGAACATTTAGCTATCTTGTGAGCTATCTTACGGTGATCTAGATTTCATTCCATTCATGTTTAACCTTCATAAATTTTTTCCTTCATTCATTCTAGCCTTTCACTATCCTTTTCCCCTTTGGTCTTGATCTAATTTAAAAAAGAGTAAAACAAGATGCTATGAATCCTCTTGACATGTCTACTCCTTTGGACTACATCCTTTCCTTCCTTTGCATTATGCCTTTGTGACTTATCCTATGCTAGTCTTTCATTGCTTGTCCAAATGTGCTTTACATGACAATTTTTCCCTAGCTTGGGTACTCTTGAGGAGTTTTCCCTTGAGGATTTCTTCCCTTCATTCTCCTTCATTCCCATGTCTTCCATCTCTTCCACCAACTTGCTCATCCCTCTTGTTCTCCACCTTACTAGACATTGGGACTACATGATGTGATATTTCTTGGGAGTTTGATGCTCGTTTTGTCTGGGGGAATCCTTTGTACATATTTATTGATCCTGAAAAAATTGAAAAAAATAAAAAAAATAAAAAAAATCCTAAAGAATTTTTGCCAAGTGGTGAAAACCTGGAAACAGGTGCTACTGGAGGCCTTGTCACCCTTGTTTCTTAGCACTTGTCCTTGACACTTAGTGTTTCTCCATCATGCCTTGTCCTTGTTTCCTTGGTTTGGAATTGGTCTTTGTCTTTGTCTAGGGGGCATAACTGTGTTAGTTTTGGTCTTTTGGATGCGTTAGTCTTTAGGACACCTCGCAAATGGTGTTTTTCAACACCTCCCCAACTGTGTTTTTCAACACTTCCATAGCATCAAGTGTTCCTTAACACTTATCAGATATCCTACCCATAGTCTAGAATGATATGATATTTCTTATTGGCAGATGCGATACTCAAAGTTTGACTCTATGACCTACACACACACAGTTAAACACTTGACTCATTGAGACTTTCTTGACTTTATTTCTTTGTGTGCTGTCTATGATGATTTGTTTGCTGAGTGTTCTCTCCCTAATAGTTTTTGATGATGCCTAGCTAGAAGACTGGGGGCATGAGGACATGTTTTATCTATTTTCTATCTATGGGTATATTTTGTTGATCCTACCTATCATGAGCATGCATGCTTTTTCTACTTGACACTAGGATCTACAATGTATTATCCTTGACTATTTTTCGCAGGTGCATGGTTGTAGTCATCTTGACTTTCTTGTGTCTCGATGCGAGCATAATCTTGCTATACCAAACTTAGGGAACCTCACTGAACTAGTCATCTTGACCTACATGTCTCTGGTGCCTAGGTGGGATTCCCACATGTCTATCTGATATAGATCATATTCATATACCCATAGTCATACTAGTACTTATTATATGATCTTGTGACACTACCAATAAAGCTCAATGATGATTATTAGATTCTAATGGCTTTGTGACCTTGCAAGTATAGATTTGCATTTTCATGTAGCTTGCATTTTTTAGACTTCATGTTAACTTGCATTTTTAGGCTGCATTAGGAGTTTGAGAGGGTTTTCCTTCATCTTTCTTTTGGACTTTTAATCAACTGTGGTCACATTTTGATCTTCATTTCCTTATCTTCTTTCGTGATCTCAATCAAAATTTTCTATCTTAAATGGTTGATTGATTTTGAGCCATCTTCTTTCTTGAGGCAAATTCTCTTTCTTCTCTTCATTTCTTTTCACCTCTTCCAAACTTCTATGTTCCATTCTCTTTCACCCCACTTATTTTCTTCTAATTCAAACTTGGGGCATAATATTTCATGCTGAATGACCTACCTTGGTTTTGTGATCTTTATATCTTTCATCTTACATCAAGAACCTTATTTTTAGTTCAATTTGATCAAATTTATCAATTTACTATTTCTCCTCTATCTCATTTTGATTTCAATCATGAGGGGTAGTACCTATCAAATTTCAATCATTGATTCAGCTTTCTCAAACCTATCAATCAAACCTTGCTTGAGACTTGACAATTACCTATTTACAAGGGTGTTGGTCTTGTCTTTTTCAATCAGCTTATCTTTGTTCTGATGTGTTCCCATTTGTCGAACACACATTTGGGTTGTTTTGTGATCCCAAATTGATCTCACATTTTAAATTCATTCTTTGACTACATGTGATCCCAAATCGATCTCACATTAGTCACAGAGGGGCAAAGGTATGCACCCTAAAATGGTAGCCTATACTTTGGGCCCCATTCTTCAATTTATCAATTTCCTGAATCAATGCTTTGCAATATTTTCAATTAAATCAATTTCCTTGATCAAATCCTAATTCTATCATTTATTCGATTATATTCTATGGGTTAACCATTTTATCCTAAGTCTTTATTTAATTAAAAGGAATGCTCTCCCCTTTTATTAAATAAAAAGCCTCCCCTTACCTCTTATCCTAAGTTGTACAAATAAAGCATTATTCCTATTTTATAAAAAGAAGAAAAGGCCTTTTTGTCTCACATGGGGCACAAAAGTCAACACTTCCTTCTCATTGGAGGAGATTTGTGCACAAGGATTGATCCCACTTTAAAACTTCACCCTTGATCAAATCTTTTGCCTCTTAATCTCTATGGTCCATTTATCTTTAAAAGGAGAGCTCTTTTCTCATTCAAGTGATCCCACTCTTGATGCTAATGTTGTCCTACAGGTTTTCTTGGTGACTTTGGAGTTTTGGAGAGCTTGTTGCATTCTAGACTTCATTCTTGCATTATAGCTTAGTTTCTATGGCATTTTAGTTTAGTTTCCTTTCATGTTCTAGCTTAATCCACATAGCTTAATTAGCAAAGGCTTGTAATAATCTCATTTTCATAGCATAGTTGTCTTCTTGCATTCTCATTCTAGTATAGTTTACATTACATCTTTCATTTTGTGATTCTTGAAGATATTGGCATTCTTGCCCTTGTCTCTTTGAATCTCCCATTGCATGGTTTACTAGCAAGGTTATATGCTTAATAGCTCTAGCTAAGAGCCCTCTACGCACCCTTGCACTCCATGCCTAGAGAGCTCTAGGTCACTTTCACAAGGTTTCCAGTCCATGGATGCCCTTGGAAGTAATGACTTAGAGAAGTGCACGTTTTGAGTGTACATTTTTGGCGCCCACCGTGGGGCAGAATAGTTCAGTCTTGCCTTTCTTTTCTTGCATTTCTGTATTTTTTTTTGTCACTATTAGCTTGCTTTAGCTTTATCAAAATATTGTAAAGCATTGATTCAGGAAATTCATAAATTGAAGAATGGGGCCCAAAATCTATGCGACTATTTTAGGGTGCATACAGTTGCCCCTCTTTGACTAATGTGAGATCAATTTGGGATCACATGTAGTCAAAGAATGAAGTTGAAATGTGAGATCTAGTGGGATCCCTTGAATGAGAAAAGAGCTCTCCTTTTAAAGATAAATGGACCATAGAGATTAAGAGGAAAAAGATTTGATCAAGGGTGGAGTTTGAAAGTGGGGTCAATCCTTGTGCACAAATCTCCTCTAATGAGAAGGAAGTGTTGACTTTTGTGCCCCATGTGAGACAAAAAGGCCTTTTCATCTTTTTATAAAATATGAATAATGCTTTATTTGTGCAGCTTAGGATAATAGGTAAGTGGAGGCTTTTTATTTAATAAAAGGGGAGGGAAATCTTTTTAATTAAATAAAGACTTAGGAAAAAATAGTTAACCCATAGAATATAATCGAATAAATGATAGAATTAAGATTTGATCAAGGAAATTGATTTAATTGAAAATATTGCAAAGCATTGATTTAGAAAATTGATAAATTGAAGAATGGGGCCCAAAGTCTAGGCGACCATTTTAGGGTGCATACAGATATCAGTTTGGTGTTTTTGGTTTATGTTAAGAGTTGATTTGGTAAAATCCTCAAGAAACACACTACATGTTCTAAAATGTAAAGAAGTTGAATGTTAAATGTAAGATATATATCTCATCCATAGAAATCAAAAGAAAGGACATGAAACTTATAAGGATATTTACCAATGCAAAAATATAAGTGAATAGGAAACATGATTGGCACCTTATGAATTGGTTTTTGAGGTGCACAATCTTCATCAATCTCCTCAGAAGAAGACCCCTCCTCATGAAAAATACATTTCAGACAAAAAACAAATCTACAAAACTGAACCAATGGTATGTTTAGAACAAAGAAATAGAATGATAATAATATGCTGAAAATTCTATTATGTTTAATATAGGCAAAAGGACCGGTCTATCATGCCCACAAATTTCTTGGGCAAGGACCAAACTGCAATAACTTTTTTTTTTAATTCCAATTTACTAAAATGTTAAATAGTTAGTTTAAATTAAATCTTTCTAAGTTTCCTTCATCATGCAATATTTAACAACAACAGTACTCAGGGTTTTTTTTTAAATTTTGAAGCTTCAACACAAGTAAAGATAGATTTCCTCTAAATACATTACTCATGCAATAGGTTAGAAATGAAATCAAATGAAATACCTCAATAGAATTTCCACAATGTCATTTTTTTTCTTTTAAGGACAACACGTATACATTATTGTAATATTTCCTATGATACAAAACTAGGAAGCATGCCTTTCCTTCCATACAAAGCAAATTTCTCCAAGGGGTTGCAAAACATGAGATTCCCTCAGCTTAAACTTGCCTCAAAGATACCAACACACCCAAAACCTGCATATATCAAAAACTAGCATAACCATGGGTGCTCTCCACCCTACCATATGGCATCATGAGGCCCTTAGTATGCCCTAGCCAATCCCCAAGCTTGGGGAACCATGCTAAGGTAGGAAAAATACATAAGACATAGGGCACATACATTCAAAAACACATATTTCACCACATAAGAATACACAACATCTTACCCCCATTATGGCTTATCACATTTGATCACTCATGGATCCATAAGGAGGGTGAGGGACATCCTTTTTACAACCCTTCAAAATTAAGAAGAAAACAAGAAAAAATCAACACCAAAACTACAAACAAATTTCTCACAACACTACAACCACCTTCACAATAACATTGAACACATCATGGAGAAAGGAAAACTTGCAGTCCATGAGCATACACAAAAAAATACATAAAGAATGGAAAAGGTTGAAGCACCAACCTCTTGTCCAAGCCTGCACAAAATGTAGTTCCTCTCTCCTCTCTCTCTAGCCATCCCCTTCCTTAGTCTCCAAACTTTGTCTCTAAAGATAGAGAGTGTGTGAATAGCCCAAATGTTCCCCCCTACTATCCTCTAAATTGGACTCCAACACAATCCCCCAAAATTCCTAGGAGAAGAGGCCTATCCTATTGGCTGACCTTCCCAAGACTTTTTGAGAAGAGAAAAAGTTACTTTCCTCTTTCCCCAAAATTCGTCACGCTCTTCCCAAGCATTTTTTAAGGATGGAAATTGAGTTTAAAACACTCAATGTGGCCTATAAATACCCCCAACCCTAGAGTGTACCCTTGGGGCAAGTCAAAACTAGCCTAAACTACTCCTTAGGGTCAATTTTAACTCTCCAAAAGCCCACTCCAAGATGACTCATGAAACTGAGTGATGAGACTACCATCACGGCTCCCTAACCAAGAAAACACACCTAGGGATACTTAAAGGTCACTCAAGCTTACACTAACTCAATAAAATTTGATATCAACACAATTAAGACTTCCATATCAACATGCAAGAGTGTATCCTATTACAATATCATTATCTCAAATCATCACAAGGAACTCAACTAATATGTTTGATCCTAGTATACACTAATCCAAGCTAAATCAAGATGGCCTTGGACTATGCTAAACATTGACCCTAACATCATAAATTTTACTATACCACTATGCAATTCCCACATGATGAAATCTGTTATACATTCTCTCTCTATTGAGTCATCCTATCATGCAAGCACATATATGCATCTTCATGTTCTAACACCATGATAATTTGCCAAAAATAATATTACTTCAAAACAGTATATCTTAAATTAACATATTCCATGAATTTGTTTGAAAATGAAATCTATTTTAATTTAGCTGACGAACTATAGTCAAGATATCTACTAACTTCGCATAAAATCTATGGAAATTTTTGCAAGAAATAACAATAGTGCTTACCAGAGTGTTCTTACCAAGATGAGGGAAATGGAGGGGTCCTACATCCTGCCCCCCTAGGTCTCAACTTACTCCTAGAAGTCACAAGGTTGTGCTAACACCCTCAAGTAGTATTTCTACCAATTTCCATGTCATCAGCTTGATCCATGGTACTAACTTCCTACATGTTAGCATCTAGAAACAACTATGCATTTTCTTCATAAACAATATTATATCCACATTTTTTTATGCAAAGGAAAAAAAAAATTTATTTGCAATCATCTTGGAGGCAACTATTTGTAAAAAAATAAATCATTTTCTAGTCCTCTTTCAATTTTCACAAGAAAGGTACATAATAACACAATTTAAACATGTTTTAATGCCTAAGTAGATGGTGTACCCAAACCTTATAGTAACACTTAATAACAATTTTATTATATCTTATTAACATCTCTCATGTTTTCAGAAATTCCTACAAACTCATTCAAAAATTTCCACAAAAACCTCTACCATACAATGATGTATGACAAGAATAGCAAGATTAATCACATAGACATTCTTGCAGACACTAGCATTCTCGCAATTGTGCCCTTTTCCCAAGGAAAATTTTAATATTACAAAAATTCTCCTTTCCAACATTCATTAGCACAAATGACAT
>BSBK01003475.1:305000-409178 GCA_027943335.1 Chamaecyparis obtusa
TGGAGCCTGGTTAGAGTTTAGAGCAGAGCCATTTTGAAAACAATCCTTGGAGAATCTCATCTCATCAGAGATGTCGTCAATCAGTGTCGTTGCCAACGTAGTGAAAAGACAAGGCACACCAGTGAGTACAAGATGGGATGTCAAAAATAAATGCAGCCAGAAATAAAGCTTATGGTGAAAATTTGTTTGAAGGACATAAATTTACAACATCATGTACCATCATGTTAAAGCATTTATCCTCTTGGTGGAAAATGTCATTCTTCAAATTCAAGGCTAAAGTCATTCTTGTATGAAAGGGACGATCCATATTTTTTTTTCCATTTTGAATAAAATATTGCAAACCCATACTTGAATAGTTAGGGAAGGATTTCAAAATGATAAGGCTATGCAGAGATGCTTCCGACTTCATGAATTTCTCTTCTTTTTTTTGTAAACAAGATTTCTATTATATGACCAGCCTGCCATTCTGGGCCATTGCCAGCCCAGCACATGAAGAGTAAGATCTCCAGAATCTATCTGCAGGAGGATGCCATGCCTATGTCTGTTATTTTAATTCTATTGTAGTTAATGCAAGAGTATTTAATATTTATAAAATGTACGAGGCACATAACAACATACACCTTTCATACCTATTCTTGTATTTCTTTCAAATATTATCTGTATCTTTTGGCAGCTTTTTCATTTCATGTTCTACCAGAAAGGCATATTAGTAGAATATAGATGAGTAAGTGAGTCCTCCACCCGCACGATTTCATGCACAACGACGAAAGTGTCGCAGGGGTGGTTTCTTGGCCCCTTTGCAGTGGCCATGGCCACCTGCTGCTGCGGTCGTGACCAGTAGCGGCCGCATAAATAGAAAGAGAGGGGAGGAAAGGGGGAGGCTGGCGGTTTCAGCTCCCAGCCAAACCCTATTTCATTTTGAAGCTTGTCCGTATCTAGACAAATTCTTTCTCTTTTCCACTCATAATTCATGTCATGCGCCTATACAATTTATATATTTAACGCATCTCATTTTTTTGTAATGTGGACTATATTCCATTTATGCATTTGATTGCAGAATAAGTTAAAGCACATTTATGCCGAGATAAATTATATTCCCTAGTGGATATCATTATCTAATGTTTAGTCAGTTTAAATTAAAATAGTTTTGAAAATTTGGGAAGCCTAACCTTCCCATGTCCTGGCTGCAGACCCGTTCACAAGTCACTACCCCATATGTGCTATTTGTCACTTTCAGTCGAATGGCTTCATAAAAAATGTTCAAAAACTAGATTTTCCATTCAAACACTAGTACAAAAAGGTATTACATTTGACAGAAAATCACATAGTAATAATAAACTCTATTTTCATGTATTTATGCCTTGGCGTAGACAATAAATCAATCATATATATTAATTTTTATTTTTCTTTGGGTGAAAGATATTTACTATCCATAGTGTTTATTTATTTATTTCAAAAGTAATAGTTGTCATCCCCAAGCTAGCTGTTGGATTTGTAGGTGAAAATTTTACTGAAAATTGCATAAATTATACAACTGCCAGTCTTGCAAGTGGGAAAATTTTTAGGTGACAATTGAATTACTAAATTTGTATATTCCTAATAAGGAATCTTGTTACTTTTGTTTAAATACCAATTTTTTTGAGTAAGTTTATCCTGACAATTCTGAAACATACTTTATATGATATGATAATAACATGCTAATTAAACTAATAAAGGTGTTATCTGTATTTAATTTGCCAATTACTAATTACACAAAAAAATAAATTTATGAAACTGAACCAATGGCATGTTCTTCGTGTGCTACAAGGAAGATTTCGCTATGAAAAAAAAAGAGAAATGTCCTCATCATTTTTATTTCGATTGGATAGAGAAGGAGCGGGAGAAAAGGAGCGAAAGCTGAGAGTGAGGGAAGGTATGTGATTTCTTCATCTTTTAAGCATCTGGCATCATATTCGACCAAAATTTCAAATGCATTGCATTTTATTTGATCATGAATGCTCTTTGAAATGACTGTATTCTACTGGTGTCATTCCCTAGACTGTGCTTTACCAAATCAATGATTTTTCCAAATCAACTTTTAACATAAATAGTTAAAAGTTGATTTGGTAAAAACACACTACATGTTATAAAATGTAAAGAAGTTGAATGTTAAATGTAAGATATATATCTCATCCATAGTAATCAAAAGAAAGGACACGAAACTTATAAGGAGATTTACCAATCCAAAAATATAAGTGAATAGGAAATATGATTGGTACCTTATGAATTGGCTATTGAGGTGCACAATCTTCATCAATCTCCTCAGAAGAAGACCCCTCCTCATGAAAAATGCATCTAACACAAAAAACAAATCTACAAAATAGAACCAATGGTATGTATAGAACAAAGAAATAGAATGATAATAATATGCTGAAAATTATATTATGTTTAATACACACAAAAGGACCAGTCCCAACAATTCTGAAACATACTTTATATGATATGATAATAACATGCTAATTAGACTGATAAAGGTGTTATCTATATTTAATCTACCAATTACTAATTACACAAAACAAATTTACGAAACTGAACCAATTGCATGTTCTTTGTGTGGTACAAGGAAGATTTGGTTATGAAAAAAAAAAGTGAAACGACCTCATCATTTTTATTTTGATTAGATAGAGAAGGAGCGGGGGAAAAGGATCGAAAGCTGAGAGCGAGAGAAGGTATGTGATTTCTTCATCTTTCGAGCATCTGTCATCATATTAGGACTATAATGCAACAAGCTCTCCAAAGCTCCAAAGTCACCAAGAAAACCTACAACACAACATTAGCATCAAGAGTGCGATCCCTTGAATGAGAAAATAGCTCTCCTTTTAAAGATAAATGGACCATAGAGATTAAGAGGCAAAATATTTGATCAAGGGTGGAGTTTGAAAGTGGGATTAATCCTTGTGCACAAATCTCCTCCAATGAGAAGGAAGTGTTGACTTTTGTGTCCCATGTGAGACAAAAAGACCTTTTCTTCTTTTTATAAAATAGGAATAATGCTTTATTTGTGCAACTTAGGATAAGAGGTAAGTGGAGGCTTTTTCTTTAATAAAAGTGGAGGGAATTCCTTTTAATTAAATAAAGACTTAGGTTAAAATGGATCCTAATTCTATCATTTATTCGATTATATTCTATGGGTTAACCATTTTATCCTAAGTCTTTATTTAATTAAAAGGAATTCCCTCCCCTTTTATTAAATAAAAAGCTTCCACTTACCTCTTATCCTAAGTTGCACAAATAAAGCATTATTCCTATTTTATAAAAAGAAGAAAAGATATTTTTGTCTCACATGGGGCACAAAAGTCAACACTTCCTTCTCATTGGAGTAGATTTGTGCACAAGGATTGATCCCACTTTCAAACTCCACCCTTGATCAAATCTCTTGCCTCTTAATCTCTATGGTCTAGATATATATCTCAGCCATAGTAATCAAAAGAAAGGACATGAAACTTATAAGGAGATTTACCGATCCAAAAATATAAGAGAATATGCAACATGATTGGTACCTTATGAATTGGTTTTTGAGGTGCACAATCTTCATCAATCTCCTTAGAAGAAGGCCCCTCATGAAAAATGCATTTAACACAAAAAATAAATCTACAAAACTGAACCAATGGTATGTTTAGAACAAAGAAATAGAATGATATTAATATGCTAAAAATTCTATTATGCTTAATACACATAAAAGAACCAGTCCCAACAATTCTGAAACATACTTTATATGATATGATAATAACATGCTAATTAAATTGATAAAGGTGTTATCTACATTTAATCTGCCAATTACTAATTACGCAAAAAATAAATTTACAAAACTAAACCAATGGCATGTTCTTCATGTGGGACAAGGAAGATTTGGCTATGAAAAAAAATGTAAAATGAACACATCATTTTTATTTTTATTTGATAGAGAAGGAGCAGGAGAAAAGGAGCAAAAGCTGAGAGTGAGAGAAGGTATGTGATTTCTTCATCTTTCGAGCATCTGGCATCATATTCGACCCCAAATTTCAAATGCATTGCATTTTATTTGATCATGAATGCTCTCTGAAATGACTGCATTCTTATCTTTTCTCAAGGATTTTACCAAATCAACTTTTAACTTAAACCAAAAACACTAAACTAATATCTTTCCCTTTCAACTTGACAAAATATTTGCATTTGATCAATAACTGCAAGCAATTGAATGATAAATCCACATACCTATATCTTTGTAAAATACCTGGAACATCAAAAAGATGGCTAAGTGGTTGCCACCATGATTTTTATCTACTAAATATGGGAAAAAAAAAGCACCAAAAAGAATCGAATAGAAAACATGATTGGTCATTTTAGAGAGCATTCATGATCAAATAAAATGCAATGCCTTCTCTCGCGCTCGATCAACTTTCACCCGCTCGATTTCTCCCACTCTTTTTCTCTACAATCAAAATAAAAATGATTTGGCCGTTTCAAAATAGTGAATTGATATCCTTGAGCACAAGCACCAATAACATCAACTATTTTGATCTGTGGGTACCCTAATATTGGCAAGAGTTCTTTTATTCATAAGATTGCTCTAAAAGCTTGAAGAAGCGGTATATTTTCGCAAATGAAGATTGGAAAGATGATGATATTCTTGAGATCATGGATGGACACAATGTTGCAGACAAAATGGGAAGACATCTTTCTAGCCTAGCCCTAGATCCTTCGATAATTGGGGTAGGATCCAAAACCACGCTAAAAAGATGTCTTCCTTTCTGTTGTGGAATATAGGCTCTCCTACTGCAACAATGATAGACTGGGATGAAGATATCACAACAACTGAGAAACATAAATGTAGGCATCATGGTCACAATTTTTTGGAGACAGAACATAACTGAGTGCTATTCCCAAATGATGCAAAGCAACCACTACTTTGCATCATCTGGGAAAACCACTCAATTATGTTGTCTCCAAATAATTGTGACGATGATGCCTACACTTATGTTTCTCAGCTATTGTGTCCCAGGACCCCTTATGACCCTTTACAACCCTTTACAATCCCTAAGAATACATCTTAGAGGTCTTAAAATGTCGTAAAGGGTCATAAGAGGCTCCTAGGAGGGGCTAGGTGAGCTTCCACCTTCATGTGGTTGGCCCTGTTAAGTAGAGAATGTATAACTATTCTCTAAACAAAGAGAAGCTCAATAATTTAAGGTCTCAGTCCACAGAGATGCTGAAAAAATGACGGGAATCAATGATGGAGAGTTTTTAGATTCTGAGAAGATGTATATGGAGTGGAGGCCAGATTGAGTACCAGTGCAGAGATGATGATTCAGTAACCTACATCTATAAAACCTTCACAATTATCCCTTCTTTCACCTCCACTCATTTCTCTTCTCAAAAATCGTTATCTAGAAACTTTGGATACTATTTCTCATCCATGCACAAAATGTGCTAGTGATCATATAAAATTACTTTAGGCCTCCAGTATTGATGAGATGTACAAGTGTAAAATGTTTTTGCAAGATTGGGATTAATTTTTGCAGTGTACATAAATGTAAGGCAGTGATTATTCTCAATGATCGATAGGTATAAGTCTTCCAGGCCTTACCTAGTAGCTAGGACTAAAGATAACATAGCTCAAGAGACCATCATAGGTTGTCTCTTTCTTCAGTCTATATTATTGATAGAATATTTTACCTTTCATTAGCTCATCAAATCCAAGGATTTGAAAGAATTTAATAGAATATTTTCATGACAACGTATATTATTTAAGTTGACATTGCATGAATTTATCTACTTCACGCACTTGTAGACTATGAGGATGGTGATAAAGAAGCATCTCCTCCCATGGCCATGCTTCTTTATCGTCATCCTCATAGTCTAAAAGTATGTGAAGTATATAAATTCATGCAACATCAACTTAAATAATATACATTGTCATGAAAATATTCTATTAAATTCTTTCAAATCCCTGGATTTGATGAGCTAATGAAAGGTAAAACATTTTGTCAATAATATAGACCGAAGAAAGAGACAACCTATGATGGTCTGTTGAGCTGTGTTATCTTTAATGTGCATATCCATCAATTTTTTGACACTTTATAATTCATTCCAACGAAAGTGCTATACATCTGACATCACTTCCCATCAGAATATAGGCCATCATGTCGCCTATCTGACATATAAAATATTGAAGAAAAATAGTTTATGACAATTATTGTGACAATAATGCTATATGTTTGACAGGGCAACCTGTCAGAGATATACTGCCCTACCATCGCTCTTCCAACAGTTAAAATGTCACAGATATGTAATTTTTGACAAACTACATTTTGATAATAATGCTATGTCATCGACGGGTTTATCTATCAAAAGTTGGTGGTAGATCTGTCGCTATTCCAACAGTTCTAATGTCAGAAAGGATATCTTTTCGATAGTTAGTTCCGACAATGATTGCATATTTCTGATAGGTCTTTGTGTCAGAATTTCAATAGATAGACTGTAGGGAATGCCATAACAAAGCTATTATCATGTGCAATTTTTTGATGTAATGGGGGTGTCGGTAAACCGACGGATGTCTCTTCCATCACAATTTCCAATGCAAAAATTGTGATGGACACATGTGTTGAAATGCCAATAAATGAGTGTTGCAAATTCGACAAATGGCCATCAGAATTTGACCTCAAATGTACTAGTATGTTGGCATCAAGAGAGATTAGCATGTCAAATTAAAAAAAATTGAATCTCCCAAAATGGAGAGAGTTAATTCTAGGCCTCACAAACATGGTCATGTAGCATAGAACGGTTCTGTAATACCTCTCATGACATCCAAGATACAAGCTTCGAAAGATCACTGCCCAATCATGTTGAGTGCACCTTGTGGAAACTTTGGTCTGGCATGGTCATGAACATTCTAGTGACTAAGTGGGCGAAATGGGGTTATCACTAAAGTTTACCTTCCCAATGAGAGATAGTGGTGCAAACTATTCAACACCAAGATGAATAGTTTGGAAGATACCCAGTGGTGCAACTTTCAACTGAGCCTCGCTATAAGTTTTGGCATTTAGCGAGATTTCCATGCCAAATTAAAAATTAAAATGAATCTCCAAGAATAGAGAGAGGTTATTATATAGGCCTCAAAAATAGGATCATGTATCATTTAATAGTTCACTGGTACCTCTCACGAGGTCAGAGATATGAGCCTCAAAAGATCGCTGCCCAATCGTGCTTAGTGAACCTTGGAGGCACTTTGATCTAGCATGGTCACGAGTGTTATCATGACTTTGTCAGTGGAACGAGGTTATCACTAGCATTTACCCACCCAACGTGAGCTAATGGCATCAACTGTTCAGTTCCAAGATGAATGATTTTGGAGATACCCAATGGTGCAACTTTCAACTGGGCCTCACTCCAATTTTCAACTTAAGTCAAATAATTTTGATCCCTCTCTGAACCACCTGATGACCATTCAAAAGAATCCTTTCATCTATAAGAAACATACAACATAAAATTATGAAGTCTTATAATGCATTTCCTCATCCCACCTAGTAACTTTAAAGTAATCATAGAGGGCCTAAAAATATAGATACATGGAAAGGGGACAAGATTATCATCCCAATAATCTATTTAAAATAGAGCGTCAATGCCACTACTAACTACTTGAGTTCCAATTGATAAATTATTCTAAACCATAGAACCCCTACACTTAAAGGATACAAACAAATATCAAAATATTCATCTCCTAGTAAATACTTATGCATAATCATATAAGCCTAAAGTTGATTTTAATTGGTACACCAATGCCAATATAACTTAGCTCAAATGTCCTACTCAATCAAACTAGAAAAAAAAATGCCAAGACCCACCTCCTTACATTGCCAAAAAATTTCCTACTCAATTAGGTTCCATTTAGAATTCTATAGATATTCACTCCAAAGATATTGGCACGAGACAATATCAAAATCCTTAAGAAAATATGCAAGAGCTACATGGACAAGGTTTTATAAATATGAATGGATTGAATCATTGATTGAAAAATGGTGACATAAGAAGTAGTACAAACCTATCAATGACTCTAATTGTTAACCTATTCATGCAACTCATCTAGTAATTCTTGCTAAAATAGCCTAGGTTCTCTACCAGATGAAATAAGAATATGCAGATAAATCAGGAGAATAGAGCCAATTTTACATGGCATGATGTTAGAAATCCTCCTCTAGATAGGATCTAAAGTATTAAAAAAAATAGATTGAGGATTTATAATCATTTAATTTATGACCAAAGGAAGCTAAATAAATATCCAGTATTTATCTAAAGGTCTTAGCCTCACATACTCTAGAGATTCCCATAAGAGAAATATCATCCACAAACAAGAGATTAGAAAGCTTGGGAAACCCATTCCCCCAACTCCAACCATAAATCTGGTCCTAGGAAACTTGAGAGTTAATAAATCTTCCAAGGCCCTCAATCATAGTAATAACCAAATAGGGATAAAGAGGATACCCTTACCAAAGACCCCTAGAGGATCCAAATAACTCAAAAGCCTTCCTATTTAGAATAAAACAGAAGGAATAAGATGTTAAAAACTTGATACTCTAGCTAACCCAATCAGGGATAAAGCCAAAGGAAATTAGTTTTTTTTTTGCAAAATGTGTAGTGTAACTCTATCATATTGTTTGTCTATTTTGATTTTGATGAACATAGATCTATCCTTGGCAATATCCATAAAGTGAATGGCTTTAAAAGAAACTATGACCCCATCTATAATCTTATTCACAGCTACAAAACCCCATTTCTCATCTGAGATAATAGTGGGAAACTATGGTTTTGGCCTCTTAGCAATCATTTTAGTAATATTTTTTTAGACCACATTACATAGAACAATAGGCTAAAAGAAATCTATCTGATTAGTACCTTCCTTTGTTAGAATAGGGTAAAAGAACAATTGAGTGTCACATTTTCAGCTAACTCAAATGACTCGGCCCAGTTAGACTCAGCCCAGTCTAACTGGGCTAAGTACTTGTAGGTGCCATGTGGTGTTGAATGGCATCTATGTGGCCCAGCAGACTCGGCCGAGTGGTACTCGACCAAGTCTAAATGATACTTTTAATATAAAAAAACCATCTCAAGCCTGTCATTTGCGCATTGTTTTGGCTATTTGTGTGGGGCCGACCCCATGGGGACTCAACCTTTTCAAACTCGGCTGAGTCTACCTATGTGGCATGCCATGTTGGTAGCCAAACCTCCAAAAACACAAAAAAATTAGAATTTTACACTTCTGCTATAACTTTCTCTGACCAAAATATAAAATGTTAAAAAACTAAAAGTACCCTTTTGTAGATCTTAGAAGTATGATTATGGACATATAAATTTTATATTGTTTCAACTACAAAATATTAAACAAATTTACTAAAAACTACATGTAGGTATATTAAACTTTGAAAAGACATTGATTCAAAAAATATAGAAAATGCTAAATCAATTCATAAAATTTTTAAAATCATATATGACACTAGACGAGAGATTCCTCTTCAAGAATATGTAATTTATTTAGTTTTTGACATAGTTTTGATAGGGAAAATGTGATGTGAGAAAAAAATTGTTGATTTCACGTAAGTTTGACTTTGAATGCTTATAATGGGTAAACTATAGATCAAAAAACTTCTTTCTTTTTTCCTGCACCAGATATACATGTCATCTAAAACATATTTTGAAATTGGAGGGAAAAACAATGTTTTACTTATAATGATGTGACGGGAACTAAACTCCCTGATTTGTAGTATTTTTCAGGATATAAAAATTACACCTAAAAAAATTTTTAAAAAAATTAATTTTTGCTCAAATTAACTTTTAAAAATTATAGGCATAAAATTCATCCTATTTTACACATTTCATCATTTAACATCATCTTCAAATTCTCAACAGAAATGTGACTTTTATGCCCTTGAATTTTTTTAGTTTTGGTGTTGTTAGCCTCTTCCTTTGTAAAAGGGTGACAACTTATTGTGCTTTTACCCAATAACAATAAGAAAGTTAGAATTTAGGGTCTGGACCATTTGTTTTTTGACATAAGATTCTCAAAGCACCTCTAATAATTTTATATTAATAATCTTTGAGAACTCCTTAAAAAGTTCCACTAGAAATGAGTTAGGGCCTAATGCTTTACTCTTACACATCACAAAAATAGCCTCCTCCAATCCAAACATAGAAATTAGATGCATAAGATAAGAATTCATCGAACATTAGTAACAAGAGAAGGAATAGCCTCTTCCTCATCCTTATCAGGTAGTGAATCATCTGAAAAGAGGATGAAATGGTATCAGGTAGCTTTACAAGATAGAGTATGTAGATAGGTCAATTAAAATCCATCTTAATTAGTCAAAGTGGATATATAAATCCTAGTATGACTGGCTTGTATAGAGGTATAAAAAAAATGGTAGTATGTATGTCTCCTTCCTGAAGCCAGTCAACCCTAGATTCCACTTTTAGAAAATCTCCTCCCTAGGTTCACATTCCTCTAGTTCTCTAATAGCTTGGGATTCCTCTCTTTCCAAACCCTCTGAAAAACCAAGATCCCAAATTTGAAAAGTGACAATAGAAAGATGATCTTGAGCCTATCTATTCATGGCATAAAGATTACCGAATCATGACCTATTCTATTTCTTAATCTTCCATTTAATATAATATAATTTCTTAAAACAAAACATAGTAGTGTCATAGACTAGAGTGCCATCTTTCCACCACTAAACCATTAAGTTCTGGATGGAAGAATCCTAATGCTAGATCATTTGATATTTAAAAGGATGATTCCTAGGAACTACAATAGAAGTGGCTAAAAATTTAATAGGTGAATAATCAAAAACCCTCCAATCAACAATTTAGGAAGAAAAAATGAGACTACCTCTAACCCAAAAACTAGAGATTATAAATCTACTCAGTCATTTTGAATAAAATCTTCAATCACCTTTCTATTATTCCAAATAAAGATATCATTTTTTGTATTGATTTCAATTAAATACAGGAGGTCCACATTTTGCAGAAGAGATTAGAATAAGGAACCAAACAAGACAACCCACCCTTTCTCTCCTGCAAGCATAATATTAAATTAAAGTCACCCACTAAAATTGAAGGAAGAAAAGGAACCCCCACTCTAACAAACCTTATATGAGACCAAATCCTAATTTTTCAAGGAAAATCAATCAAATCATATACACAAGTAACCAAAATCATCTCTCCAAACTCTATACTAGAGGAAATCGTAGAGATAATTGAATAAATATAAATCCACTAGAGAGGAAAAATCTTTCTCAAATCCCAAAAGAGAGCCAAAGATCTAAAGCTCCTAATGGAAATAATACACTAGCACTTCCTGTGATGCCAAATACTAGAAGCACAAAGAGACATAGGATTAACTAAGAGCTTTTTCTCTTGAATACAAAAGATAGAAAAAGAGTGTTCATTGTCACCAAATCATGTATAGACTTTTGTCTATCGACACTAATCAACCCCCTAACATTCTATGAAAGAAAAATTATTAAGTAGAATGGGATAAGTGAATCTTGATGGGCTTAACAAACCAAAAGTCCAATAGTAGCCCTCCGACTAATTTAATCTCTCTTGATCCTGTTAGGTTTTTTTTCCAGTCATTACAAAATCCTTTAAAATGGCCTTTTCTCTACAAATTTTGAGGTTGCCCTACTTGACCTGTAGTCACAGTTTTAACTTGCAAAGAGAATCCACTTGGTTTCGTGGTGTGCATGTCTTTCCCTATGTGTTTCAGTGTTGTCACCTTGCTCCAGCCCAAGTCGCATCTCCTAATGTGCAAAACCCAGAAAGTTATTAAAATTTTGAGCAAAAAAGGAAACATTTTTTAAAAATTCTGCCACAGTGTCAAAAACATGCAGTGTTTTTGAAAACCTGTGTTGTTTTCAGCTTCCCTGTTACCTTTCGTTCTGTCGTTATTCCTGTGTGTTTTCAATCTTTTGCTGAAAACTTGCATTATTTTCGACCCTGTTGGCTCTTTTCCTTGCAGGACCAAGCTTGAATCAAATAGTTGGGCTTCAAACATAGGCTAGGCACTCAAGCTTGACAAGGAAAACAAACCAATTGATGAGGATGAAGAGAAATCCTCCTTCTTTTTTGAGCTCCACATTCACTCAGGCGGGTATTGCCTTGTCTGCACATTCAAGACACCTCATGACAAACCAAAGGCCTGCAGACAGATTAATGTGGAATGGTTCTCAAACTCCTAGGTATCCTATACCTCAATGAAGCCAATATCTCATGCAATAGCCCTTCTTGCATGGAGTGAGTATGAAAACTAGAGATCTACTCTAACAACATAAAAGGGAAAAGGATGGGACAAAAATGAAATGATTTTTAAAATGATATTTGAAGGGACCCCTGAGATACCCTAAGTCTCTGATAGACTAGTGCCTTATCCATTGGGCCACAGAGTCAAATACCCTACTGCAAGAGACAACTATGAAACAAGAAAATAATATACTCAATGTGTTGATACTTGACATCAATCACACACCATGACCAAACCTCAACTTAACACCCACCTGTGTATTCAAACATGTTATTATCTATTCAAAGGATTTTAACCCTCCCCTTAGAAGAGACCTATAAATCAGACAATACATTAACCAGCATTGACTGGAAGACAAGCATGACCTATCTTTGATATTTCAGCTCATACATGCAAGAACACTAACCCTGAACCAGTTATCTCTGTGAAGACAACTGTACTTCTAAACACTTAGGCAATACAAGTAGAAAAACCAGACACCCTTGATGTATGATTAATGAATCCATAATTCAAATGGAGATAGCTTGGTAATAGTAAGAATGTATTAAATTCTCATACATAAGACAAATCTGTTATAACATGCATTCTATTCTTAGAACCAGCAATGGAGAGAAGAACACCCTATATGCAGAGAGAAGGAGAAAATCAACAGAACAGAACCTTCATGGAACTAACAAAATTCAGAACCCCTTTCTAAGTCAAAAATTCAACTACATATACCCCTAGCTGCCTTGGAATTCTCAGAGAGAATGCAACAAGCTACGGATAGCTAGGGCATAGGGTACAGTAGCTAAACCAATTGGAAACGGTCACAAAAGTTAGTACAGGGGTAGGAAATACATGCAGCCTAGAGAAAGAGATCTCAAACAGATCTTACAATTATGACAATCAGTACAAAACACCAGGTAGAACCATGAAAACCAATATAAATTAGCCACCTGCAAACACTTATCGAGCACAAAATAGTCCTTCATACGGCACAAAAGTCTCCATGTAATCAAGTAACACGCCTCTGGACCACCTTGCAATCACTGGCGCCACCAAACCAATCAAAATCCGCTGAAGAAACCATAAAGTCTAGTACTTCCTGTCGCTGCAAACCCCTCGGCAAATTTGAATTCAAATCCAACGGTTACCTCCTCTCTTGGCGCCTACAGAGAAACAACTACCCACATTCAAACCACGACCAACTTTATACCCCCGCCATCAGATCATTATACTTCGCGGGCTCGGTAACTTAACACTCAACTTTAGTGGCGCAGTCGCGCTATCATATCTCTCATCGCTACAAGAAACGGGTCTCAAATAATGCTTGGTCGCATGATTGCAAGGCACCAAACTAACCTTTGCAATCATGCAACCGTGGTCTCCAAACCACAGCCAATGGTCAGAAACCCCGCAGGAAAAGTCCCTGGTAATATCACAACCATAACTTCACAACCGCGATGGACACGTGGTGCCCTGTCGCATGATAGCATAGCCAATTTTTAGGCTATGCGAACATGCGACAACCCGCTAACACTATGCCTCAGCCCTGCAAACAAATCTGCCAAGCCACAGACCCCGCCATTAACTCTGCAACCATGATGCCTAATGCCACCTGTCACCACGCCATTCACCGAATACCCCCCCGTCACCAACACCGGACCCACACTCAACAAGCCTTTGAAATCAATGGCTGGCATAAGATCTCATGGCCCTGACAAATTGCATGACAACTTATGCCGACCATTAGATCTATCCACATCTCAGACCCCACTGACAACAGCCCCACCTGAGCTCATCCACGTTAGCCAATAAGAAACCTCCACCTACGCAGACATGTCAGACGGTCCCACCCACACAACAAGCAACCTGGCACAATGAAATAAAATCCAATGGATGGCGCATAATCGCAAAGGCTTGGAATATTCCTTGTGATCATATGCCGATCGTTAGATTAAAAGCCCTTAACGCGGGCCCGCCTGACAACAAATCCACCTCAGCACCGCAGACACATGTCACTTGGTTGCATGATCACATAGCTGAGAGAAAGGCTATGCGATCATGTGACAACCAATCTAAAGCTGCCACATCATCACCAGGAACACAGCCCAAGAAGCAACCACCAACATCAAGAGCCGGGACCCACGAACCAACTACCGAGCATTTAGTGACTACACGACTAACCGCCTGCGTGATCATGAGATGCTAGCAGGTAATTGCCAGACATTTGGAGATCACGCGACTGAAGAGAAAAAGACCGCCCACCAGGTCGCTGAAAGTTAGCCGATAACCACCCAGCTTTTAGAGATCACGTGACTAACATTTTCCAGGTCACAGAATGTTAGCCGCCTAAACACCAAAAATAGGAGACCAATAGATAACCGCCAGTCGCCAGGTTGCGAAATGAGGAATAAACTGCTAGGCAGGATGAACAACAGGAAGAACCGGACCCACACGGATAGCTGGCAGGCGGTCGCATGATCGCATGTCAGAAAATTTTGACATATGGCCATGCGATGGCCAATCAAAAAAAAGACCTTGAAAACTCAGGCCCACCATCATCGCACTTGCGCACTTAAGGAAAGCCGGCAGACAGGGAACTAGTGCGGTTGAAAACACACAATGCTTTCACAACAGCAAAGGATTGAAAACACACAAGGTTTTCGACATGTCAACAGATAAGCACACAAAGCAGGAAGCACAGGGTCAAAAACAACGTAGGTCAAAAATGCACAGACCGAAAACATCATGCACTTTTTGAAAACACTGTGGGTTTTCGACACTGAGGCAGATTTTGAAAATAATTCCAGTAGGCTTAGAATTTGGATAACTTTCAGGATTTGGCGATTTAGCACATGAAATTTGGACTAGAGCATGGTGACAACATGGAGAACACAAGGCAGGAGGCAAAAACAAAGCTTGCAGAGAAAATAGGCCATTTTCAAGGATTTTGCAATGACAGAAAATTGGCCTAACAGACCCTTTGCCTTCAAGCTTTTATGCACTTGTCTTTTGGTGCCGAAAACTTTGTGTGTTTTCAACTTTGTCTTAACTATGCATGTCTGACCGTGTGGTGGGTCCAGATTCTTCCCTATTGGCTGTTGCATGGCCGCATGTCAGACTTTTCTGACATGCGATCATGCGACCGCTTACCACCTAGCCATGCGGGTCCTAGTTTCTGTTCAGCTACCTAGCGGTTTACTTTGCTTAGCACGCAAGTGCGACGATGTGGGGCTGGTTTCTTCAAAATGGCAGAGGAAGGAGATCAACAGTCCACGTGTGATCGCATGGAATATTCTTTCCCCATGTGATCATGCACCTACTATTGATCTTGTTTGTTTCCAGCATTGCCTCGGCGAGGTGGGCCTGATGTCAGAGGGGAGGCGAAGGCGCATGTTCCTGTTGGTTGTCGCATGATCACATGTCAAAGTTTTCTGACATGCAACCATGCGACTGGCTTTTTCCTTGCGCATGGGCCCCGATGGTGGTTGCTATTCAGTGGTCCTGGAGGCGGACATGTGGCAGCCTATGATTGGCTGTCGCATGGTCGCATAGCCCAATTTTTGGCTATGCGATCATGCGACCACTTGCCACATGTTCCTGGGGCCCAGTTGCAGGTGATGGGGCGTTGTCCGGATGCGGTGGTGGTGTTCTATTGGCCGGCGGGTAGTGGTGTTAACTCCATGTGGTGGTGGTAGCGGCGGCGATTTGCTGGCGGTCAGTCGCATGTTCGCATAGCCTTTTGCAAGGCTATGCGATCATGCAACTAACATTTTTGGTTGCGGTGGCGGTTACGGTGGCTGCGGTCTGCGGGTGGTTGCATGTTCTCATAGCCCATTCCCCAGCTATGCGATCATGCAACAGGGTGCCACGTGTCCCTGGGGCCCGTCTATTTTTGTTTGGTGGTCCCAGTGGCAAGTGAGGTCGTGGCAATTTCTGGTTGGTCTGAGCTGGCAGGATGGTGGATTTGGAACGCGGGCCCAAGTGGGATTTCTTGACAGTGATTACAACGGCTGGTAGGGTGCATGTTAGTGGGTTGTTGCATGTTCACGTGAGCCAATTTTCTGGCTTGTGAACATGCGACATGCCATTTTGTGGCCGCGGTCTGGCATCGGCGGTGGTAGTTGTGGCAGGGTAGAGTATAGCGGGTTGTTGCATGTTCGCATAACCCATTTCTGGGTTATGCAATCATGCAACCAAGCATAGATTGGAGCCCGTTTCCTGTGGCGATGAGAGATATGACTGCGCGATTGAAGGTGAACGGTTAAAAACTTAATGCCCGCGCAATGTATGTGACCATTTGAGCTTGCTGTGTGTTTTCTATGGCAGGAGGTACCAAAATTCAATTTTTTGAGCAGTTGGAGTGGGCAGAATGGATTGTCAATTGCTATGGCTTGACCCCTATCATGTCTATGTTTATTTCTCGGTGGGATTAGGTGATTTTGAAATTTTGATTTTGAAATGATCATTACACTTGCTTTGTAACCCTGGTATAAAGGGATTTTCATGATCATTTTGTGGCATTGGGAGTTAGATTTTAAAACTTTTCTGTTGTGAGTCTTTTGCCAGTCTGAATTGTAATGTCCTGTCTTGATTTTTAGGCAATTTGAAAGAAAGTCATAGGTCTAAGCTGAGTTTGCAAGAAGGGTTCCTTTGGATGGATTGTATGCACTTGAGGATTCTTCACACTTAATGTAGGCACTTGATTCTCATCTCTCCCTTGTGTCAATGTAGATGAATTTTGAACTTTCCAGTTCACTGCATAACAATTTATGTATAGGTCTTCAATCTTGAGTTCTAGTCCAGGATTAGATTAAATGATGCTCCAGATGGGACCTAAATTTATCTCATGTCTATGTAGGGATATTCTGTAAGTAGTAGAGGAGATTGTAAATGTGTTTATGGCTTTGAATCTCGGGTATATTTCTAGTGTGTGTGTGTAGTCTGTCTAAGAAACCTTGCCCAATGGATGAGGCACTGGCCTTGATAAGCATTTCTTTGCTGACATGTCCTGATAGGTTGTTATGATTCAAAAAATATAAATTAAGAACCATTCTTTAAGTTTTTAGCATTTGGTTGTCTGTGGTTCTACCCCATAGCAATGGAGAGTCAATGAGTGTGTGGTTGATACTTAGTACTTTCTTGCTATCCATTTATCTGTTATTCAAGCCTAGTTCTTGGTGTATGAAGTATATTTTATACTAGGTTAGGTGCACCCGCCTTGGTTTTGCAGAGCTAGAAGCAGAAGAGGGCAGTCTTGTCCCTATAGTTGGTCCAGTTACCCTAAGACCTCATAGCAATTTTGGAGCTAACCATTCCTAAGATCCATCTGAGGGTATATTGGCAGCCTGTTAGAGCATAAGCATCATTTTGGACACCAACAGATCCTTTTGTCAATCACTTTATGAGGAAGTATCAAAATAAAAAATTTTGAGGGTTCATTTCTAGAAACCCAAAGCTAGAGAAGACCCTTTCTATTTATAATATTCTTGCACCTCCATAGCCAAATCTACCAAAAATATCATCATCATGTAATTCTATTTAATCATCTGAAGTCCCAAGAATAAGAAAAATATGGAGCAAACCCATCTACTACATAGCATCCTGAGCCATAGTAGTAGACTGTCAATGTGTATCCCCCACATCTTTAACAATTGTACAAGTTGAAACATCAAGTGGAATCACTTCTTCTAAAGGTAAAGTATCTAACACCTCAAACTGATTAAAACTCTCATATTTTTTACCATCCCTATAGGACCTCTTCTATCCTCTTCCCTTAACTCGTGACCTAATAGGTATTAAACAATCCTTAGAATGGTCAATGAGATTCATAGAAGTTATCCCATTCCCGTCTTTATCCATCTTTAGTACTGAGGGGGAAGTAGAACATCCAAAGCCACCAATAAAACCACATGTCCCATTGTTAACCCGAGGATACTGACATTGAGTATGTCCATACTAATGACATATTCCTAAATAGAAAGGAATATATTCATAATCTAATTGTTGCATCCAAGTAGAAGATCCTTAATAGATTTCCATTTAATGTGGCAATGGAATATTCAAACCAATTTTAGTAAAAATATAGGTAAATGAGATTACCTTTTTGTCAAGGCTTTTTTGACCTATCATAGCAAGTTTCCCAAGAAGTGAAACAATCTTCATAAAATATCTTCCCTCAAAAACTCAAAAGGAAGTCATGGCAAGAAAAAATGAATTTGGAACCCTTGACGGTGATTCCTCCACTGAATTTAACCCCACATTCTATGGTGTAATAAACAAGCCCATGTGATTGCCAAAATAAGGGCCTCCTTCAAAAAAAAAGTTTCGATAAAACATGAAGGTAAGGACGACCATTAAAAATAGTTTTACCTAGTGAGAATTATCCCCATATCTCATTCAACCTGCGCTATGTGATGAATCTAGGCCTCTTATATAGATAAAGAAATTCTTATGCCTAGAATTTTATATATCAAAGCATGCTTAGTCTAGTAAGTGACATCTTTCATATTAATTGATTGAGAAGGAATGACAAGAACAAGACAAACATTACTCCTTGGAAGGAATCCATTCACTTTATTTAGTTTAGAGCTTGTTCACACAAAATGTAGTTTATTGGCCTTGCATGCACTCCTAATGAAGACACATCATACAGTCCAACATCTGCAACTACCAGACTATTTGAAAACCTATGATTCTCCATCCAAACAAAAGATGAAATAAGAAAAATACCTCCAAAATAATTCAGCTCATTAAATAACCCCATGAGCAAAGCACCAACCAGCTATCGAGCACCTATACCCCACTCATTTTCCAAACACTTGTTCAACACCAAGCTAAAAAAACCCAATGCCAAAAACTACGAAAACCCCACTACAAAATCTCCCTCACCAATAACTAAAAACACTGCTATGCAAAATGATAGAAACCCCATTAGAAATTCTCCCCTTCTACAAACTAGAAACTCCTCCTTACCAGTTGAACAAAAACATTAAATACGTCGCTGCATTTCAACATAAGTTTGTAAGTTTGGTATTCAATAGCTGTAAATGTTATCATGAAAAATTATATAAGTTTTGGTTCTTCCCAAAAATATTTGAATTTTACATCTAAACATAAAATATAATTCATATAATAAATAATAAAAACTAAATATATAACAAAAAAATATAACAATAGTTAAATGAACAATAAAAATATAATAAACAATTGTATGTTCTTTAGTAATATATTGTAATTGTAGAATAAAATTTAACTAGTATATTTTATAAATTTTATAGGTACATTTTTTATTGAGAATAATATCTTTTACAAACTATCAATACAATATAGTTTGTGTGTAAATAATGTGTCATTATTATACACATTCCTCACAATGCAACATGATTTTTAAAATTGTAGACTTCCAATCTACCTTAAATCTTATATACACATCATATTTTACCTATGAGAATAATGTGTCATTAGGAATTTGAAAAATGTGGATATTGATTCAAAGAAAGCATTAGGAACATCCAAACTACCCTACACGCATCCACCAATTTTATTTGAAAGGTCTTAAATAATTAATCAGCTATTTAAGTAAATAAATTATATAATGCTTATAGTTTCAAACCTTGATTTTAATATTTAGTAATATATTTTATTTGTAATTGTAAAACAAAATATAACTAGTGTATTTTGTAACTTTTATAGGTAAATATTTTTTTGGAATAATATATTGTACAAACCATCAACACAATACATTTTACCTATGTAAATAACTTGTCAATATTAAACACATTTCCCATAATATAACATGATTTTGAGAATTGTAGACTTCCAATCTACCTAAAACTTATATACACATTATATTTTATGTGGGGGAATAATATGGAGAATAACATGGGATTAAACATCTTGATTCTAAGCATTATATCCTACCTACACCAATAACGTGTCATCACTATACTCATTCCAGATAATGTAGCAAACTTTTTAGGATACTTTTGACATTAAGAATCCTGATTTATGCACCTCTACTTTTGCAAAGAAGGTATTCAATACTTCCAATCTCCACTAAACCCATATATGTATACACATTTTCTATAAGATAACATCATTTCCCATAATATAACATTTCCCATATTATAATCTCCACTATAATAAAGAATGCATTGTATACCTTCGATCTACCCTAGAAATAGATATTGCATTTTGATTATTTTGAAGAGAGCCGGAGAAAAGACTGCATATATTTCTAATTACGCTGATTACACTAGAGTGCTAGGGTTGTTTTTTCTGTAGAACTGCATTAAAACATTATTGTTTTGAAAAGGTATTACAGTTGAAAGTTTTTTTTGTTATCTGAAGAGTTGAAGTGAAATATTGTTGTTTTTATAGGTATTAAATTTGTAAACTTTAAAAACCTATTTTTTAAAGTGTTATTTCTATTATATAATTAGATTGAATATTCATGTTTTAGAAGAATTAAAGTTGAATGTTTCTTTTCTGAAGAGTTGAAGGATTGCAGTGATTGCTTTCAAAGATATTAAATCTGAAAAAGTTAAACAATTGTTTTTCCAAATATTGTTTCATGTATATTTAACTCTAGATCTCTGTCAGAACTTTCTGATTTCCATAATCGATCAATTTTATTGTATCTATCAACGATTTTATAATACTGATTTGGTTGAATCTTTTGCCTATATGTCTAAGTTAAAACCCATTTTATTCTTTATCACTTGCCCTTGTATTTTATCTTTGACAAATGAGATGGTAACCATTTTACTGTAATACCTATTCTTCAGATCTGAGTACTTATCTAACGGACCTTATTAAAGTACCCTATGGTAGATGAGATTTAACTTTTCTATTCCTTCATGGCTGAAACTCTTCGCTTGAGGTCTATACTAGGAACTGGAACCGTCATGGTTCAAGATCCTTTAAATTCACACATTAAAAGAATTCTTTAATTGATTTAGGTGTGATTTATTTTAAGCACTCAGGAGATTTAAACAATACTCTTAATATTATGATTGTGTTTACAATTTTTACAGCAGAATCAAGCTTGATGGATCTCAGAAACCTGTTCTCCGGTTCTATGGCCTACAGTTCATCCTACCGTGGAGTTACAAAGTATGTTCATGCATACATATTTATTTTCATGTACATTTATATATTCGAAAGAGGTCTAGTTTTAGATAAGACTATGTGGAACTCAATGTAGGCATAAAGTGACAGGGAGATATGAGGTCAATCTCTGGGATAGACCCAATGATAATGGAAGCCGCAAGGGAAAACAAGGTTAGTTTTATAATGTAACTTAATTGTCAACTCAACATCTTTTTATAGGTCAAAATCGAGTCTTAAGAGTGCCTAACAAAAACCTGTAAGTTAATCAATTTTTTTAATATATTCAATACGTAAAAAGGAAATCCCAGATTTCTTTCATAGTCTTGTTTTAAGGTTGTTTAAGAATTTCATAAGGAGGTGTTATGTACAGAAATATTGTCTCCGTATATCATCTTTTATGTACTTTGTTTGAAGTTACGATCAAGTTCTTTTTAAGGCAGCTATTAAACTTCTCGCTTCGATACTAATTAGAGTAATTTAACTGTCTTGTTGCGATCCATGATTTCTGGAAAATGATTTGATTCTCCAGTATATCTCGGTAAGCAGCTACTTTTATCAGTTTGTTAAACAGGTGACAAGTAATTAGAATTCATAGGAGTTTTGAAACTTTCGATTTATAGTTGAACTGTTTACTGTAGGGGGCTTCAAGGAGGAAGAGACTGCTGCCAGAGCTTATGATCTGATTGCTCTCAAATACTGGGGCTTAGAAGCTGTTACAAACTTTCCGGTATACTTTTATATACACTTTCATGATTATTTTAAAAATGTGATACTAATATAGACATAATTATATATTTTATCATCTATTTTAACAAAATTGTTTTCTGATTTTTTCTTTTTAATTTCGGTATATGAAATGCAGATCATAACATATGAGAAAGAGTTGAAAGAAATGCATAACATGTCTAGACAAGAATATATTCATTTTATAAGAAGGTATTTGGGTTTCCTACCCTCTATGTATCCATTGACGTTAGATACATATGTATGGGGATTTGTATTCTAATTATCATTCAAAATAATTCAATTTTGAGATAAAATTTATAATTAGATATTGCTTATGTACTCATGCCACAGTTTAATTCTTAAATTAGATTTTATTGGATTTATAATTGCATTCTCCTGCTGCCCCTAATACGTGTTAATTTTGCAGGAGTAGTGCTACCTTTTCGAGGGGTGCATCAGTTTATCGAGGAGTAACAAGGTGAGAATTAGTTCATTATTCTCTGCACGACGAGACTAAAGTTTTCTATAGCTTTTTATTGGCATTAGTTTCCTCCTTGAAATCTGTGCGCCCTGCAAAAATCTTTCAGAATTAATCTGACGTCAAAAATGTAATTTGTTTTTCTTGTATTGGCTGGTGCTATTTATTCCGTAGTCTTTTCCTTTTTCCCTGAAAATATTAGGAAAAATATTTATGCATTGTTTATTTTTTAACTTTTAAACTGTTTACCTAGCATCACGCAGAGGTTTCTTGGCATCATGCATGGGTTATTGACGGGCCTTTTGCATATCAATTTAATGCTCCAATCCCAGAGTCATACGCCTCTACGTGTTCTTCTACATGTTAATTTTTTACCCATCTTTTTTATCAGCATTTCCATGGCCACTCAGATCAAAGACCGTTTGAGGTGCTACCTTTAATCTCATCTCCTCTCCTGAGAACTAGAGTTTTGAATATACATTCAAATAACTTAAAAAGATATGACAGTTAGGTTTGAAATGAATTGCAAGGATTGAAGCTAATCCTTTAAGCCTATGTTGTATAAGATTAATTTCATTTTGAGCTCTCTTCCTGTCTGCTTTTGTAATCTGCATATATGATTAATACTATCATTGTTGTTGCATTAATCTAATATAAGTTATATTCTGTTTCTATGCTCTGAATTCATTTTGTTGCACAAGGTGCACAAGGTCTCAATAGGCACTTGTTGGAAGAACATAATAGCTGACATAGAGCACGTTGTTGCCATTGAATGGGATTTTGAAATGACCATCCACCAGCCTTGGCATCACATCAACACTTGGTCCTCTGCTCTTCATAGTTATCCTTTGTAGTGCTTTGATTTTAAACTAAATTAAAGCTCATAAAAATGCACCAGGCTTTGTAATATAGAGATTTCTTATTGTCACTCTTTTCCATTAAATATATTTCATGGGTGCCAGCAACTTACAATTCCTTTGGACTCCTCAAAAGTCAAAACTATTCCAGCCCAAACACGTATGCAATGAAATTGTCTATATCAATACAAATTCCTTCCCAGTCCTACATCTAGCATGTACAATGGTGGTTTTCACTGTTCAATTTATTATGGTCACTGATTTTCCACAGGTAGCTTTTAGCTGAGATACCAATGCTTTAACTTTCGTCTTAGAATGCTGACTGCACACACATCCTCCCGCAGCCCCACCTTAGGCAGGGACTCTAGCTGCGCGCAGCCCTTGTTTAGATTAACTCGCAGTTTGGGTTAAAAGTTGGGCTGAAAAATCACATCTTAAATTTTGTTTTTACATGCTTTTCCATCCGAAATAAACTTGGCGTCTTCATTAAGGCCTAGGACTATTAGTGCACTCTAAAAGAAATCATTAAAGAAATCAAAACTTCAGATATATAGTTCAGACCAATAATCTAAGGATGAAATAGATTTATATTACACTCATATCAATTGATGAATAGAAATACAGTATTGCGACAATGATGCTAACGATATAACCTGGTGGGTACAGAAATGAAAGCAAGTGGCAGGCTAGGATTGCGAACGTTGCAGGGAAAGTAATTTTGCACCTGGGAACATTCGGTGAGTACACACAATTTATAGTATAATGTTTATAATAAATGCAGTGCATTAAGCTATATTTAATTAGACATGCATCGTATCATCAAACTGGATTAAATGGTTAGTGATTTTCGTGTAACTCACAGAGACTGAGGAAGAGGCGGCAAAAGCTTATGACATTGCGGCCATCAAATACAGAGGAATAAGAGCTATTACAAACTTTGAAAAAGACAGATATGATGTCAAAGCCATCATGAGCGAAGAACAACCAGTAAGAGGGAAAGAAGAGCGAACTAGTACAGTTCAGGATACAGAAAGCAGTAATGATAAGATTCTGAAAGATGCGGCAAATGCTAGAGCTGAGAGTAATGTGAAGAAATCTATCGTCATTACTGGCAGCACAGAGAGCTCACTGATAGCCACAATCAACCATTCAAATATTTTTTTGGGACCATCTAATGCTTCTCTTGAACAGCCTATTCAAGCTTCTCCTGCAATGGCATGTAATCGGAAACTGAACCCTGCAGCACAGTCATTGATGCCCGCAAATAAAAGCAATGGTTTCCTATACAATCTGATCGGCCTGAAACCTGGGGCCATTTGTGAGCATGGAATCTCAAAAAGTATGGCACCTCTTCCATCTCACAGTTTTGGAACAGGTCACTTCATTTATACCCAAGAAGAATTAGCAGCTCAATACATTGATACCCAAGAAGAATTAGTTTCTTCAAAGGCGCCAGCCTATGAAAACAGAATGTGTGTGGGTGCCTTCACAAGCACCTTAGTCTGCTCTCCTGGGCAGCCCTCAGGTACTGTGAGAACTGATTACGATAATGTAATAATGGCTGAGACCAACTGGATAACATCCTGTCTTCAGTATCCAGAAAGTGGACCTAGTGGAACACCTAGTGGAACGCGAGCATGTCAAACTTCTCAAAATGAGCCAACTGCAGAGACAGCACGTCAAGCTCCTGTTATGTTCAATATCTGGAGTGATCTAAGGATGTGAAGGTCTTAGTCATTTGAAATAGATTTTTATCTCTTTCTCACCATGCTGCTTGTTTTACAGAATAATTTGTCCCTTTCGGACTATGGATAGGCCCAAGACAGTATAGTAAGAAGTTAGTTTAATATCTTTTTTCGTTTTTAAGACTAAGGCTTCGTCCTTTAGTAATAAATCCTGACTTAAACAAGCTTTCCAGAACTTCAATTTATGGTATAAGTTGAACATTCAAGTAACACAAAGAGTTTTAACTATCAAGATAATGTTGTGACTTCTCTTTTACTCCGTGCCTTGCTCTTATAAACCAAGGAACATGTTTGGGAAACTAAGCAATCAGGGAACATGTTTGTAAGAGATAATAATCAGCGCTGACATTATACTGATATCAAGTTGTGGATCTTTCACACACTGCTGCTCAACTAGCGTAGACAGAAGAACAAACTGGCCTATCCTGAAAGAACAACAAACAAGAAGACTGTATTATAGTGTTTACAACGGTCATGAAAAATGATTTAAGAAAAATTGCTAATTATGCATTTACTACTTCCCAAAAATCTACGGTGAAAACAGCTTATAAATAAATTGATTTATGAAGGTCTCCTCCAAACTAAAGGCTGCATAAAGAAAAGAAAATAAAAATAGATTATACAAACTGCAATTGCTGATAAATGCTGTAATTACGCTTACTGTCTTTGGTTTACTGTAATTACACCTACTGATGTTAGAACTCTATGTTCTTTGTGATAGTACTGTTGCTGTTATTAATAAGTTGAATTTTTTTTTTAACAAATGTAAATTTTTCTAGATACTTCTAATGCATATGACTTGCCCCAACTTACAATTGGGGCAAAATACATTTCGTCTCAGCTAACGAAAGAGGGTGTGTCTTAAAGAGTTGATACTATGCTTTAACTGTTGATAAGTATAAATTTCTACCTACTGATGGAGAATGTTAACAATGCATTTAATTTAGAAGTTTCTCGTCTCCCTTCCAACACTTCTGCCACCAATTTCCACCAACTTCTACTGACATGTAATTAGCATGTGCTTTTGTAACTGAAATAATCTCCAGAAAATTCTTGAGCCTCCATAAAAAGAAACATGTGTTTACGTTTTATGCAGGCAATACACATTTGAGTTTATTGTCCAGCAGCACAACTGAGTGTTCCATCTTTTTTATTATCTTCTTCCTTGTTTTTGTCCACCAATATTGTGGTATCAGAGCATAGGAAGTTGCAGATTGGTGTCATTCAGGATTAAAATTGAGAAGCTAGTATGTGAAGTAGCAGATTGAAATTGTTGAAGTTGTGGAGACCAAGGCTGTTTCCAAATCAGAGAAGCTGAAGGATTTTTAGTGCTGTGCAGAGTCATGGCTTGAGGAGAAGAGCATCGCTTGCAGCAGACCATAAAGGAACGTAGGAATAGGAGGTTTATTCTGCTATTTTATTAATTGTTGTCTATTAAGAACAAGATAACTGTTGCTTTAATTTTAATGTCTGCTGAAAATGATATTTCTTGCAATCAAAGTCATTGCATAAAGATAAATTTGAAGAAATTATCCAGGGCATGTGGGATTTGGAGCATTTTTCAACAGAGGTAATGATGTTAATATGAGCATGAGCTTGAAGAATTTACGAAGGGTTTAGTTGTTGTTTGCATAAAGAAAGGATATCAGTGCTGCTCTAAATTTTGAAGTTATTTTTTTTATTTAATTGTTTTTTTTGGGTAAAAGTATGGCATTGAATCAATTTAAATGATTCCAATATTTTCTGGCAAGAATTATGATCATTGGGCATTTAGGATGAAAATAATATTTTGTTCTTAAGAATAATTGGAGATTGTAGTGAATGGGTTTGTAGAGCCACAGGAAAAGTCATCATTAACAACAAATCAAAAGAATTAACTCAAAGAAAATAGGAAAAAGGATATAAGGGCTTTTCAAATTATTTAACAAGGTTTGGATGACATAATTCTTGTTAGAATTAATGAAGCTACATTAGCCAAGCAAGCTTGAGAGATCCTAGAGACAACATATCAAGTATAAGCAAGGTAAAAGTAGCTAAATTGCACGCATTAAGAAGAGATTTTGAAAAGTTCCAAATGAAAGATTTTAAGTAAGTAGAACAATTTTCAATTCAAGTTATGAATGTGGTTAACCAAATAAGATTGGACGGTGTTATCAAAAGACTGTAGAAAAGATCTTAAGAAGCTTGCTGATTAAATTTTATAATATTGTTGTGGCAATTGAGGAATCTAAGGATTTGTCAAAATTATCTATAAATGAGTTGTTTGGGTCATTGCAAAATTATGAATAGAGGTTAAATAAGCGTGATAATACTTCATTGGAGAATGCATTCAAAACACAAGTGACATTTTTTAGGATTTATGCAAAATCATCTTGTTTATATTTCCAATGCTTTACCAAACTATCTCCTCAAAATCTATAAAATATTTTATGCTTGGTGTCCAAATTCAATGTATCTAATATAATCTTGTGATGTTGGTCTGTGTTACTCCATAACACATTTTACTATTACTCAGTAACATGTATACTCTCATCTCAGTAACTATCTTACCAATTGACTTATTTTCTTTACCAACTAAGTCCTATGACTCCTTCATTTACTAACTTGACCAACTTTGACAATCAATATGACTTTAAGAAAACTAATGACCACAAAATAACTCCTTAGGAGTTTCAGTTTTTCCTTTAATAGGATTTTCCTCGAGAATAAAATTCTATGTATTATGATGTTGTTGTCTATCTTGTTCCTCTTGTTTAACTATTACATTCTTAGTTAATGTTCAGGTTTAGAAGTTTAAAGTTTACAATTATTATCACAACTGATTCACCCTCCTACCCCCTTTCGGCTCTTAGTTGTGTGGTGTGGCTTACTATTGTTAACTTAAGCTTGATGAAACAATTGAATAAAGTTTCTATTACTAACCTTGGAGAGACTTCTAAAGTTGGTAAAAGTATAATATTTTCTCAGTATTGTAATAACTATAAAACCTCACTGAATAAGCCAAGTGATTACAAGGTTTTTTCCTAAAGAAAACGCAAGTTTAGTAAATGGAAAGTTTTATAAATTTCTAACTAAACTTCAATCTTTTAAATGTGGTCAGTTTAGACATATTGCAAGATTTTGTCAAGATTCTTCATAAAGTCAAATTGATTCTGTCTCAAAAACAAAACTTGTTTGGAGACCTAAAAAGTAGTTGTTTATTCTAAAATAGAAGGTGTTTGGATGCTAGAAGGTGGATGTTCTCATCATTTAACTGGTGAAAAAATAAGTTTGTAAAACTTGATTTCTTTGATATTGGTTCAATAAGGTTTGGCGATAATAAATTTTTTCAAATAAAAGGATCAATTTCAATTCATCTTGATGCTTATACTCTTGCAAACAATGTTTACTATGTTGAAGGAATAGTACACAATTTGTTACATGTCAGTCAAATGACTCCATAAAACTTCATAGTTATTTTTACAAATTCATATCTTTGCATTAGAATAGATGAAGAAATAAAGCACAAGTTAATTTGAGGTAGAGACTTACAAAGAAATGCATATACATTATGATAAGGAAGTTTCATGGGTAATGGAAAAACTAGCTAAATATATTTAAAATTTGACTTTTCTTATGGAACATGAGTAATCATTTCATGTTGGAAAGTTTACATTTAAATATTTATCTATTTAATTCAGGTCAAAAGCTCAAATACTATACTATTATCTAATGCAAGTATACTTAATTCAAATAATCTATATCCTTCATCCTTTGAGTAGCAATAAGCAGTTTTTGGTAGGATATTTTTGAATAAAGAAAGATTGTGATTTATGATTATACTTAGTATTGTAAAACATTAAATTATTGATTAATAACATTATAATAGAAATCTTTAAATTATTTTCTATTAGTATATTATAATTGTTAGATTCAGGTTTGGAAATGTAAGTACTGAGAGGGGAGGGGTGAATCAGTACTTCAAAACAATTTCAAAATTATTTGAGCTTTCTCCACATCTATATATTGATTACTTATCATTTACATGAATCACAAGAAAATAAATGAAACATATGATAATCATCACATAATACAATTATTTTGGTATTGCATAAATCCTTTCAAGAGGAAGAAAACTATCCAGTGGGCATGACAACCACAACACATCACTATTGCATAATAAAGTTGCTCGGTTAGAGCTACAATGCTTAGCTATTTTTGATAGTTTATCGTGTTAAAGGTATTAACCCAGTTAAGAGTTCTAAAACTGCTAAGTCTACTCTATTAAGAAATTTCACAACTCTAATCTAAGAATTATACCCGATTTTAGGATTTATACATAAGATCTGTTAAGATCTACTCAGCTAAGAGACTTATACAATTCTGATTAAATTTTAATCAGCTTGATACAAAATGTCTGACAAATATGCATCAACAAATGCTATTCAGACTCCATATGCTCATTAATTCATTACATGATACTGTATATCCATTACACTAACAATCCAATACTCGGTAGCTCAATTTTAAATCTGTTCCTCAATATTCTGATATTAGTAGCTTCATTGTTCATTCACCTTCTTCTCTAATCTACAATCTCATATTTATTTTGACATACATATGTCACCCTTATAATCTTCAAACTTTGATATTTTTATATACAAAATTTAAGCGGTGCTAGATGTTCTAGAATCTTCATAACAAACAATACTAACATTGGGTACATTTCCAATGCATATTTCATCATTAATTATCATTGGATAAACTCACCTTCTAATCACATGTAATCATTAGAGTTCAATCTCTAATGTTCTACTATTTGATCTCCTCGAGATTGGTAAACTATTTTTTAATCAGTGTCTGGGTTCAATGTACATAGAATTCATTTGGTGTCGGTCTTCTATGCTTGGTAATACATTTTCTTTAACTCGGTAACTAATTTCTCTTCTCGATTGAGTGCTTGGTAAAACATAGTTCTTGGTGCTCGATTCTACCTCAGTCAGAGCCTATACTTTCTTTATCTTTACCAAAATTTCTTATTTACTTATTCATTTTTACCCAATGCTTTCTCTAGCTTACCGACTCACCTTTTCTTTCTTACAAAATGACTTTGACAAACATAGTGACTTCTTTATAACTAACGAGAAAAAAATTAACTCTTAGGAGGATCAATCTCCCCCTTTAACATTAGTTTGGTATGTTTGTTAAAAACCTTTAAAATATTCAACATCATATATCAAATTTTGTCCTGGTCTATTTGTCTTCCTTGATAAAACTTATCACTCCTCATGAAGTAATAATCCTGGTACATCTCCATACCATATACATAATATTTTATATATTCTCCCTTGTATATCTATTAGTCTTATTCCAAAATCTTATATGTATTCTCCTTTTTCTACTATGTATATAGTCTCCCTTTTTTAACAGAAATGCCAAAATATTTACTTACTTTGTGTCCAATTTGGGGATCTTATCAAAACCACCTTTATATTTCTCCTAGATACATCCTTCAATGATACCTTGCAGGTGTCATGTAGTGTTTGTAACACTATTATCGACTTACTTATATCAGCAGTTAGACTAACCATGTTGTCCATGGTACTGACATCTAGTGTGCTCACTAAGTCTTTTGCTTTTTGAATTTGCCTCTGCAATAGTTTAATGGTTGGTAAAAAAATTCTTTCAAGTTCTAAAAGATCCATCTTGATCTAGTTCTCCTCCTTTCTCAATTCAAATTGTACTCCCATCAAGTGCTTTAGCTTTTCATAATATTCAGTTATTATTTTGGGTTCGGTGTAAATCTTGGATAGTAGCTTGGTGAGCTCTATTTCCACATTTTCATCCTTTTCCTTTATTTCCTTTGTAAAATTTAATAATAAATTTTTTTTTTGGAACATAGAAAGAATGGATTATAGCTCTTGTTCTAATGCATTGATTAACTTTGAGAGAGTTACCTTGTCCAATGTTACGGATTGAAGAACTTCTTCAATCAAGTTGGTTTCCATATCTTTCTTATAAACCTTCATCATATATTCAATTGTGTTAGTTCAAAGCTAATTGATTTGACTGAAAAATTCTTTTAACTAACTATATAGGTGTACCTTTTCATTTATGGTAGAATTAGGAACAATCTCATTTAAAATCCTCTTAATCTGATCCAACACATCAGTTTTTTTCTTTTTGGCTATAAGCTTTTCTTGTGCATCATTCATCTTCAATAAGTTACTGAACTTAGAGAGTTCCTTAGGGCCCATGATTGTATAGTCAACCTTTGGTATAACTATAACTTCATTGATAACTACATCTTTTTTAACTTTTGTCTTCTTAGACTTGCCTTTTGAGCTTGATGACTTCTTTGCATCTGATTGAGTTGAAGTTACTTTTATTTTTTCTTCCTCGTCCTTCTTCTTCTCCTCTTGTTTCTTCTCCTCTTTCTTCTTTTCTTGTGTTTCCTCTTTCTTTTCTTCTATCTTTCTGTCTCTTTTACTTTTTTTCTTTCTTTCTCTTGTTCATGTTGATATAGTCTCGGTGGGGGTCACCGACTCTATATTTTTCTCTTGAGTAGCTTCAGTCTTTGTTTTCTTCTCTTCAGTTTCTTTTGGTTCATTTTCCTTTGTTAGATCGGTAGGACCATCAACACCAGTAGGATCTTCACTTGTAATTTCTCAGATAACTGCTCCTATCTTAGGAAAATTCATTACTAATAAAATTACTAGCTCTTTGGTTAGTAATCTTTCTCTAGCTGAATCATTTATTACTAGGTCATCGGTATCAATTTTTACTTCCCATTATTGACCGACCATTATACTTAAGGATCTTCCCTTTACTATGAACCTTGCCAAGTATTCATTCAATGTATCTTTTATTCCTCTCTTTGTGAGGTCTGGTACTATAATTTATAGTGGTCTCTCTCTCATATCATTTTCAACAGCAAGTGCATATTTCCATCTATCATCTATTCTTTTATATAGTTCCCTATCAAGATGTTAAACTACCTCAACTAGTAGAATTATGAGCTTATGTAGTGTGGTAGTGACTATCTCTTCTATTCTATCATTTTCCTCATCAATCCTTGTGTGAAACTTTAATTGCTTCATAACTAAGTAGGCTCCATATTTCTCAAGTGGTTTGAGTAGTCACCGAGACTCCTATTCTTCTTGCTCAGTGCTAATTTTAATTGTGACAAGTCATCTAACTCAGCGTCACTCTCCTTTTCTAGTCTAAATTTTCTCTTAGGCCTTCTTGTATCCTTACCTTCTCTAACATATGTTTTTTTCTTTATTGGCTCAACTTCTATTTTCTTCTTTCCTCTCGGTGTAGAGGTAAATTGAGTAGATAGTCTGACATCGGAGGACTAGGAGTTTCCTTCTTGATTTTTATTTTCTTCTCCTTTAATACTAAAGGCTCAGCAACATCTTCCTTAGCTTAATCAACATCAACAATACCTAATTTCTCAATCAATTCATTAATCATTTTAACAATTTTCCTTATTTTCTTTGGTATCAGTATACTTGTTCTTATTTTCTACTTCACCTCTTCATAGGTTACATACCAATTGGTATTTCTATCCATAGGCTTCTCTAAATTTCCTTTTATCTATATAGTAGCTACATCAATATTCATCTCATATCCTGATGCAAGGGTATTCTGGGGTACTCGATGAATCTTCATGGAGGTGTGTTATTTTGGTTCTATGGAACTTGGTTGCAGCTTTAACAGATGGTCTCAGTTATTGAAACAAGCTCGGTCGCTGGAGGAACTCATAAATCTCTGGTGCTTGGTGAAATTGGTACTCGATGATGCTTGTGATGCTCGATTGACATAGTTCTCGGTGATGCTTGGTATGCTCAGTTATTTCACTGGTGCTCAATTGTTTCTCTGGCACTTGGTAGTTGGTCTTACCGACTGGAGTTCTTGGTGATTTGGTTGGCCGACTTGGTGCATCTATTGTTGGTATCTTTTGTTGCATTCTCCTATGTGGATTTGGAGGCCGACATGGAGAATTAAATAATTGTAAGGCTATTTGAGAGCCGACTTGTATTGCATTTAATATTTGTTTATAGGAGTTAATTGTGTCATCCAGCTAACTTGTGGCTAAAGATTAGTATTTAAGGAGTGTTTGGGTAGTTGTTTAGATAAGCAGATCTGGGAAATTAGATAAGTGAACTTGTGGAAAAGATCTTGGATCCTACGAGATCTAGCAAATCAGATTGATTTTTGATACTTGTCTTAGTAGAACTAGTGGTTTGCATGCTTGGAGACAAGGAGATTACTTGGTGGCTTGCAAGCACAAGTTTAGATCTACCTTAGGTTTTCCATTAGTTGCTGATCTATTTCAAAATGGGACTAGCTAGAGTTGTATTGGATCTTTTTGATCTTGCAGAACTATTTCTTTTTCTAATTGGCCCTGACCCAGAAGGCTTTACAATCGGGCATGTTAATGAAAAATGTGTTGAAACAATTGTTGTGTTGTGTAATTCTGTTGTATTGATAATTGGCTGCAAGGTTGGATTGTCCTACATTGGATCCACCATCCTTTGAGCTGCGTAAGGTGGTATTAAAGATGAGTTGATCTTGTTGAGTGAAGGTTGAACTAGCAATGCTGATCTTGCAAAGTTGATCTTGTTGGCAAAGAGATCGTATGATCTGAGTTGTAGGTCTGTGGAACTCAACTTGTGCAATCTTTACCTAGTTGTTCATGCGAGGTGGCAGGCTGATCTGACTTGCATACAACTTGGAGGTTGTCACAAGGTGGTCAGTGTAGGGTTTTGTTGCTTTGAGTTTCTTATCTTTAAGGATGCCTTTGAGAAGATTGGACCCTAGATCAATTATAGATCTTTGTGATGCTCTAGAATGAAAGATTTCTAAGAAAGTCTGATTGGATGTTAGATCTCAGATAGAGTTGATGAAGAATGACATGGTCATTGAGATAATGAGAGTTGTTGCTTGTGTACCTCAAAATGTTTTTACTAAAGATGGTTATGAGGAAGCTATTGAGGAATTTGAAGCTACTAGATCTAGTGGTGATGACGGGAGTGATGAATCTGGTGAAGATAGAACTACTTGATTGCATAGATCTAGAGCTCGGTTAAGTAACAGTTACCTAATGGAAGTTTATACTTTCTCTGGTACCTCAAAATATGAGAACTTCATTGATTAGATTGGTGAATTAGAAGATTTCTTTGAGTTGAAAGAAATTGAAGATTCTCTTTGAGTGAGATTGGCATAGATTAAGTTGAAAGGACATGCTTCTCTTTGTTGGAAAGAATTACAAAGAGGTAGAGAAGATGAAGGTGAAATGAAGATCAATCGGTGGAGGTTGATGGTAACTAAGTTTAAAGCTAAGTTCATACCTACTGACTATGAGCTTGACTTGTTTAAGAAGTTGCAGAATCTAAAGTAGAAGGATTTCATTATTGAAGATTATATCGAGGAGTTCTAAAAACTTACTATTCGGTTTGTACATAGACAACTTGGTAAGGAAAAGGCAACTTGGTATTTGAATTGTTTGAAATTCAGTATTTAGGATGAGCTTGGTATGCTAAAGATGGACTCTGTTGAAGATGCTTATCAGTATGCTCTGAATGCAGAAGATAAGTTGAAAAGGAAACAACATGGTAATCCCTGGGGGAAGGAAAGTATTGATCACTCGATGAAGGATAAACTGACTGCAGAAGATGAAGAGAAATATGTAGGATCGTAGAAGAAGACATGTAGAGTTATCTTTAAGGGTACTTGTTATAACTATGGTGAAGAAGGACACCGTTCTTTTGAGTGTACACTTAAGAAGCTTGGTGACCGACAAAATACTATAGTAAATGAAAACATTCAGAATGAACCTGAATCTAAGAACTTTCTGGTTCAGAGAACATTGCTTGGTACAAAGGAGGAATCTTGTCAAAGGAGTAACTTATTTAGAACCCGGTACAAGTCTAGAGGTAAACTTTGTGATGTGATTGTTGATAGTGGTAGTATTGACAACCTTGTTGTTGAGGACATGGTTTATAAACCTTGTTTGGATAGAATGAGACATCTACATCCTTATAGGATTGGCTGGCTACAAGATGATCATGCTTTGGAAGTAAGAGAACAATGCTTCGTTGATGTTCAGATTGGCCAATATAAGGATCTTGTGTTATGTGGTATTGTGGAGATGAACAGTTGTCATATATTTCTTGGTAGACCTTGTCAATACGATTGCAGAGTTATGTATGATTGTGTGAAGAATGTGTTTACTATTGAGAAGGATGACAAGAAGTTTTCCCTAATGCCTTTGCTAGATACAACACTTTGGTAGCCGAGTTGAGTTGGTAGATCTTGAAGGTAAGGATGATCAGTATGGAGAACAGACCTACGTGTTATCAATGAAAGACTTGAAAAGACAAAGGAAGCAAAAGTGGAAGAGTATGCAAGCTCAAAAGTTGGAGGACTTGTATGTGAAGAACCAGTTCTAGGTTTAAGTGTCAAATCCTGGAAGGTGTTCTATCTTCATATGAACATCTTTTCAAACCTGGAGTGTCTGATGCAAGGGCATTCTGGGGTACTCAGTGAATCTGCATGGAGGTGTGTTATTTTGGTTATGTGGAACTTAGTTGCAGCTTTAACTGGTGGTCTCGGTTATTGAAGGAAGCTCGGTCATTGAAGGAAGTCATAAATCTCTGGCGCTTGGTGAAACAGGTACTTGGTGATGCTTGTGATGCTTGGCATTCTCAGTTATTTAACTGGTGCTCAGTTGTTTCTCTGGTGCTTGGTAGTGGGTCTTACTGACTAGATTTCTTGGTGATTTGGTTGGCCGACTTGGTGCATTTATTATTGGTATTTTTTGTTGCATTCTCCTATGTGGATCTGGAGGCCGACATGGAGAATTAAATAATTGTAAGGCTATTTGAGAGCTGACTTGTTTTTCATTTAATATTTGTTTATAGGATTTAATTATGTCATCCAGCTGGCTTGTGGGTGAAGATTAGTATTTAAGGAGTGTTTGGGTAGTTGTTTAGATGAGAAGATCTAGGAAATTAGATAAGTGAAGTTGTGGAAAATATCTTGTATCCTACAAGATCTACTAGATCAGATTGATTTCTTATAGTTTTCTTAGTAGAGATAATGGTTGGCATGCTCAAAGATAAGGAGATTGCTTGGTGGCTTGCGAGCACAAGTTCAGATCTGCCTTATGGTTTTCATCAATTCCTAATATGTTTCAGAATTGGACTAGTTGGAGTTATATTGGATCTTGTTGATCTTGCAGAACTGTTTCTGATTGTAATTGGCCCTAACCTAGAAGGCCTTAAAGCTGGGTATATTAATGAAAATTATGTTGAAATAATTATTGTCTTGTGTAATTCCATTATGTTGATAATTGGCTGTAAGGTTGGACTGTGCTTCATAGGATCCACCATCCTTTGAGCTACGTCAGGTGGTATCAGAGATAGGTTGACCTTGTTGAGAGAAGGTTGACCTAGCAAGGCTGATCTTGCAAAGTTGATCTTGTTGGTGAAGAGATTGTATGATCTGATTTGTAGATCCATGGCACTAAACTTGTGGAATCTTTGCCTAGTTTCTCATGCGAGGAGGCAGGCTGGTCTGACTTGCATACAACTTGGAGATTGTCACAAGGTGGTCAGTGTAGGTTTTTGTTTCTTTGAGTTTCTTATCTTTAAGGATGCCTCTGAGAAGATTGGACCATAGAGAAATTGCAAATATTTATGATGCTATGGAATCAAAGCTTTTTGAGAAAGTTAGATTGTTTGTCAGATCTGAGATATAGTTGATGAACAATGACATGGTCGCTGAGATCATGAGAGCTATTGTTGGTGTACCTCAGAATGTTGGTAGTCAAGATGGTTATGAGGAAGCTGCTGAGGAATTTGAAGTAGCTAGATCTAGTGGTGATGACTAGAGGGATGAATCTGGTAAAGACAAAACTGCTCGGTTGCATAGATCTAGAGGTCGGTTAAGTAATAGTTACTGAATGGAAGTTTCTACTTTCTCTGGTACCTTGAAACATGAGAACATGATTGATTAGGTTCGTGAATTAGAAGATTTCTTTGAGCTGAAAGAAATTGAAGATCCTCTTCGAGTGAGATTGGCATAGACTAAGTTGAAAGGAAATGCTTCTCTTTGGTGGAAAGAATTATAAAGAGATAGAGAAGATGAAGGTGAAATGAAGATCAATCGGTGGAGGTTGATGGTAACTAAGTTGAAATCTAAGTTCATACATGCTAACTATGAGCTTGACTTGTTTAAAAAGCTACAAAATATGAAGTAGAAGGATTTGACTATTGAAGATTATACCGAGGAGTTCTAAAAACTTACTATTTCATCTAGACATAGAGAACTTGGTAACAAAAAGGTCACTTGTTATGTGAATGGTTTGAGATTCAATATTCAGGATGATCTTGGTATGTTGAAGATTGACTCTATTGAAGATGCTTATTAGTATGCTCTGAAGACAGAAGATAAGTTGAAAAGGAAACAACATGGTAATCCTTGAGGGATAGAAAGGATTGATCACTCGGTGAATGATAAACCGACTGCAGAAGATGAACAGAAACATGTAGAACCGAAGAAAAAGACAAGTAGAGTTATCTTTAAGGGTACTTGTTATAACTATGGTGAAGAAGGATGGCATTCTTTTGAGTGTACATAGAAGAATCTTGGTGACTGACAAACTACAGTGGTAAATGAAAACATTCAGAATGAACCTGAATCTGAGAATTTGTTGGTTTGGCGAACATTGCTCAGTACAAAGGAGAAATCTTGTCAGAGGAGTAACTTTTTAAGAACTCGGTGCAAGTCTAGAGGTAAACTTTGTGATGTGATTTTTATAGTGGTAGTACTAACAACCTTGTTGTTGAGGACATGGTTCAAAAACTTGGTTTGGATAGAATGCGACATCCACATCCTTATAGGATTGGCTAGGTGCAAGATGATCATGCTCTAGAAGTAAGAGAACAATGCTTCTTTGATGTTCAGATTGGCTAGTAGAAGGATCTTGTCTTATGTGATATTGTGGAGATGAATAGTTGTCATATATTTCTCAGTAGACCTTAACAATACGATTGCAGAGATATGTATGATTTTTTCAAGAATGTGTTTACTGTTGAGAAGGATGAGAGGAAGTTTTATCTGATGCCTTTGCTAGATAAAACACTCGGTAGGAGAAGTCTGAGTATTGGTAGCTGAGTTCAGTTGGAAGATACTAAAGGTATGGATGATTAGTATGGAGAATAGACCTGTGTGTTATCAAGGTAAGATTTGAAAAGAAAGAGGAAGCAGAAGTGGAAGAGTATGCAAACCGAAAAGTTGGAGGACTTGTATGTGAAGAACCAGTTCGGGGTTTATACATTGAATCTCGGAAGATGTTCTTCTAGCATATGAACATCTTTTCAAACATGGGGTGTTTGATACAGGAGCATTCTGGGGTACTTGATGAATCTGCATGGAGGTGTGTTGTTTTGGTTCTATGGAACTCAGTTGTAGCTTTAATCGGTGGTCAGTTATTGAAGGAATCTCAGTCGCAGAAGGAATTCAAAAATCTCTAGCACTCGATGAAACTAGTACTCAGCGATCCTTGTGATGATCAGTCGACATAGTGCTCAGCAATGCTTGGCATGCTTAGTTATTTCACTGGCGCTCAATTGTTTCTGTGGTGCTTGGTAGTTTGTCTTACTGACTGGAGTTCTTGGTGATTTGGTTGGCCAACTTGGTGCATGTATTATTAGTATCTTTTGTTGCATTCTCCTATGTTGATCTGGAGGCCGACATGGAGAATTAAATAATTGTAAGGCTATTTGAGAGCCAACTTGTATTGCATTTCATATTTGTTTATAAGAGCTAATTGTATCATCCAACTGACTTGTGGTTGAAGATTAGTATTTAAGGAGTGTTTGGGTAGTTGTTTAGATGAGTAGATTTGGGAAATCATATAAGCAAAGTTGCGAAAAAGATCTTGGATCCTATGAGATCTAGCAGATCAGATTGATTTCTTATAGTTGTCTCAACAGAGCTAGTGGTTTGCATTCGTAGAGACAAGCAGATTACTTGGTGGCTTGCGAGCACAAGTTTAGATCTACCTTAGGGTTTCCATCAGTTGCTGATCTATTTCAGAACTGGACTAGCTAGATTTATATTGGATCTTATTGATCTTGCAGAACTATTTATGATTGTAATTGGCCCTAACTCAGAAGGCCTTACAGTTGTGCATGTTAATGAAAATTGTGTTGAAATAATTGTTGTGTTGTGTAATTTTGCTCTGTTGATAATTGGCTGCTAGGTTGGATTGTCCTTCATTAGATCCACCATCCTTTGAGTTGTGTTAGGTGATATCAGACCTAAGTTGATTTTGTTGAGAGAATGTTGACCTAGAAAGGTTGATCTTGTGAAGTTGATCTTGTTGGTGAAGAGATCGTATGATCTGAGTTGTAGATCTATGACACTAAACTTGTGGAATCTTTCTCTAGTTATTCATGTGAGATGGTAGGGTAATCTGACTTGCATACAACTTGGAGGTTGTCACAAGGTGGCCAATGTAGGGTTTTGTTTCTTTGAGTTTCTTATCTTTAAGGATGCCTCAGAGAAGATTGGACCCTAGAGAAATTGTAGATCTTTGTGATGTTGTGGAATCAAATATTTCTAAGATAGAGTTGATGAAGAATGACATGGTCACTGAGATCATGAGAATTGTTGCTAGTGTACCTCAAAATGTTGGTACTGAAGATGGTTATGAGGAAGATGCTGAGGAATTTAAAGCTACTAGATCTAGTGGTGATGACCAGAGGGACAGATCTGGTGAAGACAAAAATGCTCAGTTCCATAGATCTGGAGCTTCGTTAAGTAATAGTTACTGAATGGAAGTTTCTACTTTCTCTAGGACATTGAAACACAAGCAATTGATTAATTGGATTAGTGAATTAGAAAATTTCTTTCAGCTGGAAGAAATTGAAGATCCTCTTTGAGTGAGATTGGCACAGACTAAGTTGAAAGGAAATTCTTCTCTTTTCTACAAAGAATTACAAAGAGATAGAGAAGATGAAGGTGAAATAAAGATCAATCGGTGGAGGTTGATGGTAATTAAGTTGAAAGCTAAGTTTATACTTGCTGACTATGAGCTTGACTTATTTAAGAAGTTGTAGAATCTAAAGAAGAAGGATTTGACTATTGAAGATTATACTGAGGAGTTCTACAAACTTACTATTTGGTCTAGAAATAGAGAACTTAGTAAGGAAAAGGTAACTTGGTATGTGAATGGTTTGAGATTCAATATTCTAGAGGACCTTGGTATGTTGAAGATTGATTCAGTTAAAGATGCTTATGAGTATGCTCTGAAGGCAGAAGATAAGTTGAAAAGGAAACAACATGGTAATCTGTGAGGGAAGAAAAGGATTGATCACTCGGTGAAGAATAAACCAACTGTAGAAGATGGACAGAAAAATGTAGAACTAAGGAAGAAGATGGGTAGAGTTATCTTTAAGGGTACTTATTATAACTATTGTCAAGAAGGACACCATTCTTTTGAGTGTACACAAAAGAAGCTTAGTGACCAATGAACTACTGTGGTAAATGAAAACATTCAGAATGAACCTGAATCTGTGAACTTGCTGGTTTAGTAAACATTGCTCAGTACAAATGAGGAATCTTGTCAGAGGGGTAACTTGTTTAGAACTCAGTATAAGTCTAGAGGTAAACTTGTGATGTGATTGTTGATAGTGGTAGTACTAACAACCTTGTTGCTGAGGACATGGTTTAGAAACTTGGTTTAGATAGAATGAGACATCCACATCCTTATAGAATTGGCTAGCTACAAGATGATCATGCTCTAGAAGTAAGAGGACAATGCTTCGTTGATGTTCAGACTGGCCAGTATAAGGATATTGTGTTATGTGATATTGTGGAGATGAACAGTTATCATATATTGCTTAGTAGACCTTGGTAATATGATTGAAGAGATATGTATGATTGTGTGAAGAATGTTTTTACTATTGAGAAGTATGACAAGAAGTTTTCCCTCGTTAATGGATACAACACTCAGTAGGAGAAGTCTGAGTATTGGTAGCCAAGTTGAGTTGGGAGATCTTGAAGGTATGGATGATTATTATGGAGAAAAAACCTATGTGTTATCAAGGAAAGACTTGAAAAGATAGAGGAAGCAGAAGTGGAAGAGTATACAAGTTGAAAAGTTGGAGGACTTGTATGTGAAGAACTAGTTTAGGGTTTATGTGTTGAATCTTGGAAGATGTTCTTCCAGCATATGAACATCTTTTCTAACCTGGGGTGTCTAATGCAGGGGAATTTTGGGGGTACTTAGTGAATCTACATGGAGGTGTGTTGTTTTGGTTCTGTGGAACTCAGTTGTAGCTTTGACCAGTGGTATTGGTTATTGAAGGAAGCTTGGTCACTAAAGGAACTCAGAAATCTCTGGCACTCGGTGAAACTGGAACTCAGCAATGCTTGTGATGATCGGTTGACATAATGCTAGGCGATGTTGACATGCTTAGTTATTTCACTGGTACTCAGTTGTTTCTCTAGCGATTGGTAGTTGGTCTTACCGACTGGAGTTCTTGGTGATTTGGTTGGCCGACTTGGTGAATTTATTGTTGGTATCTTTTGTTGCATTATCCTATGTGGATCTAGAGGCCAACATGGAGAATTAAATAATTTTAAGGATATTTGAGATCTAACTTGTATTGCATTTAATATTTATTTATAGGAGTTAATTGTGTCATCCAGTCAACTTGTGGCTGAAGACTAGTATTTAAGGAGTGTTTGGGTAGTTATTTAGATGAGAATATCTAGGAAATCAGATAAGTGAAGTTGTGGAAAAGATCTTGGATCCTATGACATCTCGCAGATCAGATTGATTTTTGATAGTTGTCTTTGCAGAGCTAGTGGTTTGCATGCTTGGAGACAAGGAGATTTCTTGGTGGCTTGTGAGCACAAGTTCAAATCTTCCTTAGGGTTTCCATCAGTTGCTGATCTGTTTCAGAACTAGACTAGCTAGAGTTGTATTGGATCTTTTTGATCTTGCAGAACTATTTTTTATTGTAATTGGCCCTAACCCAAAAGGCCTTATAGTTGGGCAAGTTAATGAAAATTGTGTTGAATCATTTGTTGTGTTGTGTAATTCCACTATGTTGATAATTGGCTGCAAGGTTGGACCATCCTTCATTGGATCCACCATCCTTTGAGCTGCGTCATATCCCATTTGGGGTAACCATTCTTTTCTAGGCTCTACTGCCCTTATGATACATACATCAGTGTCCACTTCAAAACATAAATCATCTTGAAACTCTTCCACTAATTTTGGTGGAATCCTAAACCTCTTATGCATTCTAGCTTGGAATTTATTGAAATAGTCAATTATAATAACATTCAAGTTGTCACCCATGCTTTGAATAAAATCATTAATTTGATAAACTATTGGTTTATCAACACTCCATGTGACTTCACCGACTATTGGAAATGAGTTTTAAAATAAAAGAATATACATACCAACAATGACCCAAACTTTAGTGTGTTTTACGTTTCCATCTGAATTGTATTTGTATTGTCATCTATTTGTTTTAGTGTAATCTCTCATAAGTCGATCTTCATATCCTTCTTCACCATCTTGTATGAAATATCCATATCTCCACATGGTACACTATCTACCCAAGATGATTGGAATATCTCATATGATATGACATTCGATACAAATTTTAGTTTAGCATCTTCCACTATAGAAATTCTAAAGCTTCTTCCATCCCATTTAGCTTTTGTCATCTCACAGAGTTTTTTCTTATCCATCTGCTCATAAGACCTTGGTCTAGTAGTGACTAAAAATATTGTAACAATATGTCAAACATCTTTCACTAACTTTACTCATCCATCAAACCACATAACCCTATTACAAACTATTCTTAATATGATTCTTATCCACTCATGCTTGAATACCATTAGTACATGAATTTCATGAACGAAACCCTTGGTCTGTAGGTGTGTCTTATCACTTTTTAGATTACCATTTACACACAAATTCTTATATGATGAATCAATCTTAGCTTAACATATATCCTTAACTTTGGAATGAATGAAGGCACAAGATTTCTTAATCAAATTAACTCTAGGAGGGATCAGTGATAGGGCTCCAATTTTATCAACTTTAGCAGAAATGGTGGGTGGAAGCTTCTACTTTGGATTGGCTAGATAAATATTCTCAACTACTACAGGCTTCTTTATCTTAGGTTTCATTTATCTCAAAAATACCTTCACAAATTCTTGGATTCAAATAGCATAGAAATAGAATCTCTTAATTCAACTTGGTGTACTCTATAAATACGTCAAATGATCTCACATATGTTCGGAATGCTCAGTTTGAATGCCTGGAAATGCTTGTTGATCTCGTATTTTTCACTACTCAAATGTGCTCCCAAGAATTTAAAATAAAAATGAAGTATCTAACCCTCTATTTATAGATTATGTTCTAGGTTAGGGCGTCCAATGGCTATAAATGAATTTAATGCTTATTTACCTAACTTCATGTGATCAATTAACCAAACTATACTTTACTTCACCAAATGCAGTAACATAACTCAAACACTTCACCGATCAACATATGAAATGATAATTTTATAACTAATATCCAAATGTATCTAGATATGCTAATATGGATCTTTGCACTAAATAGAAGAACTGATTTAAGATAAACCTTAAGGTTATCATCTTTTATTCATACCTTAACTGATTAAGTGAAGATAGATGCATTCGATCCAGAGGATGTGGTTCCATAATATGTTCCCATTTATGTTCCATCATCTTGTGACTTTCTTCTCCAAATTATATTTATCGGTTCTCAGATCTCAATTCTGTAATCTCACCCACTTTCCTAGCAATATGCCAATTTTCCATAACAAGTTGATCTATCAAGTTGTAGTGAGTTTGTGTCAACCTCATGATTTCACTATCTTTCTCATCTAGTCTTTTATTTATTTGTCTTATTTCTTCTTCTGTAGTTCTTTAATCATCCTCAGCTTTTCCATTTTGTTCGATGATCTCACACATCCTTACTCACTGTTCTTCTTGTTCTCTTTTCAATGTATTGACTTGATCAATTAAATTCTTATTCTTTTTAGATAGTTCTGATATGATTGCATCAGATTCATTAGACATGCTACCCTTAGAATATTCTTCAAGTTCCTCAAGTTGATCTTCAGTATTTTTCAACTATACTACAAGCTCTTTCCTTTTGTTGATTGAATGTTTAAACTTTCTACTCAATTCTTCAAATTGCTCATTAGCCATTTTCAATTTTGTTTCCATACTATCAATTATTCCTTTCTTCTTTTAGCTTTACATCTTTTGAGATATTTTCTCTCAAGAATGACTAATCTTCTTAATATGAGACTGAGATTTGATACCAATTGTTGAATTTGGGTGTGGAAAGGTAAGTACTGAGAGGGGAGGGGTGAATCAGTAGTTAAAAATAATTTCAAAATAATTTTTAACTTTCTCCACATTCATATACTGATTACTTATCATTTGTGCATGCATCACATGAAAATAAATAAAACATATGATAATCATCACATAACACAATTATTTTGGTATCACAATTTTTTTTGTTAGAGGATAAAAACTACATTGGGGATGACACCCACAACACTTCACTACTACAAAATAAAGTTTCTCGATTAGAGTTATAATGCTTAGATATTTCTGATAGCTTACCCTATTAAAGGTATTAACATGGTTAAGAATTCTAAGACTGCTAATTCTATGTTGTTAAGAGATTTAAAAACTCTAATCTAAGAATTGTACCTAGTTAAAGGATTTGTACATAAGATCTATTAAGATCTACTCAGTTAAGAGACTTATATATTTTTGATTAATGTTTAATCAACAATACAAAATGTCTGTCAAACATGCATAAAAAAATTCTATTCAGAGTCTATATGCTCATAAATTTATTATCTCATACTTTGTATGGGTAAATGCACCAAGATGGTGGACAATTTAGTGGCCACATCCAAAAAAAAAAATTGCATAACCCGTGCGGGTTATATACAATTCAAAATTGTGCTAGGCTTGGTTTTACCAAGCCTATCCAAAAACTAAATTAAAAAGCCAATAGAACATCAAAACACATAGAGGTTTTAAGGAACATTGTATTCCCCAAAGCCCACATCTTTGGACCATTTCCAATGCCAAAAATGAAGGAACAGTCGATTGGGGAAGTAAATTTGCATCATAATTAGCACGTGCTTTTCTTTCATTTGCACATTTTTCATCAATTTGCAACAATGGCCCACCACGTTGAAAAGGGAAGATTTTTGTGTTTTAATTTATTTTTTTGGATTTTATTTGAAGTAGGGTTTTTTAATTCATTTATGTTTTTTTTAAATTTTGATGTTTGATTGTACAAAGAATTCCCCAAAATGAAAAATAAAACAAAGACCTCATGCACACACAACAAAAGAAAACATTGAACATAAGAAACAACCACTACCATAAAATCATCCTCAACAACCACAAAATCCTCCTCCACAACAACAAAATCCTCCTCCACAACCACAAAATAAATCTCCTCAACAACCACTAACATTCATAAACCCTCCATGTCCTCCATTAGATCATCTAGATACCACACAAGGTGATATCATAAAATGATTTACACATAATAGTGCCCAAATTCATATATTGGTTAATAGGTTGAGTTCATCTAGTCTTGAACACCACTCAAACCTCGCCATGATGCTAGAAAGAATGACCAATAGTGCAAATGAGGTATTTAGGGACATTACCAAATGCGATTCATAGAGGGATAGGTGTCGAGAATTTTATGTGGATGGGTTGTCATGTGATGAAGTGAAAAAGAAGGCCATACTTAAAAGTGACATATGTTCTCTTTTCACCGATCCTAGCACTAGTAACACCTTAGAACTAAATATGACTCGATTTCATATACATTGATGTGTTCACAATGGGATGAAAGCATCTCTTTGGGATAGGTGGTATATGGTCTTTGACCAAGCACCCTATAATAAATTGGGAGGTGCTCTATATTTTTTGAGAAATCTATATTGTGAGTTTATCATTGGTGATAAGCTGAATTAATTTGACATTTGGGAGTTCCAGGGTAGAAGGAAAGGCTCTCCACAGGATAGACCTAGGCCCCATATGGTGGTACAACCACAACTTAGGAGGCCTCTAGCTTAAAAACCCATGGTTTATGTTGCGGTCCCAATAGTTGTGAAGGAGTAGATATTGACACGAATGAGGATGGTTTGACATCTAATTTGTGTACACATTACGAGGGTAGATGCCATGTATTCACTCTTAAGGTTGCAACCCTCGCATACGACTTGATGATGGTGGTATTTCCTAGATAGAAGAGACATGTTTGTTTATTTGTGTTTTAACATGTTATTAATTAATCACCTAAATCTTATAAAAGTAATTAAATTTTCATTTAGAGAATAATTTAAATTGATACATGAATAATATGCATTGCAAGGTGTAGCAGGTGATATGAGCACACTGCGGAGTGTTTGTTCAAGTAGATTTACATGTACATGTGTAGCTTCAAAACCTGAGGTAATATTTTTAAAATATTCATAAAAATAGAATAATATGTATGTTTAAAAATATATTTTGTTAATATATACATGTTTATTTGTTGTTTTATAAGGTTTTTTGCTTGCTCAAATTTCCAAAGTTGATGACATCACACTTTCTGCCATTGGCTTTGGGTTTGAAAGCTTTGTGTTATAATATTGTGTATATCTCTTGTTTACAATTTTAATTTAACCTATGTGGTATCATATTCATTTCTCTAATGTTAATTTTTTTTGCTAGGGTACCCACCCGACTTGAGGATACTGGGAAAGAGAAATAAATCCTTGAAGACACCCATTTACAATATATACAACAAATTGAATAGATATCATTGCTTACCTCATGTATTTTCCAAGATCATAAATCACTTGTTTGATGTTATTTTCAAAGTTCTCTAGGAGAGATAGGGGTAGCACGTACTGCAACAATTATAAAAATAATTGTGTCATTCTTTTCTCACATAATACAATGAGAAGTACATGTAGTTTACAAATATATTGTAAATACAAAAGAACATGACTTACCTTGATGAAGGTATTTCATATATTTACTTAGAATATAAGTTTATTTGTTGAAATATATTATTCATGATTAAACATGTACTTGTACTCTATATTGATGAATGCACCTGAATCATTTTTTCTATATATTGAAACAATTGGGTTTTTTAGAATTAATGAATGCACCTAATGTCGCTAATGTTCAAGAGAGAGAAGAGGTAAAAAAATTATATTTACTTTCAATTTCATTATTGATTGTTCTAAATCTATTAGAAATCCTTCCTCTATGACTATGACATATGTTATGATTGTTCATATAGGAAATGATCATAGCTACAACATCAGTGGTGATGCCTCCTAAGAGTGCAAGAGAGCCATCTGAGGTTCTGATATGCATTTTTCTATATATATGTTAAACATATATGTTTAGATATGAGTACATGCATTTTTTATTTTTTAGTGTTTCTTGGCATATATGTTATTAACTTGTATTGATTTTATTTTACTTGTTACAACCCTCTTCACAACTTCCCATGGTTTCTCTATCTTTACATTTTGTTATGAGTCCAACTCATGCAGGATGTGGACCATCGGCTTTAGAGAATGACCCAATTGTAGAAGAAATGGATGAGGTAACCAACAATTCAATTGCCAACAAATTTCAATCCAATATTTATTTTTTGATATTATTTTGAGAAAAGATATCTGATTTAGCATTTGAAATATTCTTTTGTAGACACCTAGTGAGCCACCTACTTCTTTGAAGAGGTGCAATTTTGATGTTCAAGCAGTGTTGTAGATATTAATAGAGATATATAGATCTAGTTGTGATTATTGAATGACCAAATTTTGTATATATTCGACATTTTTATTGTAATATTGACCTTGACATAGTCAGTGCCACATTTTTGCAACTCTATTATTGATTTGGTATGTATGTCATTTTTTTATATGCACACAATTATTATTCATTTTGATATATATGAAATTGATATTCGATACAATTTGTTCATTGTGTGTTCATTTGTTCATTGTTAGTATGTAAATATACTTGTGTGTATGTTCTCATGTGTAGGATTTATGCCTTAAGTATATTCATGTGTATTTAGGTACATTTTTTATAACATAAATTCATAGTATGACCTACGTGCATTACTTAAGTGAACTCATGTCTATGTTTCATAATCTATGTGCTACATGTATGCTTCATGACTTAAGAAAATTTATGTGTATGCTTTATGTGCTACATGTGTTCACATGTGTAATTCATCATTTAAGTGAATTCATGCTTTATGTGCTACATTGTATTCATGTGTACTATCCTTCATATGTTATGAATATTCTATTTGGCTAAAGAAAAATCATGGTTTATGCATTATTTACATGCATGCTTCATATTTGTATACAATAATGTGTATGAATATCTAAATCTGTGATTCATGTCTTGAGCATATGATCACTATCTTATGTGTATTGGAATTTGTGCCTTGCAAACATTCATGACTATAATCATGTCTTAAGAGTATTTTTATGTATGATCGATGCGTTAATGTATTTGTGGGTACCCTTAGTGATTTGAAGGTTATCTTGAAATGTGATCATCCTAAGAACTCAAAACATCAATTAGTAGTCTATTATTGACCCTTTGACTAGATTTGAGTATGTAATTTTTATTAAAAACTAACATGGTCCATCGGACCCTAACACATTTAGGACATGTTAGGCCAATTTTCTATCATAGCAAAAATCTTATGAGATTGGCCTGTTCCCTGCAATATTTTTATTAATTGTCCTACCTCGTGCTCTTTATTTGTTGTCACCTTGCTCTGGTCCAAACTGCATCTCCAAATTCACAAAGCTCAGAAAGTTATTAAAATTTGAAAGCCTGCTGGAAATATTTCAAAATTTACCACAGTGTCGAAAACCCACAGTGTTTTCAATAATCCATGACGTTTTCGATCTGTGCGTTTTTAGCCTTTGTGTGTTTTCAACCCTGTGCTTCCTTCTTTTGTGTGCTTATCCTTTGGTTTTGAAAACTCTGTGTGTTTTTAGTCTCTCTCCGTGTCAAAAACATTGTGTGTTTTCGACCTCGCACTAGTTCCCTATTTGCTGGTGTTTTCTCTAACTGCGCAGGTGCGATGGGTGGTGGGCCTAGTTTTCAATGGCTCTTCTCTAATTGGCTACCACATGGCCACATGTCAGATTTCTCTGACATGCGATCATGCGACCGCCTGCCACCTATTCGTGTGGGTCTAGTTCTTCCTGTTGTTCATCTCAGCTGGCGGTTTGTCTCCATTCCATGACTTGGTGACTTGTCATTATCTCCCGTTTGCTAGTTTCTGGTGGTTATCCCCTTAGCATTCAGCGACCTAGTGGGCGGTCTATTTCTCTTCAGTCGTGCAATCTCTTCATATCTGGCGGTTACCTGCTAGCATCTCACGATCACGCGGGCAGTTAGTCATGTAGTCGCTAAATGCTCGGTGGTTGGTTCATGGGTCCCAGCTCTTTTCATTTCCCAGAGAGAGGTCAAAGATCTACGGTCGGCATGTGATCGCATGGAATATTCCTTCCCCATGCGATCATGCACCCACCGTCTAATTTAGTGCTGATGGATTGTTCACTGTGGGCCCGCTGGCAGGGATGGTGATGTGGCAGCCTTTGGTTGGCTGTCACATGATTGCATAGCCCATTCTTTGGCTATGCTATCATGCGACCAGCTGACATGTGTCCTTGTCCTAGGTGACATGTGGTTTCCGGTGGGCCCGTGTGGGGTCTGTGTTTGCAGTGACCAAGCGAGTAGTGGTGTGACACATGGCAGGTGGGCCTAGGTCTGAGGCTTGGCAAATTTGTTTGCGGGGCTGAGGCATAGTGTTAGTAGGTTGTCGCATGTTTGCATAGCCTGGAAATTGGCTATGCGATCATGCGACTAACCCCTTGCGGTGACGCGGTTGCGGAGTTGTGCGGTGGCAGTTTTGGCTTGCGGGCGGTGATGTTATCTCTGTGCGGTAGCAGCCTGTGGGTTGCCGCATGTTCGCATAGCTCATCTTTAGGATATGCAATCATGTGATGGGGTGCCATGTGTCCCTGGGGCCCATCTATATTTGCTTGGTGGTCCCGTTGGCGAGTGTGTCGTGGAAATCTCTGGTTGGTTCATGCTAGCAGGAGGTTAGGATTTGAATGTAGGCCCGGGCTAAAGTGTCTCGGTGGTTACATGACAGTCAAAAATTTTGCTATTTGCAGCTTGTCACATGTTCATGTAAGCCAGTTTCCTAACTTGCAAACATGTGACAAACCTTGTTGAGGCAAGCGACAACATCGACAGTTAAGAGAGGGCGGTGGGAAGTAGTGTGTCACATGTTTGCATAGCCCATTTTTGGGCTATGCGATCATGTGATAACTATTTGGTGTCGCCATTGCGAAGTTAGCCCGAGATGTTTGAATGATTAAACTTGAGGCCCGCGAGTACGTGGTGACCATTGTAGATTCAAATTTGAAGCTCTGTGAACATTTCCAGTGACCTGTAAGGACTGAAATTGATGACAGGAAGGGTTTGAGTTGGTGAAACTGATCTTCTCCGCCGCTCTTATGTGCTCCAGGGTATGAGATGATTACAAAGAGGAGTGTTTTGCCATAGGGAAATAAATGAAATATACCAAAAAGCAGTTGCAGGGTAACTTCCAGTTTGAATTTTGCAGAATTTTGATTGATCTTCGGTGCCTTTTAGAGATTCTTTCATGATTGAAGATCGAGTGTTAATTGCATTTTGGACTTAGTGTTTTCCCTCCAAATTGTATCAGATTTTGAAATGCCTAATTGATGGAAAACTTTAACCATGGTTACCCTTAGCTTGTTGCGTCCTAACTTGTGTGGGATTTTGAGGTAACCATGGGTATATATGTTATTTTGCTAATTAGCAAAGGGTTCCAGTTTAGAGTTCCTACCTAGTTCCAGTGAAAGTGTCTGCTCTACAGGTCTTCCCTTCTCTCTGCATATAGGGTTTTTTGTTTCCATTGCTGGTTTAGAGAACACAATACATGTTGTAAAAAATTTATTTTATGCATGAGAACTCAGTTTGTTCTTACTCTTACTAAGCTATCTCCATTTGAATTCTGGATTCATTAGTCACACATCAAGGGTGTCTAGTTTTTCAGCTTGTATTGCCTAAGTGTTTGCAAGTGGAGTTATTTTCGCAGAGGTAACTGGTTCAAGGTTAGTGTTTATGCATGTATGAGCTGAAATATCAAAGATAGGTCATGCTTGTCTTCTAGTAGATGCTGGTTAATGTATTGTCCTTTCATAGGTCTCTTCTAAGGGGAGGGTTAAATCCTTTGATGGATAATAGCATGTTTGAATGCACAGGTGGGTGTTAAGTTGGGGCTTGGTCATGGTATGTGATTGATGTCAGGCATCAACACATTGAGCATATTGTGTTCTTGTTTCATAACTATCTCTTTTAGTGGGGTATTTGACTCTGTGGTCCATTGGTTAAGGCACTGGTCTATCAGAGACTTAGGGCATCTCAGGGGACCTTTCATTTCATCTTTAAGATCATTTCCATTCAGTCCCACCTTTTCCCTTTGATGTTGTTAGGATAGGTCTCTGGTTTTCATACTCACTCCATGAAAATAGGGCTATTGCATGAGATATTGGATTCATTAAGGTACAAGATACCTAGGAGTTTGAGAACCATTCCACACTAAACTATCTATAGGCCTTTGGTTTTGTCATGAGGTGTCTTGAATGTGCAGATAAGGCAATACCCGCCTGAGTGAATGTGGAGCTGAAAGAAGAAGGGGGATTTCTCTTCATCCTCATCAATTGGTTTGTTTTCCTTGTCAAGGTTGAGTGCCTAGCCTGTGTTTGAAGCCCAACTATTTGATTCAAGCTTGGTCCTGCAAGGTAAAGAGCCAATAGGACACATAGGACTTCACCTAGTACGCTACCAATGATGTCCCTTGTATAACTAACTTGGAGCATAAATATATGTTCATTATGGGCACAAACTGATGCTTTCATCATGTCTAGTTGTGTAGGTTTACCCTATGAATGTTTGCACTTTTCCTCTCAACACACTAGAATGCTCGTCGACATATCCAATGGTGCTTAGTGCACCTTTGGGACACTTTAGTTTGGCATGGTCGTGAATGTTCTAGTAACTCCGTGGGTGAATCTGGGTTGTTAGTACTTAGCATTTACCCACCCAATGGGAGCTAATGGTGTAGACTATTTGGTGCCAGGATAAATGGCTTGGAAGATACCCAGTGGTGCAACTTTCAACTTAAACTCACTGCAAGTTTTGGCATCAAGCGAGATTGTCATGCCAAATTTGAACAAATTTGAATCTTCTAGAATGGAGAGAGTTATTAGAGGCCTTAGAAACATGTTCATGTAGCATCTGATGGTTTAGTGATACCTCTCAAAAGTTATGAGATCGTTGCCCAATTGTGCTTAGTGCACCTTGGCGACACTTTGGTCTAGCAAGGTCGTGGGATAAAAGCACGATCAAGTGTCACCTTTTCGGCTAACTTGGGTGACTTTGCCGAATCCCACTAGGCCCAGTTGGACTCGGCCAAGTCCCACTTTGTAGAATATACATAGGCACCATAGTGTTAGCACTTTGAAAAATTTTCATGGCTCTAGCCATTTTCTCCTAGTCTCTGCAGTTGTTTTTAAGTCTCTGGCATAAACCCTTAGTTCAAATTTTTGAAAAGCTAACTGTTGGTGTGAAAAAAACCTTTGTATTGCCCTGGCCCCATTCTAATTTGTTTTTACTTTTCAGGTCAGTTAAACATCCTATTTCTCATGTCCTAAATTGTTAGCCCTTTGTCGCATGATCGCGTGAACCTTTTTCATGTTATGCGATCTTGCGACTAAAGGTTTCATGTCAGATCGCTCTGATTTATTTCCCTAAGTCAGTTGGCTTTATTTTTCCCTAAGTTAGTGTCTTAATATTTCCTATGTTTTTGGCTTGATATTTCCTAGGCCCAATCTTCTGACAACATCTTGATTTGATGGTTGTTGTTGAAGTGCAAGGGGTTTTTCAGAGCTATGCGAAGTCACGACAGCCGTTGGTTCTCTTTATGACACAATGTTTCAACTATGGGTCCATAATGACACATATCCACAAATGGCGGGATATGATTGGTCCATGTATTAATACATTGGCAGTTGTCAATGGGACCTAGTTTCTGAGTGCATAAGAGGGTCCTGACATTGTTAGAAAATCAACGACGAGGGTATGATCTTATCAAATGTGTCAGAGGCTTGAGATTATGCGACAACCATTCATTCTCTTGGGTGACGTATTGTTTTGTTTCAAGTGGGTCCACATGCCAGGTGTGCTGATTTGTCATTGTCTGATTGGTCCATGTTGTGTGAGCTAGACGTGTTGTTTGGTGGGCCTAGTATCTCAATCAGAGGATTCAAGATCAACAGCGGGTGCATGATCTCATGGAATCTTCCAAGCCTTTGAGATCATGCACCATCTGTTTGATCTTCCAAGAAGTTTAATGTTCTTAGTGGGGCCATTTGCCAAGTGGTGCAGAGTTGTTCAAATCTTACTAGTCAACGTCGATGATAAAGCTAGGTGGGGTCATTGTCAGAGAGATCAGTGATGGGGACTAAATCTATGGTCGGCATAAGTTCTCATGGGATGTGTCAGAACCATGAGATCTTGCACCTACCGTCTGATTTAAGGGCTTACTGATTGTGGGTCCTATGTCAGTGGTGACTAAGCAATGATAGAAAATGATGTAGTGACAAGTGGCATAAAGCGGGCCCAGGTGGGGGTCTAAGGTTTGGCGGTCCTAATATTTCATTTTGCGGCCCGATAGATTTCAATGGCCTCACTCATTCGCACAATAAATTGGTGATGTTCTAAATCAACTAGTGATCCAACAAACAAACGTTCACGTAATAGCTAAATGAATTGGCTGAGAGATGAAACATTCAGTGAATAGGTGCTATCCTTTAGTCGTCAGTTCACTGAATAAGGGACTGAGGTTAAATGTTTTCATTTGGTCACCAAATCGTGGAGTTAAAGAATTGTTAAGGTTTTCATTCTATGAACAGAAAAAAGCATTGCCGCATAGTTGCTAGGAGGTAACCCTGAGGCTATCAGTTGGGTTATAGACATAAAGATCATGAAAAGGATTAATCGAACGGTCATGAATTAAAGATAGCTCAAATTCAAATGTTGACCGCCGATTTGCTGTTGGCACTTGAAACTGACTGTTTGTTTTCAAATTTGAATTTTTGAAGGGTTTCAAGGGACAAAAAGGACCAGAATTGAATGTTTTCATAGCCAGATTTGATTTGTTTGGTGGCACTTGCTGTCACAGTGTGGTCCAAGGTATTCCATGATCATTTGTAGGGGTTTGTACAGCGTGGTTTTGTGCTCGAGGGATGTTTTAGGTGGCCAAAAGGGTTGAAAAATTCAGAATTCCATGATTTTCAGTACTTTCCAAGAGATCTATCATAAGTGCAAATCTTTCTCAGGCATGGCCGACTAGTTTTCATCCCCTGCATTTAATTTTGATGTATTTTTGGTTGGTTGGGTAGTTGAAACCCTAACCCTAGTCACCCTAAGCTTGTTGCATTCTCTTTGAGATTCCCAAGGTGAATGGTGGTATAAGTTGCAGGTTGTTTGTCTTTGTAAGGGTTCCTTCTCCAAAAATTTTGAGGAGAATTGGTTCCGTGAAGGGTCCTTTTTCCTATAGATATTGTCTTTCTCTCTGCATATAGGGTGTTCTTTCTTTCATTGTCACTTTTGAGAATGTAATGCATATTGTAATTGATTTTTCTTATGTATTAGGATTAAATATATTCTTACTGTTGCCAAGCTATCTCCATATGAATTCTAAACTCATTAATCATACATCAAGGGTGTTTGATTTTTCTGTTTGCATTGCCTATGTGTTTGCAAGTGGAGTTGTCTTCACAGAGATAACTAGTTTAGGGTTAGTGTTCATGTATGTATGAGCTAAGGTATCAAAGATATGTCATGCTTATCTTCCAGTGGATGCTGGTTAATGTATTATCTATTTATAGGTCTCTTCTATGGGGAGGGTTAAAATCCTTTGAATGGGTGATAACATACTTGAATACAAAGGTCGGTTGTTAAAGTGAGGTTTGGTCATGGTGTGTGATTGATGTTAGGCATCAACACATTGAATATATTGTTTTCTTGTTTCCTAGCTATCTCTTGCAATAGGGTATTTGACTCTATGGCCGACTGGATAAGGCACTAGTCTATGAGAGACTTAGGGTATCTCAGGGATCCCTTCATAATCCATCTTAAAATCATTTCCTTTATGTTCCACCATTTCCCTTTCAAGTTGTTAGAATAGGTCTCTGGTTTTCATTCCCGTTCTATGCAAGCACGGCTATTGCCTGAGATATTGGTTTCATTGAGGTACAAGATACCTAAAAGGGATTGGAGATTATTCCACAATAATCTATTTGTAGGCCTATTATTTATCATGACGTGTCTTGACTGTGCAGATAAGGCAATACCTACCTGAGTGATGTGGAGCTGAAAGAAGATGGAGGATGTCCTTTGTCCTCATCAATTGAACTATTTTCTTGTCAAACTTGAGTGCCTAACCTTAGATTCAAGCCCACATATTGATTCAAGTTTGGTCCTACAAGGAAAAGCTCCAAAAAAATGGCGACACTTCTAGGGATCGAATAAAAGACAGCAAGCTTTCCTTACTTTGTTGAATCATCCCAGAGTCTGGTTAAATGATCAAAGAGTCAAATAGAAAAAATACACTTGTAAAATCTTCTCACTAAGTGTTGAGTGGTGGCTCTGATTTCTCTGTTTGATCAGTGCATCTTCTGATAAACAATGCATGTTTACTTGGTGGAGTTTTGTGTTGATTGGAAGAAGAAACAAGAACAAGTGCATTACTTTCCTCTACAAGGGGGTGGCGACTCTGCATAGCGATGAACCTGATGGAGCTGCATGGTGAGCTATAGATCTGCCCTACCTTCCAGTGAACAAAGTCTTCTACTAAAAAACTCTCAGGTACTTTTCAAGGTCTAGATGTTTCCTTATTAAGTGATCAAGCACTAAGAAAAGGATAAGGTGTGAGTAGAGGTTTGCATACTTCAATTTTTCAGTTGCATCTCTGTAAAATTGTATGGAAGTATTGCATTAAGTTTGATGGGTAAGCTTGAGGAGGAACTTGCTTTCCTTGAGTAGGGCATCCTTACGGAGTGCATATCATTGATGAGATTGAAAGTAGGATGTAGAAAGGATCTATCCATATCTCATTTCTATGACAGATTCTGGGATGTATATAATGAGCTTCTTGATGATGTTGAGTTTTCTTAATCTGAGTTCATTTGTTTATTGTTGGATCTTTGTTTTCATGAGTCAACTAATTGGTCAGACAAATTATGGGAATAGTATTATATATGTATCAAAGATTGGATACTTAGTGATGGTAGCCTTGGGCCTGATGATGCACTTGGGGTTATGTCCTTAAGTGATGATAATTGGAGTTATGAAGACAGTGAGGTTGTGGTGTCTTCATATAAGTCAGATGCAACATGGGAAGAAGAAAGTGATGATGGAAGTGAACATTCTTTAGATAATGAAGATGTTGAGGGTGATTCATCCTCAAGGTATGAAGACAAAGAAACAATAATTTATTATGATATTAGTGAGGCAAAACATGAAGATTGGAACAAAGTGTTATCTAATGGGTCTCTTTTGGATAACAGGGGCATAATCATGGATACTACATGCTTGGTAGGTGATGATAACTATGAATCTTCATGTTGTTCTGACTTTTCTTCATATGTTGTAAGTCTCCATGAGGCTCAAATGGGTAGTGAACTTAAAGTGTTCCCCAATGCTTTATATAATGAAGAGTTTCATGATTATCATCCCATTTTTTGTCACAATGTTCGACAAGGTGTATTGCATGAAGTTGTCAATCATTTGTTTGCGTGACATGTGGAGATTTTAGATTCATTTGGGTCAGGATGTTCTTCTTTTTCCATCTATGATAAAGTTTTAAGTGATGATGTTGCATCCTGTTCATCAGAAGGTTGTGGAATAGTTGCAGAATTTGGTAATAATCACATTTGTGAACATGAGTTTGACTATTCATTTGAGTTCCAACCGGTTGCACCCATGGAAATGCAAGGTCAGGGTATGAATGAAGCCTTTCAGTAGGCAAAGTATGAGTTTTTAGCGTTTCCAATTGATAGCATACATGAATCAGTAGAAAAGAATAGGGTTTTGTTTGATGGTACTATTCATAGGTATGATGAGTCTTTCCTTCATAGTGAGAAAAATGAAGGGAGTGTCAAAAAATTTTACATGCACTATGAAGATAGTTACTTTGTTCTACCTGATAGGTTGGTTGGAAATATTGACACACCTGGTGAAACAACTAAAAATAAAATATCTAGTGTGCCTCATGAAGGAAGAAATGAAATCCAAATTTTTGATAGAGGGAAAGACTAACTCAGGTTGGATGCTACAGTTTTTTTGTAAAAATGTACACTCTGTATAGTTTTTTCCTTCCAATTGTGTGTTTCCCTTCCTGTTTCTCTAGTTTGGTTGCCAGTTTTTGAGGTCTTTGTGCCCTTTTCCAGTGGGATGGTCTGCTTTAACTAGAGATTCTAGGCCCTTACTATGCCTACAAGAGGCATACATTCCCAGACAGAGCCACTATTAGCACTCTGAAAATTTTTCATGGCTCTAGCCATTTTCTCCTAGTCTTTGCAGTTGTTTTTAGCTCTCTGGCATAAACCCTTAGTTCAAATTTTTGAAAAGCTAGCCGTTGGTGTGAAAAAAACCTTTGTATTTCCCTGGCCCCGTTCTAATTTGTTGTTACTTTTTGGGTCACTTAAACATCCTATTTTGCATGTGCTAAATTGTTATCCCTTTGTCACATGATCGCGTGAACCTTTTTCATGTTATGCGATCTTGCGACTAAAGGTTTTATGTCGGACCCCTCTGATTTATTTCCCTAAGTCAGTCAGCTTTATTTTTCCCTAAGTCAATGCCTTGATATTTCCTATGTTTTCGGCTTGATATTTCCTGGGCCTGGTCTTTTGACAACATCTTGATCTGACGGTTGTCGTTAAAGCACAAGGGGTTTGTTAGAGCTATGTGAAGTTGTGATGGCTATTGTTTCTCTTTATGACATAGTGTTTCAACTATGGATCCATAATGACACGTATGCACAAATGGCAGGATATGATTGGTCCATGTATTAATACGTTGGCAATTGTCAATGGGACCTAGTTTCTGAGTGCGTCAGAGGGTCCTGACAATGTCAGAAAATCAATGACGGGCGTATGATCTTATCTAATGTGTTAGAGGCTTGAGATTATGCGATAACAGTTCATTCTCTTGGGTGACATATTCCTTTGTTTCAGGTGGGTCCACATGCCAGGTGTGCTGATTTGTCATTCTCTGATTGGTCCATGTTGTGTGAGCTAGACGTGTTGTCAGGCGGGTCCGGTATCTCAATTAGAGGATTCAAGATCAATGGAAGGTGCATGATCTCATGGAATCTTCCAATCCTTTGAGATCATGCACCATCCATTTGATCTTCCAGGTGGTTTAATGTTCTCAGTGGGGCCATTTGCCAGGTGGTGTAGAGTTGTTCAAATCTTACTGGTCGACATGGATGATAAAGCTAGGTGGGGTCATTGTCAGAGAGATCACTGACAAGGACTAAATCTACGATCGACGTAAGTTCTCATGGGTTGTGTCAGAACCATGAGATCTTGCACCTACCATCTGATTTAAGGGCTTACTGATTGTGGGTTCTATGTCAGTGGTGACCAAGCAGTGATAGAAAATGATGTAGTGACAAGTGGCATAAAGTGGGCCCAGGTGGGGGTCTAAGGTTTGGCGGTCCTCATATTTCATTTAGCAGCCCGATAGATTTCAATGGCCTTGCTCATTTGCACAATAAATTGGTGATGTTCTAAATCGACTGGCGATCCAGCGAACAAGTGTTCGCGTAATAGCTAAATGAATTGGCAGAGAGATGAAACATTCGACAAATAGGAGCTAGCCTTCAGTCGTCAGTTCACTGAATAAGGGACCGAGGTTAAATGTTTTCATTTGGTCACCAGGTCATGGAGTCAAAGATGGGTTAAGGTATTCATTCCATGAACAGGAAAAATCCAGGTCGCATAGTCGCTAGGAGGTAACCCTGAGGCTAGCAATTGGGTTAAAGACATAAAGATTGTGAAAAGGATTAATCAGATGGTCATGACTTAAAGATAGCTCAGATTCAAATATTGACTTCCAATTTGATGTTGGCACTTGAAAATGACTGTTTGTTTTCAAATTTGAATTTTTGAAGGGTTTCAAGCGACAGAAAGGACCAGAATCAAATGTTTTCAGAGCCAAATTTTATTTGTTTGGTGGCACTTGCTATCGTAATGTGCTTCAGGGTGTTCCATGATCGTTTGTAGGGGTTTTTACTATGTGGTTTTGTGCTTGAGGCGTGTTGCAGGTGGCCAAAAGGTTTGATAAATTTAGAATTCCATGATTTGCAATACTTTCCCAGAGATCTATCATAAGTGCAAATCTTTCTCAGGCATGGCCGACTGGTTTTCATCCCCTACATTTAATTTTGATGTATTTCTAGTTGGTTGGGTAGTTGAAACCCTAACCCTAGTCACCCTAAGCTTATTGCATTCTCTTTGAGATTCCCAAGGTGACTGGTGGTATAAGTTGTAGGTTGTTTGTCTTTGTAAGGATTCATTCTTTTGCAAATTTTTTGAGGAGAATTGGTTCTGTGAAGGGTCATTTTCCTGTAGATATTGTCTTTCTCTCTGCATATAGGGTGTCCTTTCTTTCATTTCCGGTTTTGAGAATGTAATGCATATTGTAATTGATTTGTCCCATGTATGAGGATTGAATATATTCTTATTGTTGCCAAGCTATCTCCATTTGAATTCTAAACTCATTCATCATACATCAAGGGTGATTGATTTTTCTATTTGCATTGCCTATGTGTTTGCAAGTGGAGTTGTCTTCGGAGAGATAACTAGTTCAAGGTTAATGTTCATGTATGTGTGAGCTGAGCTATCAAAGATATGTCATGCTTGTCTTCCAATGGATGTTGTTTAATATATTATCTGTTTATAGGTCTCTTCTAAGGGGAGGGTTAAAATCCTTTGAATGGGTGATAACATACTTGAATACACAGGTGGGATGTTAAAGTGAGGTTTGGTCATGGTGTGTGATTGATGTTAGGCATCAACACATTGAATATATTGTTTTCTTGTTTCGTAGCTATCTCTTTTGATAGGGTATTTGACTCTGTGGCCCACTAGATAAGGCACTGATCTATGAGAGACTTAGGGTATCTCAGGGATCCCTTCAAACCCATCTTAAAATCATTTCCTTTATGTTCCACCATTTCCCTTTCAAGTTGTTAGAGTAGGTCTCTAGTTTTCATTCCCGTTCTATGCAAGTATGGCTATTGCATGAGATATTGGTTTCATTGAGGTACAGGATACCTAAAAGGGTTTGAAGACTATTCCACAATAATCTATCTGCAGGCCTATTGTTTATCATGAGGTGTCTTGAGTGTGCAGATAAGGGAATACCCGCCTAAGTGATGTGGAGCTCAAAGAAGGAGGATGTCCTTTTTCCTCATCAATTGGACTATTCTCTTGTCAAACTTGAGTGTCTAACCTGAGATTCAAGCCCACATATTGATTCAAGTTGGTCCTGCAAGGAAAAGCTCCATCAAAATGGTGATTCTGTTAGGGATTGAATAAAAGACAACAAGCTTTCATTGCTTTGTTGAATCATCTCAGAGTCTAGTTAAATGATCAAGGAGTCAAATAGAAAAAATACACTTGTAAAATCTTCTCACTAAAGGTTGAGTGGCGGCTCTGATTTCTCTGTTTGATTAGTGCATCTTCTGAGAAATAGTGCATGTTTACTTGGTGGATTTTTGTGTTGATTGAAAGAAGAAATAAGAACAAGTGCATTACTTTCCTCTCTGAGGAGGTGGTGACTCTACACAGTGATGAATCTGATGGAGCTGCATGGTGAGCTCTAGATCTGCCCTGCCTTCTAGTGAACAAAGTCTTCTACTACAAAACTCTCAGGTACTTTTCAAGGTCTAGATGTTTCCTTATTAAGTGATCAAGCACTAAGAAAAGGATAAGGTGTGAGTAGAGGTTTGCATACTTCAAGTTTTCAATTACATCTCCACAAAATTGTATGGAAGTATTGCATTAATTTTGATGGGTAAGCTTGAGGAGGAACTTGCTTTCCTTGAGCAGGGCATCCTTAGGGATTGCATATCATTGATGAGATTGAAAGTAGGATGCAGAAAGGATCTATCCATGTCTATTTTCTATGATAGATTCTAGGATGTATATAATGAGCTTCCTAATGATGTTGAGTTTTCAGAATCTGAGTTCATTGGTTTATTCTTGGATCTTTGTTTTCATGAGTCAACTTGTTGGTGAGACAGATTATCAGAAGAGTATTATATATGTATCAGAGATTGGATACTTAGTGATGATAAACTTGGGCTTGATGATGCACTTGGGGTTATGTCCTTAATTGCTGATAATTGAAGTGATGAAGATAGTGAAGTTGTGGTGTCTTCATATAAGTCAGATTGCAACATGGGAAGAAGAAAGTGATGATGGAAGTGAACATTCTTTGGATAGTGAAGATGTTGAGGGTGATTCATCCTCAAGGTATGATGACAAAGAAATAATAATTCATTATGATATCAGTGAGCCAGAACATGAAGATTTGAACAAAGTGTTATTTGATGGGTCTCTTTTGGATAACAGGGGCATAATCATGGATACTACATGCTTGGTAGGTGATGATGACTATGAATCTTCATGTTGTTCTGACTTTTCTTCATATGTTGTAAGTCTCCATAAGGCTGAAATGGGTAGTGAACTTAAAGTGTTCCCCAATGCTTTATATAATGAAGAGTTTGATGATTATCAACCCATTTTTTGTCATAATGTTCAACAAGGTGTATTGCATGAAGTTGTCAATCATTTGTTTAATGGACATGTGGAGATTTCAGATTCATTTGGGTCAGGATGTTCTTCTTTTTCAATCTGTGATAAAGTTTTAAGTGATGATGTTGCATCCTGTTCATCAGAAGGTTGTGGAATAGTTGTAGAATTTGGTAATAATCACATTTGTGAACATGAGTTTGACTATTTATCTGAGATCCAGCTGGTTCCACCCATGGAAATGCAAGGTCAGGGTATGAATGAAGCCTTTCAGCAGGCAGAGAATGATTTTTTTGTATTTCCAATTGATAGCATACATGAATCGATAGAAAAGAATAGGTTTTTATCTGATGGTACTGTTCATAAGTATGATGAGTCTTTCCTTCATAGTGATAAAAATGAAGGGAGTGCCAAGAAATTTTACATGCACTATGAAGATAGTTACTTTGTTCTGCCTGACAGGTTGGTTCAAAATATTGACACGCCTGGTGAAACAACTGAAAATAAAATATCTACTGTGCCTCATGAAGGAGGAAATGAAAACCAAATTTTTGACAAAGGGAAAGACTAACTCAGGTTGGATGCTACAGATTTTTTGTAAAAATGTACACTCTGTATAGTTTTTTCCTTCCAGTTGTGTGTTTCCCTTCCTGTTTCTCTGGTTTGGTTGCTAGTTTTTGAGGTCTCAGTGCCCTTTTCCAGTGGGATGGTTTGCTTTAACTAGAGATTCTAGGCCCTTTCTATGCTTGTAGGAGGCATACATCCCTAGACAGAGCCACTATTAGCACTCTAAAAAAATTTCATGGCTCTAGCCATTTTCTCCTAGTCTCTGCAGTTGTTTTTAGGTCTCTGGCATAAACCCTTAGTTCAAATTTTTGAAAAGCTAGGCATTGGTGTGAAAAAAAACTTTGTATTGCCCTAGCCCCATTCTAATTTGTTGTTACTTTTTGGGTCACTTAAACATCCTACTTCGCATGTGCTAAATTGTTAGCCCTTTGTCACATGATCATGTGAATCTTTTTCATATTATGCAATCTTGCGACTAAAGGTTTTATGTCAGACCCGTCTGATTTATTTCCCTAAGTTAGTCAGCTTTATTATTCCCTAAGTCAGTGCCTTAATATTTCATATGTTTTTGGCTTGATATTTCATGGGCCCAATCTTCTGACAACATCTCGATCCGACAGTTGTCATTAAAGCACAAGGGGTTTGTCAGAGCTATGCGAAGTCGCGACGGCCGTTGATTCTCTTTATGACACAGTGTTTCAATTGTGGGTCCATAATGACATGTATGCACAAATGGTGGGATATGATTGGTCCATGTATTAATATGTTGATAGTTGTTAGTGGGACCTAGTTTCTGAGAGTGTCAGAGGGTCCTGACATTGTCAAAAAATCAACAATAGGCATATGATCTTATCGAATGTGTCAAAGGCTTGAGATTATGTGACAACCGTTCATTCTCTTGGGTGACGTATTCTTTTGTTTCAAGTGGGTCCACATGCTAGGTGTGTTGATTTGTCATTCTCTGATTGGTCCATGTTGTGTGAGTTGGATGTGTTGTCAGGCGGGCCCAGTATCTCAATCAGAGGATTCCAGATCAACGGTGGGTGCATGATCTCATGGAATCTTCCAAGCCTTTGAGATCATGTGACTTCCATTTGATCTTCCAGGCAGTTTAATGTTCTCAGTGGGGCCATTTTCCAAGTGGTGTAGAGTTGTTCAAATCTTACTGGTCGACATGGATGATAAAGCTAGGTGAGGTTGTTGTCAGAGAGATTAGTGATGGGGACTAAATCTATGGTCGGTGTAAGTTCTCATGGGTTGTGTCAGAACCATGAGATCTTGTGCCTACCATCTGATGTAAGGGCTTATTAATTATGGGTCCTATGTCAGTTGCACTAAGGAATGACAACAAATGATGTAGTGACAAGTGGCATAAAGTGGGCCCAGGTGGGGGTCTAAGGTTTGGTGGTCCTGATATTTCATTTAGCGGCCGAATAGATTTCAATGGCCTCGCTCATTCTCACAATAAATTGGTGATGTTCTAAATCGGCTGGTGATCTAGCAAACAAGTGTTTGCGTAATAGCTAAATGCATTGGTAGAGAGATGAAACATTCAATGAATAGGTGCTAGCCTTTAGTCATCAGTTCATTGAATAAGGGACCGAGGTTAAATGTTTTCCTTTGGTCATTAGATCACAGAGTTAAAGATGGGTTAAGGTTTTCATTCCATGAATAGGAAAAAGCATTGTCACGTAGTCGCTAGGAGGTAACCCTGAGGCTAGCAGTTGGGTTAAAGACATAAAGATCGTGAAAAGGATTAATCAGATGGTCATGACTTAAAGATAGCTCAAATTCAAATATTGATCGCCGATTTGCTGTTGGCACTTGAAACTGACCGTTTGTTTTCAAATTTGAATTTTTGGAGGGTTTCCAGCGATAGAAAGGACCAGAATTGAATGTTTTCACTATGAGATTTGATTTGTTTGATGGGGCTTGCTATCACAGTGTGGTTCAGGGTATTCCATGATCATTTGCAGGGGTTTGTACTATGTGGTTTTGTGCTCGAGGCATGTTCCAGGTGGCCAAAAGGGTTGAAAATTTTGGAATTCCATGATTTTTAGTACTTTCTCAGGCATGACCGACTGGTTTTCATCCCATGCATTTAATTTTGATGTATTTCTGGTTCGTTGGGTAGTTGAAACCCTAACCGTAGTCAACCTAAGCTTATTGCATTCTCTTTGAGATTCCCAAGATGACTGGTGGTATAATTTGTAGGTTGTTTGTCTTCGTAAGGGTTCCTTCTTCTACAAAATTTTTGAGGAGAATTGGTTTCGTTAAGGGTCCTTTTCCTGTAGATATTGTCTTTCTCTCTGCATATAGGGTGTTCTTTCTTTCATTGCCAGTTCTGAGAATGTAATGCATATTGTAATTGATTTGTCTTATGTATGAGGATTGAATATATTCTTACTGTTGCCAAGCTATCTCCATTTGAATTCTAAACTCATTAATCATACATCAAGGATGTTTGATTTTTCTATTTGCATTGCCTATTTGTTTGCAAGTGGAGTTGTCTATGTAGAGATAACTAGTTTAGGGTTAGTGTTCATGTATGTATGAGATGAGGTATCAAAGATATGTCATGCTTGTCTTCCAGTGGATGCTAGTTAATGTATTATCTATTTATAGGTCTCTTCTAAGGGGAGGGTTAAAATCCTTTGAATGGGTGATAACATACTTGAATACATAGGTGGGTTGTTAAAGTGAGGTTTGGTCATGGTGTGTGATTGATGTTAGGCATCAACACATTGAATATATTGTTTTCTTGTTTCATAGCTATCTCCTGCAATAGGGTATTTGATGTTGGCATTAAGCAGAATTGCCACTAGTGACAACACTTATTTGTATTCTCAGTGCAAACCGAGCAGATAGTGCAAACCGAGTAGACAGTGCAAACCGAGCAGATAGTGAAAATCGAGCAGACAGTGCAAACCGAGCAGACAGTGCAAATCGAGCAGACAGTGCAAACTGAGCAGACAGTGCAAACCGAGCAAACAGTGCAAACCGAGCAGACAGTGCAAACCGAGCAAGTTAGTACAAACCAAACAGGACAGTGTAAACCGAGTAACATCATGTCTACCAAGTCACCAGTATTTACCGAGTTCAAAACCTACCGAGTGATCAGTATGAATTGTGCCTTCACTTCTACCGAGTGCATGACGATGCCGAGTAATGCAGTGGACGCCGAGTATTAGAAAGTCACCGAGTTAGTTTGTAGGAACCGTGTAACCATACCTGGGCTGACTTAGTAGCACTTATGTTTATTTGTCAAGCCGACTTTGTAATTGTAATTGTAATTAATTGTTTAAGACTTGTATATAAACAATGTTGTAAAAATGTAAAATGTAAGTAAGAAATATATGTGAAAAAGAAAGAAAGGAAGAGATAAGCGAATTACAAAGGGCTTCAGAAGTATAAGGAACAGCAAAGACAAGTTCATCACAAAAGGTGATCAGTACATCAGTGAATCTCAATCAGCAATCCAGTTGCAAAGCCAGAGATCTACTGTTTCATCCTAACAGGTGAATCAGTACTAAATCCTTTAACCGGGTAGACTTAACAGTCTTTTGTAAAATCTCTTTACCGAGTGCATACTTCATTGTATGTTTGTAAATCCTTTAACAGGGTGGATTTAGCAATCCTTATTGCTCCTAACAAGGCAGATCATCAGAAGTGATCAAATTGTAAGCCTTAACCAGCCAACTTTATTCTGCAGTATTAAAGCTTTGTGGGTTTCATCCCCACCCCAGTTTTACTTTCTTTTGGAAGGTTTCTGGGTAACCAAATCTATGTGTCATTATTGTGAATGCTTTTAAGTTTCATGTTTTCTGTATGCAAAGGTTAAAAGTAAAATTACATGTTAAAATTAGAAGAAAATTTGGAGTTACTGATTCACCCCTCCCCTCTCAATAACTCGGTTAATTCCTGAATATTTCCAACAATTGGTATCAGAGCAGCATTGGTTCTCAAGATAAAGCTTAACTAGCTTGAGCAAAGATCCAGGACAATGGAGGTATTCAAACTAAACAAGGTGATTGAAAATGAAAAGCTAGATCTGGAAATGGCCATAGCTAAACTCAAAGAAGTAAAAGAACATCTTTCCCAATCCCTAAGAAGAAGGAAGGAACTTGCAAATCAGATGAATGATCAGACTTACATTGAAGAAAAGATTGAAGATCTTTTTCCCTCAAATAACTCAGATGAAGCAAACAATGTTGTCAAAGAACTCCTAGAAAAGAATGGGTCTCTGCAGGAAGAAGTGAGAAAATTGAAAAGAGAACAAGAGCTACACTCTACAAGATTCTGTGAGATCTTGGAACAAAGAAACAAGTTGAAAGATGAATTAGATGGAAGAAACATTGAAGTCCAAAATAAAACCCTTCAGCTAGAAAACCTAATTGATCAGATCTCTCATACAAATGAGGAAATTCTGAATCTAAGATCAGAAATAGAAAGCACAAGAGAAGAACTAAGATCTGAAAAGGAAATCAATCTAAGATTGGTGGATGACCTAAACGCTGAAAAACAAATCAATGAAGGAATGCTGAAAAGCCAAGAAGACTTGAATCAGCTGTATGAGCGAAATCTTCATAGGCAAAAAGGAAAAGCAAGACTTGGATACAAAGGAGAAGGCGAATCCTCTAAGCAAGGTACTCAAAGAAATCAAAAACCTACTTGTAATCATTGTGGTAAAATAGGACATACTTCAAATAAATGTTGGAACAATGAAAAAGCAGAATTCAATGGAAAATGTTACAGCTACAATCAACCTGGTCACAAAGAAAATGAATGCAGGGAAAAACCTAGATTCAGAGGTAATTGTCACAAGTGCAACAAACAAGGTCACAAGGCATCCGAGTGCAGATCCAAGACATTTAATCCAGCAGAACAAATTATGAAAGCAATGTTTGGATGGGACTACAACACCTGGTGTAGATGTCATTACTATGGAGACTATGGACACATTGGCATGAATTGCATAAAACATCATCTAAGGAAAAGAGATACTACCGTAAGATGCTTCAAATGCACTAAACTCGGTCACATAGCCAAAAACTGCATGAATGCTAGTGAAGTTGAAGATGGAAAGAAGAATGAAGCAACTAAGGTCAGGAAACAGGTAAGACAAAAATGGATTCCTAAAGCTACCGAGCAATCTAGTCCAAGTAATGGAATGGATGGCTCTACCGACTCAAACTAAATTTCCAAGAAAGCACTGGAACTGTATTCTCATAGACCAATTTCAAGCAGTTCGAGAACCGAAATTAAAAGAAAGATCTAAATTAGCATGCAAGATGCAGTAAGATCACAAGGAGGTTGGTATCAGTCTTCACCGAGCAAGGTCGGTATCAGTCTTCACCGAGCGAGGTCGGAGCAATATGAATTCTTGAGTTCACCGAGTTGTGAAGTCTTTACCGAGCAATTAATTCTTAGTGGGTGACAGTCTGTCAGAATTCATACCCTAATTTGTACTGAGCATTAATGACAGAGTTGTAAACAAAAAGCAAGTAATTGAACTCATTCTTCACCGCGAATCTTTAGCACTTTGAGAGCAGAAAAATTCAAGAGCAACCCAGCGATTCAATACTTTTGCAAAAGGAATTTTCTGTGAGCTATCATGGCATCATCTAGCACTTCAGTGAAGAAAGGATCTGATATGTTATTCCAAGGGGAATGGAAAGCACCAGATTTCAAGATCGTGCCCGCAATTACAGCAGCCCTAGATCCGAACGGAGCTCAATCTCAGATTCCTCCTAAGGTACTACTTATTAACGATATCCGCAATCATTTTAACTGTTCAATTCATGAAATAGGGAACCTAGAACTAGATATTGTGCATGAGGAATTGTGTGTGGATGGTATTCTGAAACCCGAGCACAAACATCTGGAAGATAAAGGTTTAGTTCACATTGCACATCTACCTCAAAACTTTCGAGATAAATGGGTTAGATACATTCTCAGCCGTGTACATGATGGCAATATTTGGCTTGAGCAACCTATTAAGATCACAAAGAAGATGATTCAACAAGTCACCGGTCTTCCCATGTTGAACAAAGCAAAAACTTCCAAAACCCTAGGTCAGACGGAACTAGAGAAGAAAACCCTAGCCGAGTGGGACGGTAGAGGCATGAAAGTTAGCAGCATTACCGATGCTGAACTGAAGTTTGGTACACACATCATTTCCCATAAGATTTACAGTTCTAGTCGACAGAATAGTGTATCCTGTGAAGCTATTGACCTAGCATACAAAGTGGTCAAGAATAACTTAACATTTGACCTAGCAGACTTATTGTTAAAGCAGTTTAACAAAAACATGGAAAGCATTAAAACTTCCAAAAACAATCCATGTAAGTTTGGATCCTTATTGGTCTGTTTATTCTTCTATGTTCAGAAATTCTTCCCTTCTAAAGGAAAAGTTGTATGGAGAAAAGATGTGCCAGTCCTCTATGAAATAAATGAATACATCTCAGAAATGGGTGAAAATTTTGAAAGCATCATGGATAATTATTTTGAGTCTTTCAAAGAGAAAATGAATGACAGATTCTGGATTCCACAAAAGTTGGTGGAAGATTACAAAGATGACATTTTTTTTATGGTGGATTGTGATAATGTATATATTCAAGCAGTTAAACCGAGGACTGTATATGTAAAACCTCTTCCTTATGAGGTAAATATTGATGAAACCAAGAATATCATTGAAGCTCTTCTTAATCAGCCTGTCAATCCCAAAGCTCCATATTTTGGAACATATGATGAAGCTAAGGTGAGAATTGAACTAAGCATAAAGCTTCCACAGGCGGTAAACAAAGGAAAGAAGAGGATAGCCAAAATGCAAATGATAACCGAGGACAAAGAAGAAAAAGATGAAGAAGAAGAGGAAAAGGATGAGAAAACAGAGGAACCAGAACCTGCAAAGAAGAAAGGAAAGGTTTTCATCACTAAGGCACCTAAGCCTCCCACTGCTGTATTTACAAGGAGAAATACAAGAGGTAAGGCAGACAAGGCAGACAAGGCAGATAAAGACATAGTATTCAAAAGGCCTCCTCTAAACCTTCAAGAAAAGCTCAAACTCTTTAGAGACAGATCAAGATCTGGAGTAAGTAACATAAAATCCTTAAAATATGAAACCAGATCGGAAACAGAACAGAAGGAAATAGAAGATGCTGTTATTGAAAAGATGGGACAGTGGAAATACTCTCCTAAACAAATAGCCCCACAGGTTCCAGCAGTTCTATTAAATCCAATAAAAATGAGATGGAGCAATGCAAAGCAAACTGTGATAGACATATTTGATCAAACCCTGAGACAGTTGATGCCGAGCTTGAAAAATGATGAAGTAAAGAAGGCATTAAAAGAAAATGAAAGTAAGATGACATTAAAGTTCAATACTTGTTTGATTTTGATCAACAATATTGAATCGATTGTGAAGGCTGCAAACGCCACATGGAAGAACATATACCACCTTCACCAACTGAGTATTGAAATAGTAATAATAAAAGATATTGAAGATGACAGTGATGAACAAGAAGAAGACACTGAGGTAGATGATACTGTGAGGATAGCAGCAGAAGTCATTGCATCCCTTCCTACCTCTCCAGTAAAAGTTTCTATATCTAGCCCGAAGACACCTTCAAGCATGGTTGTGACAACTTCCACATTTGTCCAATCATCCATAGCAACAACAGAAGCAGCTACCATTTCTTCTACCGAGTTGCAGTCTCCCGCATCATCAAGTTTTCCAGCAGTAAGTTTTCCAATTTTTGAATCTTCAAGTGTAAATATTTTAAGCTCTCCAGTAGAAAGTATGCCAGTATCTATAGCCAGCCCTACTTTATCTACTGTCACTACTACCAAAGCATTAAGTTCAGATAAGCCTAAGGCTCTACCGAGTATAAAATTTTTGGGTAAGAATGTAGTAGAGGATATAGACCTAGATGAAGAGATAGAGATTCCTACATTAGATTTTGCAAATCTATCAGCGGACCAAATGCAAAATATAGGTGAGATCCTCCAAAGGAAAGCAAAACAAAAGAAGCTTAAAGAGGAGAGAGACAAGGAATATCAAATCATCAAGGATGCTAAGGACATTTTGTCTGATGCATTAGGCATTAAAGTAGACTCCTCCCAACATGTTTTGTTACAATTAGCAGAAGCAGTTGATAAATACAATGAGGATTCATCTGGGACAGAAAAATTAGTTGAAAGAGCCGAGAAGAGATTCAACAATAAAGTGCTTGAGCACATTGCTCAGCACATAGCTATTAACCAAGTAGAATTGTCTTCAGTTTTGTCAAACACTGAATCTATCTATTCGAATGCTACCTCTCTTTTGGCCAGACTGTGCAACATTGCCGAGTTCACAAAGGATGTTAAGGATAAAATGAATAAAATGGATGAGGACATAAAGATTAGTATACAGAAGCTGCAACTTGAACCAAGTTCAAGCTCTGCTCATCACATGAAAATTTCACACCTATCAAATATGCAGTCTGATCTACTGAAAGAAGACACAAGGATCCGGTCCACACTGCTAGACATCCAACACATGATCCTTCCCATCATGAATACAATGTATAAGCACATTGAACATTCCAAAACATTGATTCATGACAATCAGTTCTCTATAGCAGATCACATGATTGAACTCTCTGCAGAAGTCCAAATTGCAATACAAACATGTAATATTCTGCAAAAAAGTTGGGACAGAACCCTGGCACTAATAATGAAGGTACATTCTGATTTTCTATCAAATTTTGGATTCTCTCTGTAAATAACCTATATACACACCTTTGGCATTATCGTCAAAAAGGGGGAGATATGTATAGAAGAAGATTTGTATAGAAATAGTTAGCACATTGAAAGGGGGAGACAATGTATAAAGCCCTATAACAAAGATAAATTTTGAAAAATCAAAATAAAACTCAGCATGATTCATGTATATAAGTTTTGGCCAATAAGTGTTTTTGTCACTAATGCCAAAGGGGGAGATTGTTGGCATTAAGCAGAATTGCCACTAGTGACAACACTTATTTGCATTCTCAGTGCAAACCGAGCAGACAGTGCAAACCGAGCAGATAGTGCAAACCGAGCAGACAGTGCAAACCGAGCAGACAGTGCAAACCGAGCAGACAGTGCAAACTGAGCAGACAGTGCAAACCGAGCAGACAGTGCAAACCGAGCAAACAGTGCAAACCGAGCAGACAGTGCAAACCGAGCAAGTTAGTACAAACCGAACAGGACAGTGTAAACTGAGTAACATCATGTCTACCGAGTCACCAGTATTTACCGAGTTCAAAACCTACCGAGTGATCAGTATGAACCGTGCCTTCACTTCTACCGAGTGCATGACGATGCCGAGTAATGCAGTGGATGCCGAGTATCAGAAAGTCACCGAGTTAGTTTGCAGGAACCGTGTAACCATACCTGGGCCGACTTAGTAGCACTTATGTTTATTTGTCAAGTTGACTTTGTAATTGTAATTGTAATTAATTGTTTAAGACTTGTATATAAACAATGTTGTAAAAATGTAAAATGTAAGTAAGAAATATATGTGAAAAAGAAAGAAAGGTAGAGATAAGCGAATTACAAAGGGCTTCAGAAGTATAAGGAACAGCAAAGACAAATTCATCATAGAAGGTGATCAGTACATTAGCGAATCTCAATCAACAATCCAGTTGCAAAGCCAGAGATCTACTGTTTCATCCTAACAGGTGAATCAGTACTAAATCCTTTAACCGGGTAGACTTAACAGTCTTTTGTAAAATCTCTTTACCGAGTGCATACTTCATTGTATGTTTGTAAATCCTTTAACAGGGTGGATTTAGCAATCCTTATTGCTCCTAACAGGGCAGATCATCAGAAGTGATCAAATTGTAAACCTTAACCGGCCAACTTTATTCTGCAGTATTAAAGCTTTGTGGGTTTCATCCCCACCCCAGTTTTACTTTCTTTTGGAAGGTTTCTGGGTAACCAAATCTATGTGTCATTATTGTGAATGCTTTTAAGTTTCATGCTTTCTGTATGCAAAGGTTAAAAGTAAAATTACATGTTAAAATTAGAAAAAAATTTGGAGTTACTGATTCACCCCTCCCCTCTTAGTAACTCGGTTAATTCCTGAATATTTCCAACATTTGACTCTATGGCCCACTAGATAAGGCACTGGTCTATGAGAGACTTAGGGTATCTTAGGGATCCCTTCAAACCCATCTTAAAATCATTTCCTTTATGTTCCATCATTTCCCTTTCAAGTTGTTAGAATAGGTCTCTGGTTTTCATTCCCATTCTATGCAAGTAGGGCTATTGCATGAGATATTGGTTTCATTGAGGTATAGGATACCTAAAAGGGTTTGAAGACTATTCCATAATAATCTATCTGCAGGCCTATTGTTTATGATGAGCTATCTTGAGTGTGCAGATAAGGCAATACCCACCGGAGTGATGGGGAGCTCAAAGAAGAAGAAGGATGTCCTTTGTTCTCATCAATTGGACTATTTTCTTGTCAAACTTGAGTGCCTAACCTAAGATTCATGCCCACATATTGATTCAAGTTTGGTCCTACAAGGAAAAGCTCCAACACATAGGATGCCAAATTGTGGCTACGTGGTGAGGGATACTCGACCAAGTCCTACTTGATCGAGTAGGACTCAGCCGAGTGTGATGGGGATTTTAAATACCCCAACAAATGCCCAAAGCCCCTCATTTGCACATTGAGGGGCTAAGAATTTTTGACTGGCGAGCAACAGTGTCCACTTGGCCAAGTTCCAGGTAGCGGACATTTTTTTGTTTTTTTTTTAATTTGTTTGTGTTTTTTAATTCCTTTTTTTTAATATTTATATGAAAAAAATGTCTATTTTGTACTTAGCATTGTAATTTAAATATTAGTGTTTTTCCATTTATGAAATCCATATTATTGATGAACTAAAGGTAAATGAAAAATTAAAACTTAGAAACGTATTTACCTAAAAATGTATAAAATCAAAACATAAACTCAAAGGTTTGAAACTTAAACGTACAAACCTAAATCCTAGAAAAATATATATAATTTACACAAAATGTAAACTAAAACCTAAAAATATGTAAATAGTAAACACTACATAGCTAATTTAAACAATTTTCTAAGAAAATCTATTTAAAATGATTACTTGAAATATATATATATATATATATATATATATATATATATATATACACACTACTACATTTGGGGCCAAATTTCGACGGCCATTTGTCAGATTTACAACACTCATTTGTTGGACTTTCGACACATGATTCCATCACCATTTTCGCATAGAAGATTGTGACAGAAGACCTATTGGTCGATTTACTGACACCGTGTCATGTTGGAAACTTTCACATGACAACAAATTTGTTATAGCATTTCCTGCAGTCCATCCATCAGAATTCCAATAACAAGACCTATCAGAAATATACAATTTCTTTTGGAACTTACTGTCGAAACCATATTTTTTCCAACATTAGAACTATTGGAATACCGACAGTTTTCATCAAATTCTAACAGATCTACCTATCGATGATATGGCCTCACTATCAAAAGTTCTATTGAATATTTTCTATTTACAACACTTGAACTATCGGAATAGCGACAGTTCTATAGTATTTTCCGATAGGTTACCCTATCAAACATATAGCATTACTGTCACAAGGAATGTCGTAAACTATTTTTTTCTGACATTTTGTCTATTGAATGCATGGCACTTCCATCGAAAATAATGCTAAAGTGTTGAAAAACTGATGGATAGGCACATTAAAGTTAACATAGCTCAAGAGACCATCATAGGTTTCTCTTTCTTCGGTCTATATTATTGAAAGAATGTTTTACCTTTCATTAGCTCGTCAAATCTGGGAATTTGAAAGAATTTAATATAATATTTTCATGACAACGTATATTATTTAAGTTGACGTTGCACGAATTTATCTACTTTGCGCACTTGTAGACTATGAGGGCGATGATAAAGAAGCATTTCCATGGGAGGGGATGCTTCTTTATCACCATCTTCATAGTATACAAGTGCGTGAAGTAGATAAATTCGTGCAACATCAACTTAAATAATATACATTGTCATGAAAATATTCTATTAAATTCTTTCAAATCCCTAGAATTGGTGAGCTAATGAAAGGTAAAACATTCTGTCAATAATATAGACCGAAGAAAGAGACAACCTATGATGGTCTCTTGAGTTTTGTTATCTTTAGTCCTAGCTACCTGTCGATCATCGAGAATAATCACCGCCTTGCATTTATGTACACTGCCAAAATTGATCACAGTCTCCCAAAAACATTTTACACTTGTACATCCGATCAATACTAGAGGCCTAAAGTAATTTTATATGATCACTAGTACATTTCATGCATGGATCAGAAAACACTATCTAAAGTTTCTAGATAACCATTTTTGAGAAGAGGAATGAGTGGAGGCCAAAGAAGGGATAATTGTGAAGGTTTTATAGATGTAGGTTACTGAATCATCATCTCTGCATTGGTATTCAATCTGGCCTCCACTCCATACATGTCTTCTCATAATCTGAAAACTCTCCATCATTGATTCTCATCATTTTTTCATCATCTCCGTGGACTGAGACCTTAAATTATTGATCTTCTCTTTGTTTCGAGAATAGTTTAACATTCTCTACTTAACAGGGCGAACCACGTGAAGGTGAAAGATCACCTAGCCTCTCCTAGGAGCCTCTTATGACCCTTTACAACATTTTAAGACCTCTAAGATGTATTCTTAGGGATCGTAAAGAGTCATAAGGGGTCTATTAGCACCTTGAAAAAATTTCATGGCTCTAGCCCTTTTCTCTTGGTCTCTATAGTTATTTTCATGTCTCTGGCATAAACCCTTAGTTCAAATTTTCAAAAAACTAGCCGTTGGTATGAAAAACCCTTTGTATTTCCCTAGCCCTATTCTAATTTTAAGTTACCTTTATTTAGGCCACTTAAAAGTCTTTTAATGCATGTGCTTATTTGCTCCCCCTTTTTCGCATGATCGTGTGAATCTTTTTTATGTTATGCGATCTTGCGACTAATGTTTTCGGGCCCCTTTTAATAATTGTCAATTTGTCTAAGTCTCCCAGGATAATTTTTCCTAATTCTACAAGCCCAGCGGTGCTTTAATTTTTCCTAAGTTGGTGTCTTAATATTTCCTAATGTTTTAGCTTAATTTTCTTGGGCCTGGCTTTGACACCATCTTCATCCTACAGTTGTCATAGGTTCGCAAGGGTTTTGTCAGAGGCTTGCACTTTTGGGATGATCATTGATTCATTTCCATGAGGTAATGCTTTAGATAGGTGGGTCCTAATTGCCATGTAAACACAGTTGGTTGTCTCTTATTGGTTCACAAGGTAATGACTTGGTGCTTGTCAGTGGGACCTGAGTTTTTGGCTTGTAAGAGGGTCCTGACATCTATAGAGAATCAATGACAGGCGTGTAATCTGATGGGTTTTTTCTGACACATGCGAACTTAAGACAGTCATTGATCTCTTTCAGTGTCAAAGGGTTGTCAGGGTAGGGTAAGATTCTTCATCCGATGGTTGTCTCATAATTTGGAGGAATCTTGGAGGTCTATGTGAAGATGAGGCAACTGTCGATCTTATTGATGTAGGCCCGGTGAATTTCCTCAATCTTTTGGTAGTTTGGATAAAGTTTTGGCGGTCTAACAAATTTCAAGGGTTTTTGCTCATTCGCAAGGAAAAGTGGCGGTGTTCCAAATCATTTGGCGGTTCAGCGAAGGAAGGTCGCGCAATCGCTAAAAATTTTAGCGGTGACTTAAAGTATTCCGTGAATGGCTGATTCCCTTTTGTCGCTAGTTTTCTAAATAAAGACCAAGGTTAAGTTTTTTCCTTTATTTTCTAGGTCACGGGGTTGAGCTCAGGTTGAATTTTTCACTTCGAGAATAAGGAAATTCTTTGTCGGATGTTTTCTAGGGGTAAACCTAAGGCTAGTTATTGAGTTAAGACATAAAGACCGTGAAAAGGAGGGATCAGATGGTCACAACTTAAAGATAGCTCAGATTCAAATATAGACCACTGATTCACTACTGGCACTATGAAACTAGCCATTTAGATTCAAATTCAAATTTTTGAGGGTTTTCCAGTGATAGGAAGGACTAAAATTTATTGATCATGCAGCTGGATCTGGTAGAATTGGTTTTGTCGACTGATTGCAATGTGGTCTAGGGTGTTAAGTGACCGTTTGTAGGGGTTTGTACTATGTTTTTTGTGCTCAAGGTGTGTTGTAGGTGGCCAAAAGGGTTCACAAATTTGGAATTCCATGATTTTCAATACTTTCTTAGAGATCTATCATAAGTGCAAATCTTTCTCAGATATGGCTGACTGGTTTTCATCCCTGTAATAAATTCTTGACTGTTTCGGTTGGTTTAGTGGGTGAAACCCTAACCCTAGTCATCTGTAGCTTGTTGCAACCTATTTTGGGTTTCCAAGATGACTAGGGGGTATATATTGTAGCATTTTTGACTTAGTGAGGGTTCCAAAACATTCTTTTTTGGTCCCTGATTGTTGATGTTAATTTACTGAGTAGGGAGAGCTTGGATTTAGGGTTTGTCTCCATGTATTTTGTTGTTTTATAATGTATTGATCCTGCAAATTTTATTGAGAATTCATTTGGATTCCAATCTCATGTTTCTGTATGTCTTCTTATTCTTTTCTTGAGCTCATATATGTTAATTTCACAAAGTGGGTTATCATATGGTAAACAAAGAGTATTTTGAGATTATCTTTGAGTTCCTAACAAAGTTAGAATTAAAGTCTTTCAGGTAGTTTCAGTGAGTTCATGGCTAGATAAGGATTTGATGTCCTGATATGTGAGTGAGAAGGATAATAGGCAAAGCACTTATCCTCAATCAAAGTATAAATCTACAAGTTGAAGACTTTGGAGTGGTGATAGAGTCAAAGTTATATTAAAGTTATTCATCAAAGTATAAATCTACCAGTTGAAGATCAAAGGGAAATCCCAACAGGGTCCTGGGACACAACAACTAAGAAACATAAATGTAGGCATCATGGTCACAATTTTTTGGAGACACAACATATTTGAGTGATTTTCCGAGACAATGCAAAGTAGTGGTTTCTTTGCATCATCTGGGAATAGCACTCAATTATGTTGTGTCTCCAAAAAATTGTGACCATGATGCCTACATTTATGTTTCTCAGCTGTTGTGATATGTACATCACAATCTGTCATTGTTGCAGCAGCAGAGCCTATATTCCACAACTAAAAGGAAGACATCTTTTTAGCCTGGGTCTAGATCCTACCCCAATTGTCGAAGGATCCAAGGCCAGGCTCGAAAGATGTCTTCCCATTCTATCTGCAACATTATGTCCATCCATGATCTCAGGAATATCACTATCTTTCTACTCTTCATTTGCCAAAATATATCACTTGTTCAAGCTTGCAGAGTAATCTTATTAATAAAAGAACTGTTGCCAACATTAGGGTACCCACAGATCAAAATAGTTGATGTTATTGGTGCTTGTGCTCAAGGATATTGATTCACTATTTTGAAATGGCCAAATCATTTTTATTTCAATTGTAGAGAAAAGGATTGGGAGAAAATGAGCGGGTGAAAGTTGATCAAGCGCGAGAGAAGGCATTGCATTTTATTTGATCATGAATGCTCTCTGAAATGAACAATCATGTTTTCTTTTCAAATTTTTTTGGTGTTTTTTTTTCTGATATTCAGTAGATAAAAATCATGGCGGAAGCCACTTAGCCATCTTTTTGATGTTCTAGGTATTTTACAAAGATACAGGTATGTGGATTTAGCATTCAGTTGCTAGCAGTTATTGGTCAAATGAAATGTTTTGTCAAGTTGAAAGGGCAAGATATCTGTTTGGTATTTTCGGTTTATGTTAAAAGTTGATTTGGTAAAATCCTCAAAAAACACACTACATGTTCTAAAATGTAAAGAAGTTGAATGTTAAATGTAAGATATATATCTCATCCATAGTAATCAAAAGAAAGGACATGAAACTTATAAGGAGATTTACCAATCCAAAAATATAAGCGAATAGGAAACATGATTGGTCCCTTATGAATTGGTTTTTGAGGTGCACAATCTTCATCAATCTCCTAAGAACAAGATCCCTCCTCATGAAAAATGCATTTAACAGATTAAACAAATATACAAAACTAAACCAATGGCATGTTTAGAACAAAGAAATAGATTGATAATAATATGCTGAAAATTCTATTATGTTTAATACACACAAAAGGACCAGTCCCAACAATTCTTAAACATGCTTTATCTAATATGATAATAACATGCTAATTAAACTGATAAAGGTGTTATCTACATTTAATCTGCCAATTAATAATTACACAAAAAAAAAATTACAAAACTGAACCAATGGCATGTTCTCCGTGTGGTACAAGGAAGATTTGGCTATGAAAAAAAAAAGTGAAATGACCTCATCATTTTTATTTCGATTGGATAGAGGAGAAAAAGTTGAGCATGAGAGAAGGTATGTGATTTCTTCATCTTTTGAGCATCTGGCATCATATTCGACTGCAAATTTCAAATGCACTGCATTTTATTTGATCATGAATGCTCTCTGAAATGACTGCATTCTACTGGTGTCGTGCCCTAGCCCATGCTTTATCTCCATTATTTGATATTATTGGTGCTTGTGCTCAAGGATATCGATTCACTATTTTCAAATGTTTGGATCATTTAGACGGTTATGTTTCCTGACTATTCCTCTAGTACACAGTCAGGAAATGTAACTGTCTAATAATTATATGTAATGTTGAATGGATTAAATGCTTTACTCTTGGTAGAAATGAATCGAAGGAATAGTGTGTATTAAATACAATCTAGTCACTTATTGAATGCTTTGGAGACTACTGGTGTGACTATCCATGCACTACCAGTGACTAAGATTCATTAAAGGATACAAAACCCTTCATTTTGGGGTTATTGTGTGTGGATTCAAATGTAGGCTTGATTTGGTTAATGTTTACAAGAGATCAATAAAGTATTTAAAGAAAATCTTACATGTTTGGAGAGGTTTGAGAGGCACTTATCATGACTGTACCCTCACAAACATCGGCATAGACTGGTTATACTAAGTTTCCTTTCTCTATTTTGAGGTTTCCTTTCTCTACCATAGGGGTACAGTCAGAGGGTTCATTGACAAAATGATCCTTCGAATGGTTACTATGAATATGAATGATTTGATATAGCATATTGCTCATTTTACTTGAAGTTTGGAATAGCTTGTGCAAGGGTGAAAGTAGTTTTGATCATTTTGGTCATGACTGTTCCTCTACATAGTCAGGAAATGTAACTGTCTAATGATTATATTTAATGTTGAATGGATTAAATTCTTTATTCTTGGTAGAAGTGAATGGAAGGAATAGTGTTGGTGTTAGGTTTCATTTATTATTGAATTCAATGGTTTCCAAGATGTGTTGAGGAGTTTCCTCTTTGTTTAATGTTAACTGTTCCTGCACAATCCACTCATACAACAGTGAAATGCTATGTGGAAGGGATGGTTGATAGTGTTTCCTAAGGGAAGGGGGATTGTGAAAGACTTGTTATCATTGTATTGTGTATTTCCAATATGTTTGGTTGCAGGACAGACCAGGAGAATGAAGGATCACTCACCGATTGCATGATAACCCAATTTTGAAGGGTCATTAGTTGAGGGGACAGTCAAGGTCCCGATGATTGGACCATTGGAGGACCCTATTTCTTTGTATTAATTTCTATTCAAATTAGATGGATGGATTTCTTGTGAACTAGCAGTTACTATGTATTTTGCAACTGCATCCATAAATCTGCATATACTTCTCTACGGTTGTAAGCCACTTACAGATCAAAATAGAGAAACTAAATCAAAATCATTCTTTATCCTATTTCCTTTTAACAAAGTCTCAACTATCAATGATACAATATACATTTGGTACCCTAGACTATCAAATATGCAAATGGCGCCTACCTAGAAGCTCACCAGGAGAATGAAGGATCACTCACTGATTGCATGATAACCTGGTTTTGAAGGGTCACTGGTTGAGGGGACAGTCACGGTCTGGATGATTGGGCCATTGGAGGACCCTAGTTCTTTGTATTAATTGCTATTCAAATTGGATGGATGGATTTATTGTGAATTATTAGCTGCTATGTATCCTACAACTGCATCTGTAAATCTGCATATACTTCTCTAGGGTTGTAAGCCACTTAGGGATCAAAATAGAGAAACTAAATAAAAATTATTATTTGTCCTATTTCCTTTTAACAAAGTATCAACTATCAATGATAGAATACATTTGATGCCCTAAGCTATCAATACAAATGGCACCTAGCTAGAAGCTCATGGGCTATCCATTTGATAACCACAGTCAACATTTCAAAAAAATGCATATCCTTGAGCACAAGCACCAATAACATCAAATAATGGAGTTAAACCATAGGCTAGGGCACGACACCAGTAGAATGCGGTCATTTTAGTGACAACAATTTACAATGCGGTCCTTTGGTGTGTATTAAACAGAATAGAATTTTCAACATATTATTATCATTCTATTTCTTTGTTGTAAACATGCCATCGGTTTAGTTTTGTCACTTCACCGTTGTATGAGTGGATTGTGTAGGAACAGTTAACATTAAACAAGGAGAAAACTCCTCAACACATCTTGGAAACCATTGAATTCAATAATAAATGAAACCTAACACCAACACTATTCCTTCCATAGTTGCAGGATACATAGCAGTCGATAATTCACAAGAAATCCCTGTATCAAATTTTTATAAGGATATTCTACTAATCAATAGGAATTTTCTTGAGATGACCAATGATTATGCATTTTGATGGCAGTGTGCTAGTTCAAAAGGATAATATAAATCTGAAACAATTTTTTCTGATTTTCTCAAACTATAAATGTTGTTAAAGGGAAAATATTATGTGGAAAATGAACAAACCAAGCTAGCAAATGATTGTACATCAAATTATTCCTATATTCATTCAAGTATTTCTATGCTTCAGCTACCTAACCTTTGAGCTTCATCTAGAGGAATGTGTAGCTTTAAGATAGAGTTACTTCTTGGGCCTTACAATATGGTGGAATATGATCAAGATTTGTTTAGGCTTTATCTTTGTTAGTCCCATTGTTAGGTTCTTATAGTTCATGGTTTGAATCTATTATGGTTGTGTAAGGGATTTGTAGATGCTTTTTCTAACATAATTATTGGACACCATGATTGGAACAACTAGTTGTTGGCTATTGTACACATGAATCATATTTGTCAATGGTTCTTTGTGTTCAAGAATTCGTTGATCAATCTTTGAGATTTATTGTCCCAGCCTTAAAAGAGTGATAAAAGATATAGTGAGTGCTATCTTTTCCAAGTGTTTTGTGGGTGCCATTATCTTCTAGGAGTAATTGCTGGAACCAAATTATGTTCTTTGCCTCTAGTAAATATTGCAGACACAACCATCTTCTTGGTGAAGGGTTTCTTCCATCGCCGTGACGCACTATTGCATGGTTTCCATTCCCTTGTAGTATACTAAACCTAATTTAATACAAGTGTGCACTATTTTGGGTTCCATAATTTATGGTCCCTACACTATGGTTGTTAGCCTAATTAAGAGAGGCCTACCTTTGCATATAATAAGAGGCCAACATGAAACAAACATCCAGAGGTTAGGTATGTTAGCACGTGCAAAAAATTTCATGGCTTTAGCAATTTTTTGCCGGTCTCTGCAATTGTTTTTAGGTCCCTGGCATAAACCCTAAGGCAAAAAATTTCAAAAATCTAGCCGTTCGGTCCTTAAAATTAAAAATACCCTAGCCCTATTCTATTTTCACATTACCTTTTCATGGGTCACTTAAAACCTTATTTTCTTCATCTGCCTTTTTAAAATGACCAACTTTATGTCTTGTGATTAGGTTTCATGTGTCTGCACGTCCCCTTAAATATTTCCTAAGTCACCGGTTAATCTTTCCTAAGTTCCTAGTGCCCTACAAGGTTTTAATTTTACTAAGTCCCGAGCTTTAATATTTCCTATGTTTTGGCTTTGTATCTTCCTGGGCTTGGCTCTCTGACAGCATCTCCATCTGACAGTGGGCGTATCTTCTCATGCAATGTGTCAGAGGCTTGCGAACTTAAGATGTCCATTGATTCTCCTTTATGATAGAGCTTCTCAAATAGGTGGGTCCATTGACACATATGCACAAATGGTGATATCTAAGTGGTCCATGTATTAATGACTCGGTAGGGTTGTCAGTGGAGCCTACAATCAAGGCCTTTCAATGTACGGTCAGGGCATGATCTTAAGGAATATTCTTCCCCTTTGAAATCATACACCATCCATTGATTTCAAATCTTACTCAGTGCCTGTCAGTGGGACTTGGTTCCCAGATGTGTCAATGGGTCCTGATCTTGTTAGTGAATTGACGAATGACATATAATCTTATGGGTTTTGTTAGAGGCTTCAGATTATGCGCCATCCGTTGATTTTGTTTCTTGTCAGTAGGTTGTCAGAGATATCAAGAGATTCAAGATTGATGGTTGGTGTAAGAGCACATAGAATCTTCCAAGCCTTTTAGATCTTGCGCTAGCCGTTCGATCTTCCAGATGGCTTAACGTTCTTAGTGGGGCCATTTTCCAAGTGGTGCGTAAGTGCTCAAATCTTATTGGTCGATGTGAGGAGTCAGCAAGGTGGGGTCATTGTCAAAAAGGTCAGTGATGAGGATGAAATCTAGGGTCGGTGTAAGTTCTCATGAGTTTTGTTAGAGCTATGAGATCTTACGCCTGCCATCTAATTATAAGGCTTACAGAAAGTGGGTCCTATGTTAGTGTGACTGAGCAGGAGCCATGAATGAGGTAATGACAAGTAGCATAAAGAGGGCCCAGGTGGGGTCAAAAGGTTTAGCGGTCTAGATGAATAAGATTAGCGGTGCTGACAAAGTTCAAAGGCTTCGCTCATTCATGTGAATTAGTGGTGGTTCTCTAAGTGTTTAAGCAGTTTGGTGAACAAGCATTTGTGGAATCGCTAAACTATATGGTAGAGAGATAAAATGTTTTTTGAACTAGTGGAAACCTTTGTCACCAGTTCGCTAAATTTGACTGGGGCCCTTTTAAGAGGTAAATCATAAAGCCTGCAAAACATGAAGATCAGATGGTCACGGCTTAAAGTGAACCTTATTTCAAATATTGACCACTGATTTGCTGAAAGCACCATAAAATAGCCATTTGATTTCAAATTCAAATTTTTGAAGGGTTTCCTGCAACCAGAAGGACTAGAATTCAATATAGAAGCGACTGGTGTTGGTGAGAGATGATTTGTTTGCCATTGCAGTGTGGTCCAAGGTGTTGAGTGATCATCTGTAGGGTTTTTACTATGCATTTTTGTGCTCAAGGCATGTTGCAGGGTTGACATTCTAAGCATTGTTTATGATTCTCAGTACCTTCACAAAGAAATTTTCATGATTGAGGATCATTCCAAGATTTTCTTTCTCCTGGTTGCCTGGGTTTCCACCCTTGTAATAACTTTTTGACCATTTCCAGTTGGTTGGGTGGTTGAAACCCTAACCCTAAGTCATCTGTAGCTTGTTGCATTCTCTTTGAGAATTCCAAGATGACTAGGGAGTATAAGTTGCATAATTTTTGATTTTGTAGGGGTTCCAAAACTTTCTTTGGTCCCAGGCTAGTTGTCTATGGTGTTTTACTGATAAAGGAGTGGGATTTTGGGTATTTCCTATCTTTGTGTTGTCTTGATTGTATATTGATCCTGAATATGTTAATGAAAATACTATTGAGTTCCAATCTTGCATTTGTGTATGTCTTCTTGTTTCAGTTCTAAGCTCATATATGTTAATGTCACAAAGTGTGTTAGCATATGGTAAACAAAGAGTATTGTGAAGTCATCTCTAAGTTCCTAACAAAGTTAGGATTAAAGTCTTTTAGGTGGGTTTAGTGAGTTTGCAACCAAGCAGGAATTTGATGTCCTTGTGTCTGAGGGAGAGGGATAATAGGTAAAGCACTTATCCTAGATTCAGTTATGTTTGAATTAAGGTATTCAGTTGATGTATATAATTGGGTGACTCTTTGCCCTAGGTTAAGGCACTGGTTCATCCTCTAGAGGTATTTCATTGTCATCAACCACACACACAAACATTCAAATGAAAAAATCTTAAAGTAGTAGTAAAGAGTATATAGTTGTATATCATTTAGTTATTCCTTTCAAGAAATGAATCAAGGGTATACCCGCCTGAGCATTGAGGCTCAAAGTGTAGGAGGATCTCTTTTGATCCTTGTTAATTGGCCCTCTTTCTTATAGACTTTGGAGTGGTGATAGAGTTAGAGTGTTATTTAAGTTATCCATCAAAGTATAAATCTACAAGTGAAGATCAAAGGGAACTCCCATATCAAATGGTGACTCTACTGGGGAGAGTCTAGAGATAAAGGTTGTAAGTCCACTATTTTTTTCCTATTGTATTCAGTTAAAAGATGTCCCATCTAGGAGGTTGGTGACTCAAAAGGGTTAAGAACCAGTGCTGTATATTGTAAATCATGGACAAGAGGAGGAATACTAGGTCCTTTGTCAGAAAGAATCCATAGGTCACTCTGGAGAAATTGCCTAGACAAGAGAAGAAGAGTTGGATTAGAAGGAATGGTGAGTCTACTAGTGCTCCCATCAGAGAACAAAGAAGTTCTATAGGTAGAGCACCACATGTTTCTTGAAGTGAGGAAGGTTCACAAGATAGAGTTTCTAGATCAGATGGTGGTCACTCTGAAGATAGATTTTATGATACCCCAGAAGCTATATTTCAGGACAAAGGTCCATTCCCTATAGGTCAAAATGAACAAGCTAGAGAGATGGGTTTGGAGATTGATTTAGATCTTGATGAAGATAATTTCAGAAGAGAACCCATGAGACCAAGGCAAGTCCACTTCCCATATCAAAATCTTTTTGATATGGATGTGTCATCAGGTTCTAATGACATTATGGTAGATCCTGATGATTTAAATGCATTGAGGTTGTAGTTGGTAGAGTAGGATGCCATAGATAAGAGGTTACAAGAGGAGAGAGAGGCTGAAAAGGTAAATTCTCTAATAGAAAGATAGTCTCTCCTTAGAAAGATTAATGAAATGAAGGAGAGAAACAAGATTCTTGCTTCTACTCCTAAAACTTTGCAGCATGATGTCTTTGGTGATCTTGATGCCTTAAGGAGTGAGCAAGAGCGCTTAATACAAGATTATGAATTTGATAGGGAGTGCCCTATGGTTAGACAAGTGCAAAGTTATGTTCCTTTCCTTAAAGATAAAGATGGGCGTGAGATCACTAGGCCTATTGTTTCCGCTGGTGAGAAAGGAAAGCAAAATATGGTGGGACATCAAACAAGTAAATCATTGACAATACCCAAGGTTCCACCACCCAATTTAAATAAGGACACAGAAATGGAGAGAAGAAGATAAGGACCTTGCAAGAGAATTAGAGAGGGCTGAAATTGAAGTTTCCATTGCAGAAAAAAGAAGAAAGATCCAGTTCTTGAAGGCTTCATCGGCTAATGCTCTTGGCCCATCTGCTACTGAGGTATGCCATCTTTGACAACTACTATTCCACTTAGTAATGCTACTAGTTCAATTCCTTCTTCATCTGCTAGGATAGGTGTTGATCCTAGGCAGCAGTCAAATGCACGAATAAATATAGGTGCTAATGTTGATCCTAGGGTTAACACTAGTTCAAGTTTTCAAAGAAGACCTATGCAATTACAAGGCTATAGGAAAATTAGTTTTGATGGAATTCTTGGTTACCTGAATGCTTTTCCAAATGATATTAGAGATAAGGTACCTAAGTTTGCTGGTAATAATGCTATTAGTTGTGAGGAGCATCTTAGGTTATTTGTTGATATGCTTAATGATTATGAGCTAGAGCATGAGGATGTAGTCATGAAGTTATTTGTTCAATCTCTAATGGAGGATGCTAGAGATTGGTTTAAGAGACTTCCTGATAAATGTATTGATACTTGGGACTCTTTTGAGAGATGTTTTAAAGAGCAATATGGTGATAGGCCTAATGCTAGTTTCATGTTGAATGAATTCAATACCATAAGGAAAAATCAGAATGAGACTACAGTTGAATTCAACATGAGATTTCAGAAGGGTATGCATAAGTTGTTCCAAGTTATGCGGTTAGATGACAATTTTTGTCTGACCACATACTTCAATGCATTTGATGGAAAGATGGGATATTTGTTGAGGGACAAAGAACCAAGAACTCTTAGGGATGCTTTAAGGATTGCTATCAATATTGAGAACAATATGAAAATATCAGGAAAATTGGGGGGAAAGAGAGATGACCCAAAGTTGTTTGGGGACAAGAAATACAAAAAGGAAAATGATAAGAATGTTGGAGCTAGGAGGCAATAGGAAGATAAATTGGATAAGGTGCTTAATGCATTGAATGATTTGAAGGCACCTGCAAATAGGAACATCAGTGCTCCTACCAATGAAAGGCCTCAATTCAACAATAATTTTAACAAACATAATAGATTGCAGAACTACCCCTACAACACCCAATGGAAGGATGGAAAGCCTATTGTCCCTATTGTAAGAGGAAACAATGATAGAGGTGTCCCTGACCCTCTACAAAAGGCTTCAATAAATGTCATGGAGGACATACCTTGGTGTGTTGCATGCCAGTCCCCTCATTCTATAGAGCATTGTGTAGTTGCACATTCTATGGCTGCAAATCAGGATTGTGGCAATGAGGAAATAGATTAAGAACAAGATCAAGATGATGTTGGATGCAACATAGATTTTTCATATCTAGGATATGAAGATTCTGATTTTGATGAAGAGGTAGATGTAAATGTGAAGAGACACAATCAGGCCCTTTTTCATCAAGAAGTTTTTTTTGATAGTGAAGACATTGAGAAGAAGACATGTAACATGAACTCTTCTTCTAAGCCAGTAAATTTGAGAAGACCTTCTAGAGAAGAGATGGATAGGATTACTGTAGAAATGATTTCCCAAGTGCAAACCAGAGGCATGGTGGCAAGGAATACAAATGAGAAAGCTACAGGAATGTTCATAAAGAGTACCAACTCTGGAGAGACTAATGAGAACAAATCAAAAGGTGATCACATGGTGAAATTCAAGAATGTAGAAGGTAATAATTGTGAGCCTAAGGGAGTTGGAATTGAAAAATTTTCTAGTGAAATTGAGAAGCCAATTAACATAATGGCTAAGGTTGAAAAAATGAGGGTGGCCAATACATCTAATGTGTCAGATAAGAAAAAGGATATTAAGGCAGTACAGATTGAGATTCTTTCTTCAGATCCTATTGATATGTTATCTATATTGTCCCAAATTACAGTTAAGGTTCCATTGTCAGAATTGTTGAGGATCCCTGAACACAAAGATAGAGCTATTGCATGGGTAGGTAATGTTCATAAAAATGATGTTGCATGCAATGGATCTTAGGATAAGGCTTTGAAAGGTGTTGCTTCTTAGGGAATTGTGTCTCAAATTCCTCCAATATACTTGGATAGTTCTGTCAATGCCAACCTTGAAAATATTGATCCATTATTTTTAAGTGTTCTTGTGAATGGAATGAAGTTGAGAAATTGTATGATTGATAGTGGTGCCTCTAATACTGTCATGCCTTTTAAAATCATGGACAAGTTGGGCCTTAAAGTTGATATAGTGCAAGGAAGATGTTGTGCAATGGATCAGAGGGAGGTACTAGTTATTGGGACTATCAATGCAATGCCATATAGGCTGGCAGCATATCCAGAGAAAGAGTTAATAATGAGTGTTTTGGTGGTGGATATCCCTCCTCATTATGCGATGCTACTATCTAGAAGGTGGAGTGCTGCCATGGGTGGAAGTTTACAGTGTGATCTGTCGTATGTCACTTTCAAGATTGATGATCAGTTTGTCAAGATTGAACGAGAGCCAAGAGTATGCCACATGATTGAGAGAAATATTGATAATGAAACTACATGTTTTGTGGATACTGATATTAATGCTTTTAGGGTAGAGATCCCTGTATTTGAAGAGGAACCTATTTTTTCACCTATCTCTATTGAGGTAAGTGTTAATTCTATGAAGGGTGATTTGTGGGTAATGTACTTTGATGGTGCAAATTACAAAGATGGTGCAGGAGCGGGTATTTTACTTATTTCTCCTAATGGAAACACCTACAAGTTTTCTTTCACATTGAATTTATTTTGTACCAACAATATAGTAGAATATGAGGCTTTGTTGTTAGGATTGAGGTTGGCACAAAAGAATGGTATTAAGTGTTTAAGTTTTGTTGGTGATTCTGAGTTGGTAGTGTCCCAAGTCAGGTCAATATATGCTTCCAAGAACAAGAGGTTGAAACAATATAGTAATGTAGTTTGAGATTTGATTGAACATTTTGATGCCTTCAATATTGAGTGGAAGGATAGGAGTAATAATAAGATGGCTGACTTGTTAGCCAATATTGCAATCAATCCCAATGATATTACATTTTCTGGTATCTCTAAAGTTGAAATTCAGGCTAGGCCTAGCATACCAGATAACATTGAGAATTGGCAAGTTTATGATGATGATAATGATATCTTGAAGTTTATGGGTTGTAAGGATCAGTATCATGGTGAGGAATTTGATTGTTCAACCTTGGTTGAGTCAGTAGAAGGAAGGGAGGTTGTCTTTGGCAATGAGGTCATTCAGCTTAGAACTAACAAGGTGCCCAAGGAGCTTGTTGTTTTGGAGACTATCTTTGATAACCAGAATAGAGTTCAAAAGGATATCAAAAGAGAAGATCATGCTGATCTAGAGGAGATAAATCTTGGAACACATGAGGCACCTAAGAAGGTATACATTGGTAGAGATATATCTCAAAAGGTAAAAGATCTTTGATTGAATTATTGAGAAAATTTAGGCATGTTTTTGCATGGTCATATAATGACCTAAAGGTTTATAGAGAAGATTTGTTTCATCATATTATTCCATTGAAAGAAGATGCTAAACCTTTCTGGCAAAAACAAAGGCCTATTAATCCCACTTTGGCAACCAAGATGCAAGAAGAGTTAATGAAGCTGAGAGATGCTAGAATTATCAAGCCTATAAGGCAATCTTCTTGGGTGTCAAACCTTGTTCCTATGAGAAAAAAGAATGGTGACATCAGGCTTTGTGTGGACTTCAGGAATCTAAACATTAGCTCATTAAAGGATAATTATTGTCTGCCCAATACGGAAGCTATGTTGTAGAGAGAAACCGGATCAGAATTGATGTCTATGATGGAAGGTTTCTCTGGCTACAATCAGGTCATTGTCAAGGAATCAGAGCAATTCAAGATAGCTTTCACAACACCTTTGGGGACATATGTTTATGCGAGGATGCCTTTTGGCCTCACAAATGCTGGTGGTACTTTTTAGAGGGCAATGGATTTTTCCTTTTCAGATTTCATAAATGATTTCCTTGTTGTATATCAAGATGATCTAACTGCTTATTCCAAGGAGGAAGAGACCATTGCACTCATCTAGAAAGAATATTTGTGAGGGCCTTGGAATTTGGCATTTCTTTGAACCCAAGGAAATGTGTTTTTGGTGTCATTGAAGGTAAGTTGCTTGGCCACTTAGTTGGGAAGCAAGGAGTGAGAATTGACCCTGAGAGGGTAGCAGCCATTGATAAAATTTAGAGACCAAAGAATGTTAAAGGAATTCAGTCCTTCTTTGGTCATGTCAATTTCTTAAGGATGTTTGTGACAAATTTTGTAGAGGTTACTAGACCTATTTCTAAGATGTTGAAGAAGGGATCTACAATCAATTGGGAGGGTGAGCCTAATGAGGCTTTCAAAAATATCAAGCAGGCTATCAAAGATGCACCAGTGCTTAAGGCACTTGATTATAATGTCCCAATGCATATCTTTTCCTTTGCATCCTTTCACACTATTGCTGCAGTTTTGTTACAAAAGAATAAGGATGGTTTTGAGTAGCCTATTGCATTTTTCAGTAAATCTTTGTAGGCTGCTGAATTGAAGTATGACATAAATGAAAAATAGGCTTATGTACTTGATAAGGCAATCAAGGCTTTTAGGTGTTACTTGATGGGACTAGCTATGATTTATTTTGTGCCAAGTGCAGCTGTGAAGGATATTTTCTCACAGCAAGAGGTGTCTGGAAGAAGATGCAGATGGATCAATAGGATCCAAGAATTCAATGTTGAGGTCTAGATTACTAAGTTGGTTAGGGGACAAGGATTGGAAAAACTAATGGCCCAATCCAATCTTACTGCAAATCCGGTAAATCATTCTAAAATTGATTACACATGTGACATGAATGATTATATCTGGTATCAAGATATCATCTATTACTTGAGAAGCATGAAATGTCTAGATAGTATTAATGATAATCAGAAAATGACATTAAAATTACAGGCCATCAAGTATGTAATTGTGAAGTGTAAATTGTATAGAAAGAATTTGGATTGCATACTTTTGAAGTGTGTAGATGAAGATCAAGCTAACAAGTTGTTGAAAGAAATGCATGAGGGAGTTTGTGGTGGGCATTATATGGGTAAAAAAATTGCTCATAAGATCTTGAGAGCAGGATTCTGGTGGCCCACAATCTTCAAGGATGCAGAACAGTGGGTGAGGAGGTGTGATGCTTGTCAAAGGTTCTCTGGTAAGCTTAAATTTTTAGGTAATGTGCCATTAAGACCAGTAGAAGTTCAGGCTCCTTTCCAACAATGGGGAATTGATTTCATAGGGGAGATACCAAACAAGTCAAGTGGAGGACACTCGTGGATCTTAGTTGCCACTGATTACTTTACAAAGTGGGTAGAAGCTATACCTACAAGAAATGCAACTAGTAAGGTGGTAATTGATTTTGTGATGAATAATATTGTTACAAGGCTTGGGTGCCCTGAGAGAATAGTAATTGATAATGCCATGTGCTTTAGGTCTGCTGGATATAAGGACTTTTGCAAAGGTTTGGGAATTCAGATTTCTAATTCCTCACCTTATCATCCACAAGGAAATGGTCAGGAAAAATCTACTAATAAGAGTTTGATTAAAATATTAAGGAGAATTCTTGAAAAGAATAAGAAGGCATGGAATTCAAATCTTCCATTAGCTCTATGGGCTGATAGGGTAACTATGAAGAGGGCAATTGGATGTGCACCATTTGACCTAGTATATGGAATTCATGCAAGAATGCCTCAGAATAACTTATTGGAAATGTATAAATTTGTTTAGCTATATGATGATGAGATGCAGTTGAGAATTGAGGACCTCATTAGGTTGGATGAGACTAGAAGAGAATCAGTTGCAATGAGTGCCAAATTGTAGTTGCAGGTTAAGAATTTATATGATAAGAAGATTGTTGATAGAAAGTTTGAACTTGGTGATTTGGTGTTAGTTTGGAATGCTAGACTGGAGGATAAGGGGAAACATGGTAAATTTGATACCATCTGGCTAGGGCCATATCTAATTCATGAGAAATGGGGCCAAGATTCATACATTATCAAAGAATTAAATGGTGGTATTCAGGAATTGCCAGTTCATGGATAATTCTTGAAGAAATACTTCAATTAAGGTATTCTATTTTCCATGAACAGTAGTTAGGTTTGTACATTTTGTAAATTTTGTAAATAAGCTACTTGCCCCTGCCTTGTTTTGTCCTGGTCTGTCAATTTTTGGTCCTGTTGCCTATTCTTCCTTGCTTGTTCCCTGTTGTCTGCATTTTTCCAGTGGGATGGTCTACTTTAAACCAGTGATTCTAAGTCCTTGCTATGCCTGTAGAACGCATACATCCCCAGACAGAGCCACTGTTAGCATGTGCAAAAATTTTCATGGCTTTAGCAATTTTTTGCTGGTCTCTGCAATTTTTTTTAGGTCCCTAGCATAAACCCTAAGGCAAAAAATTTCAAAAATCTAGCCGTTGGGTCCTTAAATTAAAAATACCCTAGCCCTATTCTATTTTTGAGTTACCTTTTCACGGGTCACTTAAAACCTTATTTTCTACATGTGCCTTTTTAAAATGACCAACTTTATGTCTTGCGGTTAGGTTTCATGTGTCGGGGGGTCCCCTTAAATATTTCCTAAGTCATCAGTTAATCTTTCCTAAGTTCCCAGCGCCCTACAAGGTTTTAATTTTCCTAAGCCTTGAGATTTAATATTTCCTATGTTTCAGCTTTGTATCTTCCTAGGCCCGGCTCTCTGACAACATCTTCATCTGACGGTGGGTATATCTTCTCATGCGATGTGTCAGAGGCTTGCGAACTTAAGATGTCCATCGATTCTCCTTTATGATAGAGCTTCTCAAACAGGTGGGTCCATTGACACATATGCACAAATGGTGATATCTGAGTGGTCCATGTATTAATGACTCGGTAGGGTTGTTAGTGGGGCCTGCAGTCAAGGCCTTTCAATCTATGGTCAGTGCATGATCTTAAGGAATATTCTTCCCCTTTGAGATCATGCACCATCCATTGATTTTGAATCTTACTCAGTGCCTGTCAGTGGGACCTGGTTCCCGGATGTGTCAGTGGGTCCTGATTCTATTAGTGAATCAACGAACGGTGTATAATCTTATGGGTTTTGTCAGAGGCTTAAGATTATGTGCCATCCATTTATTTTGTTTCTTGTTAGTAGGTTGTCATAGATATCAGGAGATTCAAGATTGACGATTGGCGTAAGAGCGTGTAGAATCTTCCAAGCCTTTCAGATCTTGTGCCAGCCGTCTGATCCTCCAGACGGCTTAATGTTCTTAGTGGGGCCATTTTCCAGGTGGTGCATAAGTGCTCAAATCTTATTGGTCGACATGAGGAGTCAATAGGGTGGGGTCATTGTCAGAAAGGTAAGTGACGAGGATGAAATCTACGGTCAACATAAGTTCTCATGAGTTTTGTCAGAGCTATGAGATCTTACGCCTACCATCTAATTATAAGGCTTACAAAAAGTGAGTCATGTGTCAGTGTGACCGAGCATGAGCTATGAATGAGGTAATGACAAGTGGCATAAAGAGGGCCCAGGTGGGGTCAAAAATTTTAGCGATCCAGATAAATAAGGTTAGCGGTGCCAAAAAAGTTCAAAGGCTTCAATCATTCACGTGAATTAGCGGTGGTTCTCTAAGTGTTTTAGTGGTCCAGCGAACAAGCATTCACGGAATCGCTAAACTATATGGCAGAGAGATAAAATGTTTTGCGAACTGGCAGAAACCTTTGTCGCCAGTTTGCTAAATTTGACTGGGGCCCTTTTACGAGGTAAATCATAAAGCCCGCGAAACATGAAGATCAGATGGTCATGACTTAAAGTGAACCTGATTTCAAATATCGATTGCTGATTTTCTGAAAGCACCATAAAATACCCATTTGATTTCAAATTCAAATTTTTGAAGGGTTTCCTGCGACCAAAAGGACTAGAATTCAATGCAAAAGCAACTAATGTTGGTAAGAGATGATTTGTTTGCCATTGTAGTGTGGTCCAGGGTGTTGAGTAATCATCTATAGGGTTTGTACTATGTGGTTTTGTGCTCAAGGCATGTTGCAGGGTTGACATTTTGAGCATTGTTTATGATTTTCAGTACCTTCATAAAGAAATTTTCATGATTGAGGATCATTCCAGGATTTTCTTTCTCTTGGTTGCCTAGGTTTCCACCCCTGTAATAACTTTTTGACCATTTCTAGTTGGTTGGGTGGTTGAAACCCTAACCCTAAGTCATCCGTAGCTTGTTGCATTCTCTTTGAGAATGCCAAGATGACTAGGGAGTATAAGTTGCAGAATTTTTGATTTTGTAGGGGTTCCAAAACTTTCTTTGGTCCCAGGCTGGTTGTCCATGGTGTTTTACTAATAGAGGAGTGGGATTTTGGGTATTTCCTATCTTTGTGTTGTCTTGATTGTATATTGATCGTGAATATGCTAATGAAAATACTATTGAGTTCCAATCTTGCATTTGTGTATGTCTTCTTGTTTCAGTTCTAAGCTCATATATGTTAATGTCACAAAGTGTGTTAGCATATGGTAAACAAAGAGTATTGTGAAGTCATCTCTGAGTTCCTAACAAAATTAGGATTAAAGTCTCTTAGGTGGGTTTAGTGAGTTTGCAACCAAGCAGGAATCTGATGTCCTTGTGTTTGAGGGAGAGGGATAATAGGAAAAGCACTTATCTTGGATTCAGTTGTGTTTGAATTAAGGTATTCAGTTGATGTATGTAATTGGGTGACTCTTTGCCCTAGGTTAAGGCATTGGTCCATCCTCTGGAGGTATTTCATTGTCATCAACCACACACACAAACATTCAAATGAAAAAATCTTAAAGTAGTAGTAAAGAGTATATAGTTGTATATCATTTAGTGATTCCTTTCAAGAAGTGAATCAAGGGTACACCCACCTCAGCATTGAGGCTCAAAGTGTAGGAGGATCTCTTTTGATCTAGTAGTCCATTTTCCAGTCACAGCAGAAATCCTTTGAAAATGGCCTATCTTCCTTGCATTTTTTTGTTAAGTTATCCCACCCTGCTACACAATTTTGGTTTGCAAAGAAAATCCATAATATTTCATGGTGTATGCCCTTAGCCCTATGTGCTTCATGTTGTCACCTTACTCCAGTCCAAATTGCATGTGCTGAATTGCAAAACCCAGAGAGTTATTGAAGTTCTAAGGTCTGGAAGAAAATATTTTCAGAATCTGCCTAAGTGTCGAAAACCCACAATGTTTTTAAAAATCCATGATGTTTTCAGTCTATGTGAAAACCTTCATTCTTTTCGACCTTGTACCTACTAGCTTTTGTGCGCTTATCTTTTGGCGTCAGAAACCTTGTGTGTTTTTAATCTTTTTCGTCAAAAACCCTGTGTGTTTTCGACCTCATAGTTTCCTGTTTGCTAGTGTTCCCTAACTGTGCAAGTGCAATGGATGGTGGGCCCAGGTCTTCAAAGGTTTCAAATTGATTGGTTATCGCATGATCGCATGTCAGAGATTTCTGACATGCGACCATGCGATTGGCTATTTCTTGTGTGGGGCCCAGTCCTTGCTCAGTTGTGTCGTCGATTCGCTAAATCTCCTGGCGGTTGCATCTTTTATTCAGAGATCACGCGACTATGTTTGTCATGTAATCTCTTCATGTTTGGTAGTTATCGGCTAGCATCTAGCGACCTGGCTAGTGATTTACTTTTCCTTCACCGCACAGTCGCGTAATGGTGGGACCTGGTTTCTGGATGAGTCACAAAATCCTGACATGTCAGAGCATCAATGGTTGTTGCTAAAGCGTGAAGGATTTTTTAGGGCTATGTGAAATTGTGCCAACCATCTGATCTTCTTTTTGTTCGGTGCTTTGTTGTGGGTCTGATGACAGGTCAGGCCATCCTGGCGTATTCTGGTTGGATGTGTCAGGGACAGGTGGAGAAATGACAGTGTGACTACACGAAGAGCTGGTTGTGGGGCCGTTGTCAGAGAGTTTGTGACGAGGACATGATCTAATGAGTAGCGTAAGTTCTCATATGTTTTGTCAGAGCTATGAGATCTTACACCCGCCATCCATTCTAAGGCTTATGATGGGTGGGTCCTGTGTTAGTGACCAGACAAATACAATGAATAGCATGGTGACAGGTGGCAGTCTTGTTGCCTTGTTACGTGTTCGCATGGCCCTTTTCTTGGCTATGCGATCATGTGACAACTCTTTGGACATCACGGTTGTGGAGTTAAAGGTGGGTCTATGGTGCCCATATTGCCGAGATGTTTGGTTTTGATTGGCTGCTTCCTGGTGAGGTGGCCGAAGACTTTTCAAAGGGGCCCGCGACTGTTGTGAGATTAAATGTAGATCACCTGATTTTATGGGAAAGGATTGAATCTACGACCACATTTTAAACTTTGGGGTGACTGTTGGGATTTAATTTCAAATTTTGCAAAGGGTTTTCGAGACAAAAGGTACTGGTTTTAATACTTTTTTGGTGGATTTCTTGCTGGTTTGGTGGCGATGGTTGTTGCGATGTGGTTCGGGCTGCCATGATAGTTGCAGAGGAATGTCTTGCCATAGGGGAGTAAATGATATAGTACCCTGAAGTGTGTTGGTGAGGATCTATGTGGCTGCATTTCTTAGGGTTTGATGATGATTTGGTACTTGGACTAGTATAGGGCTAGTTGGCTATTGAATTAGACTGTTTGAGCTTGCATATTGCGGCTTGATCCTTGTCTTGTCTGTGTTAACTCCTCGGTGGGGTTAGGTGGATTTAAATTTTGAGTTTGAATTGATCATTATGCTTGCATTGTAACCCTGGTATAAAGGGATTTTTTGTGATCATTTTTGAATTATTGGGAGTGAGGTTTTCAAACTTTTCTGGTTGTGAGTCTTCTACCTAGTCTAAATTGTAATGACCTATTTTGGTATATTTTGACAATTGAAAGAAAATTGTAGGTCTAAGCTATAGTTTGCAAGCATGGTTCCTTTGGATTGATTGTATACACTTGAGGATTCTTCATACTTAATACAGGCACATGATTCTTATCTCTCCTTTGTGTGAACATAGATAAATTTTGAACTTTCGAGTTCATTGCATAACCATTTTATGTATATGCCTTCATTCTTGAGTTCTAATCTAGGATTAGATGAAATGATGCTCTAGATGGGACATAGATGTATCTTTTTTCTATGTAAGGATATTCTATAAGTAGTAGAGGAGATTGTAAATGTGTTTATGGCTTTGAATCTCAGATATATTCTGGTGTGTGTGTGTAGTTTGTCTAAGAAACCTTGTCCAATGGATGAGGCACTGGCCTAGATAAGTATTTCCTTGTTGACATGTCCTGATTGAGGTTGTTATGATTCAAACACATGAAATTAAGAACCATCCTTAAGTTTTCAGTATTTGGTTTTGTAAGGTTCCACCCTATAGTAATGGAGAGTCAATGAATGTGTGGTTATCATTTAGTACTTTCCTACTATCCTTTCATCTATTATTCAAACCTAGTTCTTGGTGTATGAAGTATATTTTATACTAGGTTAGGTGCACCCGCCTTGGTTTTGCAGAGCCAAAAGCAGAAGAGGGCAGTCTTGTCCCTATAGTTGGTTCAGTTACCCTAAGACCTCATAACATTTTGGAGTTAACCATTCCTAAAATCCATCTGAGGGTATATTGGCAGCCTAAAGAGCATAAGCGTCATTTTGGACACCAACATGATCCTTGTTAATTGGCCCTCTTTCTTGTAGACTTTGGAGTGGTGATAGAGTCAGAGTGTTATTTAAGTTATCCATCAAAGTATAAATCTACAAGTGAAGATCAAAGGGAACTCCCAACAAGGGGGTTGTTCCCTATCCATAATTTATTATTTAAGTGCTAAGTGATGATGGGTATATCATGTAATTCATACCTAGTGTGTCTCTTTCTTTCTCTCCACATTTCACATTAGGAGTATATGTTATAAAATACTAATGAAATCAACTATAGGTCAAATATAATCAAAATTGCAATATAAAGATTAAAATAGATCTTGAAGAAATATGGGAACCATTTTTGACAAATATTCTACAAATAAAGAAAATACTCCAAAGAGGAAATGCTTCAATGTGGAACAATTGAAAGACAATATTTTACTTTTATATGCACATCTGCAATGTTTTTGATATATTTATTAGATAACAAAACCATAGAAAGAATAGCATATAGAAGAAAGTAAAGAATAATGGTCATACTTTGAGATATTGTGGAAAATTAAAGGAAATAATTCTTGGTGGGGTTATCATGCAATCACTGAGTGATCCTTCATTCCCCTCTTCCAGTGACCCTTCAAAATTGGGTTATCATGCAATCGGTGAGTGATCCTTCATTCTCCTGGTTTGCCCTGCAACCAAACATATTGGAAATACACAATACAATGATAACAAGCCTTTCACAATCCCCCTTCCCTCAAGGAACACTATCAACAATCCCTTCCACATAGCATTTCACTATTTTATCAGTGGATTGTGCAGGAATAGTTAACATTAAACAAGGAGCAAACTCCTCAACACATATTTTTTGTAAACATGCTATTGGTTTAGTTTTGTAAATTTGTTTTTTGTGTTAAATGCATTTAAATGGAACATTAAGCATAGTAATAATATGCTTAGTCTATTAGTAATTGTAGATTAAATGCCCATAACACCTTTATCAGTTTAGCATGTTATTATAAGATACTAAAGAAGACCTGCTATTTGTCAGAGAAATCTTCACTGTCCCCCATAATGAAGACAATGAAGATTGATCTCCTACCCCACAACAAATAACATTGTAATAAGAATAAGATAGTGCCAAGAAAAATTTTCACAAATATGAAATATGAGGAAAAGTAATAACATTAACAATGCCAAGATTCACAGCATTAAATTTCACCTGCGGATGAGTTTCTGTAGTGAGTTTCCCAGCATCAAAAATATGTTGAGTTCCATTTGAGCTGTAACTAAGAGTATCATGTAGAACATACCCTAAACTTTCAAAGCGTTCTCCAGCCTGGCAATTCAAAATTCAATCTAGGAAAGCATCAGTAAGTAAAATAAATTATAGACATCAACATCAACATCATCATAATCATTAGACATAAATTATAGACATCAACATCAACATAATCATAATCATTTGGAGGGTATTCATTTTGGTCCATGGATAGTACTATGTTTCTTGAAAGTTCTTGTGATGCTTCTAAACTTTAAAGACATATTTTATGGCTTAATGATAATATAGATTAGTGTTTTGTTTTCTAATGGAATGTTGTTGATCATTCATGGTCTTGAAGAAAAATTTGATTGTTTTGATTCTCGAGTCTTGACGTTGTTTCTCAATGCGATATAGACTGACCACAAGATGGTTTAGTTGGTCCTCTCTTTCTATTTAATTATTTGTCTTCTTCATGGTGTAAGTGTCAATATGTTATAATCCAACCAACATGTCATACCCCCACTTCTGAAAAACCTCATAGCATGCAAATCATAGCCAAAGACTTGGGTGATCAGCATACACAAACAAAAATTACCCTTAGGAAACAATGATCATTAATATTCATTAATGGCGAGCAGTGATTCCTTGGTAATAAAGGCATTGCCAACATTCATCATCTTAACCAAGTCATGGGTGGTGATCCTTGAAATAGCACAATTAGTAAAAGGAAATAACAACATAAGTCATGGGTGGTGATCCTTGAATTTGGAGCGAGGAAGAAGGAAAATTGGAAAACAAAATATGGAATAATCAGGTTGGAATTGGAGAAGAATTCAGAAATAAACTTGAATTAGAAAAAAGCCAAGTTATCTAGTTCTTTGTTTGAGGTTGGGTTCTGATTCTACTTTTGTTCTCCTCTGGGTTCGACTTGGGTTCCTTTGGTAGGAACTTGGGTGCCTAGGCCAATCCTGAGTGCACCTACAGTATAATAAATATGATACACAAGGTATTTTATTCATAATGTTATAGGCTAACTCATTATTATGGTAACATGGGTATGACCACACTCCATGCCTTATAATGGTACCTGACATGGACTGTGGTTCAAATGAAGTTGAACCAAATGTTGACCGTGATGGCTATGATCATGATACAGATAAATATGAGTATTAAATCTAAAATATGGCTTTTAATTTGAATTTTCATTGTGAATGAAGAAACTATAGATTCAAGTTGACTCATTCTATGTTGTAGTATATTTGTTCCCTAGATCTACCATATTATATATGTGTAGCCTCTAAGGGACATCTTCTGCTCATCCATGTATCATAGCTCGATGAGAGTTCTTAGGAGAAAGACAAGATGTTAGTGGGAGATGGAGAAACCAATATTAGAACACCACTTGAAGCCTTGCAATGTTGAGAGTGGGATAAAAGCTACACTTGAGACCCTATATAATGAACAAACTTATTGAGCTTCACTTTGTTTCGAGAATAGTTTTATATTCTGTACTAAACAGGACCAACCACGTGAAGGTGGAAGCTCATTTGGCCCCAAGACCCCCCCCAAAAAAAAAAAAAAAAATCACTCTAAATTCCTCGTTAACATCTAACATTCATTCATTATTTCATCCATTAATAAAATTCATCTAACATCTAAAGTTCATCTAACATTCATCTAAAGTTCATCTAATAAAATTCATCTAACATTCTAAAGTTCATCTAACATCTAACATTCATTCACACATTAATAAAATGTGAAATTCATTAATTATCACATGATAACATTCATTAACACATTATAAAATTTATGAACATTCACTACCACATAATTAAATTCATTGGCATATAAAAATCAGTCATTATCAATTAAAGTGCATAGATGACAATCATTTCCTTTTTTTTCTTTTGATTTCTAGTTTTTAAGATGTAATTGTTAAGATGAGTATCGATATCATCATCATCATCATCTACCCTCTCATAAGATCTCAATGCACGCCTAGTTCTCTGTTGATGCAAAGGGGGGTCATCTGCAATAACATATAAAAGGGTTCAATTAAAAATATTTTATTATAATTAAAAACATTTTAAAGTATTTCAGTACTTTATAGGCCATAATCGTATAGCTCTTTACCCAATCTAGTCACATCATCAACATTGAGGTCAGCTTGTTTGGCCTCAGCCTCAACCTCAGCATGCTCATTAACAACAGAATCTACACTCTCTACAACTGCAATACAAATTGTTAAATTAATCCAAACACCAATTGCAATTAAATTTGTATTACTACACCAATCAATTTAAGATGTTTACTTGTATTACTATGATGCACATCATCATTGTCATCAACACCCACAGGTTGTGTACGGCAAGAATCGGCAGGCTGCATTTCAATTTCATACGCATTCATGTTATCATTGTTTTCTTACTTAAAACAAATTTACTCACTTTATGTTGAAACTTAACATCAAATAAACTAATTGGAAAATAATTAAATTTGAAATAGCATCTATTTAGCTTACTTACCCTGATGGATCCATCAGTAGAACCTTGTGCACTTCTTATTCTTTCTGCCATGGCTGTATAGCCTTGTTGGAAGCCAATTCTCTTGTCCTCTTCTGGGAGACTTATATTGAACTCCGCACCCTACATTTTTGCTTGGTATCGTCAAATTTTATTTTATTGTTTCATCAAAACAAAAAAAGATTTCAAATTATAAATAAATATTTAAAGATCAAAGAATTATTTTCAGTGTTAAAAGCCATATAAAGATTGTCTTTTTCCAACACTTACAACTCATGCAACAAGTTTTGAATAACCACCAAAGCCTAGCTTGTGTTGCCTGTGCTTTTGCAATCTTGCCTTGTTGCCTTTGATGTGTTAGGCAATCTATGAAGAGATTGAAATATGTTAGTTCATTTAAATATGAAGAGTATTTAGTACACAATTACATTCTTAATAGTATCACATACCTTCTTCTATTCTCTGGTGGTGTATTTCCTTTTTTTTACTTCAGTTTTCTCATTCGCATCCAGAATAATAGATTTCCACTCTAAATCAGGATGCAAGGGGGGCGCTAGTAATGTGGTTTTTTGGTTAATGTACACCTGTACTGGTCCCTAATATTACCTCAAACATATCCTGGCTCTTTGAAGGAGCTTACCCTTCTCAAATGCACGAGGTCCAAACAAGTTTGTCATACTCTCTACAAGATCATCCTTTAACTTTTGATTTTGGGTTTTCCATCTTTTGAGAAAGAAAATAGTGTTAGATTAAAAAATGGATGTAATGATAACTATCCTAGCAATGATATGAAATCAAAATAGTGGATTGGGGTTTTATTTTAGATATGATGTTTCACCCTATACAGATGGTGGGCCCGAATATCCGCAAACACTCATCATTAAGTTTACTATAAAAACATCATTCCCTAGAAAATAATCATGGGATCATTAGTCGAAGGATATAATAGTATAAATAAGAACACAATAGATGTAAGCTTCTCATATTGAATGCAAGGTGTAATTAACATACGATTGTATAGTAAAAGAAAGGTCCAATCTTTAAAGTACCTGGAAGTTTTTCTATTTTCAAGGGAAGTCCTTCTTCTTCAGACACAAGCAATATGCAATCCATCACAGTTCCCGTACTAGCAATACTAGTACATCCAGGAAAATCACCATCAAGTGTTGCATCCCCTGTTGCATAAATTGAATCCATTACAAAATGGCCATAAGAAAGAACACTTCAAGGGAAATAAACATATATATAATGATAGAGAAAATAAAATACATGTACAAGTAGGTGGTGCCATGGCATCTATGGCCATGCTCTATGTTGCTGACATTGCAAGACGTGATACATTTGAGCCTACCATCATATGAGGTGGCAATAGTAAATGATCATTGACATGTGCTGAATAATAAGATTGTTAGAGCATAATAAAAATAGTGATTAGCATGGACAATATTATTAGAGAGTAAAAAAAATATAGTCCAACATGTGATCTACCTAAACCAGCTGTAGTACCCTCATCATGGCCGCAAGTATCAAAATTATGCAAAAAAGGTTGTAAAAGAAACACATACACTTATTTTTAATGACATAAAAGACTACTATAACATAAAACTATTATTGAACTTTTGTTATAATTAAAAATTACATTAATACTTACTCAGTAATTTTGAGATAGGTGCATCAGTTTAGTTGCCCTCTTTTGTGACTCAAGAGTTGGAGGGAATATAGATGCCAATTCAGCCAATCTATTTCCAATTTTGTGGAGGCATTTTTTAATTGCAAAGGCGGACTAATCACAAGTACCAAAATCAACAACTAGGTCCTTGTCAAAGGACTCCTCTTCAAGGACTACGCATTCCTTTCCCTTTCTCTACTGACCACCTGTCTTTGACAACAATATTACTAACACTATTAGAATTAATCTGAAACATTGATGAAAATAATATAATAAAAAACTTTATTTAACATTTTGCTTCTATCTAATTTGTAGTTCAATAACAAAGAGGTTTACCTGCTGGGAAGAAGTGAATGCACAATCATCATTGTCCCCACTACGTGGTTGCTCCATATTATGGTCCTGTGTTATTATTTAAAGTTAACCAATAATTAGAAAGGACTACATTAATAAATTTCATTAGAAGATGATGATGGAGATGAGGTGGATGGTGAGGAGACTCTCTAAATGTGGTTGGCAAAAAACCTCAATTATTTAATGGTACATAGTATGTACCTGCACCCTAATGATAGTGACATCATTTGTATCTATGCGATTCAAATTGTAATCAATAAGAAACTCTTCCCCTGCAATTATTGATTTTATCGCACATACAAATACATGATTTCCCTCACGTGCCCCAAATATGCAATTGGGTTGCTTAATAGTTGACAGAGGTCATGTGCTATTTATAAAACCTACAATATTCCAAGATGCTTTTGGCCTTCCGT